>OX578141.1:82991158-83458658 GCA_951213105.1 Amaurobius ferox | reverse complement strand
ACCCTGTTGCTCTTGGGCCTAGAGGATACAGAGAAGGCATCCCGAATCATATTCTCGAGCTTGCCCACCTCTGCATCCAGTTGGTCCTTGGTATAGGCAACGGGGGGGGGAGCTCCTCCGCAAGGAGTTCCTTGAACTTGGCCCAGTTGGTATGAAGCTTGGCTGGCTGGCTGAAGTTGTATTTGTCCAATTCCAAGGTGAAGATAACTGAGAGATGATCAGACGGTAGCTCGTTGAAGGCCTCCATACAATAGGTATAAGGCATATTGCTGGTGATCGCAAAGTCAAGCACGTTGTCCCAATGAGTGGGATCACTCGGAGCGATGATGTCAAAGTTTTTCTCGTCGGCCCAGCGTTTAAGCCTGAGACCGCGAGAATTTGCATGTGGGCAGTTCCAGGCAGGGTGCTTGGCATTGAAATCACCAGCGACTATTGCATGGGGCGAGATCTTGAAAAGCGACTGCAGGTCAGAGATGACAGAATCAGGTGATGAAGCAGGCCTGAAATAACCCGATACAATGGCAAACTTACAACGGATTGTTTGGCAGTGCAATCTGTACGACGGTAGCCTCCCCCTCCCGCATGGGGGGGGGGAGGCGTGAGTGCGGGATGCCGCACCGAACATAAACTGCTGTGCCACCAGAGGGGAGATTGCTAACTAGAGGCCTGTCGCCATGGTATAAGTCGTAGTTAGCAATCTTGCAAGAGTTCCCTGGACTGAAGCGGGTCTCTTGGACCAAAAACACGTCTAAGTTATTTGCTATACAAAAGTCCCTAGCTTCATTGATTTTACCCTTAAGTCCATTGGCATTCCAGATGCCAATGGTAAGAGCATTATATATCTGTAGATTCAAAAGTCCATCCGAGAGAGGTGATGGATTAAGAGGAAAATCCGGCCAAACCTAGAAAATGCGCACAATTGTGACCCCTTCTCGGGTTGGACGACCAGTTTTTTTGCGTGACATCTTTTACTCCAGCCTTAAACTTTCGGGTTGGGTGGATGGGGTGGCTTGGGTAGAAAGAAGGCTTGGTTACCATATGCTTTTAGTAACTGCTCCTTCAAAAGAAGGCGGCCTTTTACAAGATGAACAGGCACTTGCTTTTTCGCCCCAGACCCATTTCCCTTGAGGGGCACATTAATCCGGGGTATCTGCTGAGGCATTTATCGGCACCTGACGGATTTATCCTCTGGTTTTGTGTGAACTGGTTACTTCCAGGTGCGTGGGAACTGATGCCTATCTACATAGCCAGACCCTAAACCTGTCGGTGATTGGGGTCTTGGACTCCGCCAGTGTTCTTCGGATCTTCGTCCGATGAATGAACTTGCCAATTTCGTTTCCCCGTTCCTGGCCTTGCTGAGATGGAATTTTAGACATGTGGCTCCCCTTCTAATTGTCGTAAGCCTAGCGATCGACAAAGGTTGTTCTGCCTTTATCAATTTCTTTTACTTTAAACTCTTCATGTTGCACTATGGGTGAACACGTGCATTTTAATTTAAGTTGTATATCTATATTAATATCCAGAGTCGGTTTTTCTCTGATATATTTAAAGCTTCCTTAGACTATCGGTACAACGTAAGTTCAATGTTAAATTTAAGGATAACACGGATTTATTAATTATAATAAAATTTACTGGTCCCGTACCTTTATTCTGCTGAACCCTCGGCATTGCGAGAGATTGATTTACCCTCGTTAGTTGTATTAATAAAGGCTTTAGTTAAATATTTGTTAATACTATAGACTGGGGCTATTTCGAGAAAAGTACTTCACTGAAAGAAGACTCTCAGACATATTTGGTAAAATTTCGGTGAACGAAGTTTATTTGACAATATTCTTTCCTAGGGAAAATCGTTAAATTTGTAAGCGAAGTTTTCACAATTTTGGCGGAGATAAAATGGTATCGTAACTCAAATATTATTCTGTTCTGCGATGGAATTCATTTCTGAAATGCTTATAATTTATTCACAAAATGAACCAATTTAATTTAATTTAAATACTACTAACAGAACAATATTTGCATGCAGTTATTTCTTAAATAAAATATGTTAGATTATTCATAATATTTACTGCACTGGCTGAATAAGGGGGCGGTGTATGAGAATTATCGAGCACTTTCACTAGAGCTAGAATCTTGGTTCAAGACCAAGGAAAATATCTAAAATTCCGAAAATTTGAATTAGGGGTGAAGGTGCTGAAAATAATCCAAACACTCAAACATTTCAAAATGATGGAACACTCACTCGAATCAAAATCACGGTTTTAGTCCCATTCAATCTGTCTCAGCTTCTAAGTCAACGAAAAATCGAAAATTTCTAAAATCCGAATTAGAGGCGATGATACAAGGAGCTTATTTAAAATACTTAACACCGATTTGCCTCTTTAAAGTAAGAATTACACAATTTGATATCATTTCGCTATCAACAATTAAAACTTGAAAAACAAACAAATTTATGAATACAACGCGATATAATTTTCTAAATGCAAATAATCGTTTCACAATAATTAAATAATTTTGTCGAGTGGAAAATATATTTTAGATATTCGCGGTGAAAACACTATTTATATCTTTTCTCTACCAATCGAAAACATTAATCAATTAAATCATTTTATTGTGATTTGAATATGAATCAATATATTTTCCATTTAACATGTTTATAAATTAACAGATTTATAAAGTGGCCGCCATTTTATAATATTTAAAAAAATGTCAACCACTTGCAGTTAGTATGTAAGTGTCACATGTAATGGCCATTAACCATTTCGAGCGCGTTGACGCAATTGGCTAGATCTTTATATTTACTCAGTCACTGAATGTAAAAAGAAGATAATGAGCAAAAATATAGAAGAAAAACATTCATTCTTACATGGATAATTTTCTAACTAGTTTAATGCATCTGATAGTTGCTGAATTGAACAATAACAGTCAAGGACGTATTCATAGAAGGGGTCCGATGGGTCCGGATCCCCCCCCC
The DNA here is from genome assembly GCA_951213105.1 of Amaurobius ferox. Classification (NCBI taxonomy): domain Eukaryota; kingdom Metazoa; phylum Arthropoda; class Arachnida; order Araneae; family Amaurobiidae; genus Amaurobius; species Amaurobius ferox. The sequence goes on along the minus strand of OX578141.1, from coordinate 83,455,687 downwards.
CCCCCCGCCCGCCGAAATGAAATTTCTGGATGCGTCCTTGCCTGTGCTCTCGTATTTTCTCGTTCAATTGTGCTCCAGTATCAATTTAGTCAACTTTAGTTAGTTTTTTTTCAAACTTTTCTTTTGGATTGAAAGTTCACTATACTTTTGACCCCCCCTTCCCTCCCCTCGAAATGAAATTTCTGCATACGTCTTTGCCTGTGCTCTCGTATTTTCTCGTTCAATTGTGATCCAGAATCAATTTAATCAAGTTTCGTTAGTTTTTTTCAAACTTTTCTTTTGGATTGAAAGTTTACTATATTTTGCCCCCCCCCCCCCGAAATGAAATTTCTGGATACGTCCTTGCCTGTGCTCTCATATTTTCTCGTTTAATTGTGATCCAGTATCAATTTAGTCAAGTTTAGTCAGTTTTTTTCAAACTTTTCTTTTGGATTGAAAGTTCACTATACTTTTGCCCCCCCCCCGAAATGAAATTTCTGGATATGTCCTTGATAACAGTCGAGATATGAATATGCTCACTCCTAGGTGGATAGCATACTAAACACAGAACACAGGAATTTTTTAAGGTTGTAATTCGAACATAGTTTGGCTATGAAACATTTTATAAGTTTATTATATTTTTGCTAATTAACTATCTTCTTTTCTGATATGAAGAGATAAACTTACATTTCAATACTTTAGGTTGTACCGGAAATAAAATGTCACATTTCATCAAATATTACACATGAAAAATATTATATTTAATACCGTAGCTCTTACTAGTATTTCAGTAAAAATCATTAAAAACAATATCAAAAGAATGTTCTACATAGAAATTTCTTTTAAATATTTATTACATTTTATACAAATATTTTTATTTTCATATCATTAAAATTATGCATATGTTTTCCTCAAACGCACAGTAAATAAAATTTCATTTGAAAATAATATTGAAATATATTTTTGAGACTATATATATTTTTTTAAAGATTCCTTTGCTTCTTAAGTTGGATATTAACATGTAATATATTTTTAAAACATTCCCTTTTTCTCATTAACTTACAGCGTATATATGCATAGCGGAAAGGTGCAAACACATCTGCTACAAAACACTTTCATTTCTCTCAAAATAACAAAATTTCTCGGTAAAAAGCTAAAAAACTAGCACATAACAAAAAAAAATTAGACATGTAATTATTTCAAGTTTAAATATTTAAATATAACGTTACACCTGTAGAGTGTGAGTTTTACAATTAATTGTTTTTAGGGCATCAAGAAAAACCCTCCTTGTATTCATTTATTCTAATTTAATAAAGTAGGACTAAGACATAAATAAGGGATATAAACCTGAGGCGTGATAACTACGAAAAAAACCTCCTTTTTTTAATGTTTTTATGAAAAGGTATGAAAGAAAACATATCATAAATTATAAAACACCTTGTTGGAATATTTAAAAAAGTATTTTTTTTTCTTTTGCATTTTTTCTTTTACATATTATGTAAGTTTTAAAGAAATTGTATTGAATGACATTTTAACAGTAGCTCTATATGCATTTCTAAAGTGCCTTTAGCTTTCAGCTGTTCTATACTAGGATGAAATGACAGCTTAAATTCATAACCTACGTCAAAATTCTCTTGAATTGCATTACATGCAAGTGTTCCAAACCATTATATGTAAGCGTTCCTATAAATGTTCGCAAGCACTCCAATAACTTTGTCAGGGAATGTCCATGAGTGTTTACATTAGGTTTATTTAGAGTGCAGTGACCATGCCCAAACGAATAAAAGTGATTGCAGTGCCCCTAATGGAGAATTAAAAAATTAAGAAAACGAACTCGGCAACAAAGCGTGATAGACGAAAAAACCCAATTATAAAGTTGTAGAATATTGTCTAATTAGTAGGAATCAACGCCAGGAACGACAAAACTCACTTAAGGAATGGAATAAGCACCAGTCATATATAATCAATTGCTAGATGCGCAAATCTGCCACAATACTGTTAAACTTTGTCGAGCGATTCAAGTGTTTATGCAAACTAAGACAGTGGTAGAGTATTAGTTTGTAAGTAAAATATTTATTTTAGCATTCCTGATTATGACAGCAATTAACCAATAACCATTTCATGTCAAATTAATGCCATATGCAACTGTTACATTGTTGACTCCTACTCTATAAAGTTTGTTATCATATTTTTTAATTCTCCACTGCGGACGCTACAATCATTTTATTCGGTCAGGTAGGATCACTTTTCTATGGATAGGTCAAATGTGTGCACACAAGAACTTTTCTCTACAAACTTATCAGCATGCCGAAGGGCTTTCCTAAGATTTCTTAATACACTTTTAATTAATCGCTCAAAATGTTGCAAAAATAACTATAAGGTAAATACTTAAAGATAAATATATTAGGTAAATACTAAGGTAAATATGTTAAAGACGCAAGATATATATAAATGCGAGACAAAAGAAAGACAAAAAGCTATCATAAAGTTGAGGGAGTAAAATACCAGTATAAGAGTGTGGTAAAGAATGGAATCTAGATGAAACGGCCCTTAAAGTGACATTAAGTCATACATTAGTTTATGAGCAATAAATGAAAATGAATCTTATGGGGCACAAACTTTGCTGCGGGCCAACCCGAAGAATCAACATAAGCAAAGGGGAGACAATTCTGCATCCAATCAAGACATACCCAAAAACAACATGCACTGATGAGGAGGTAAACATCACTAGTCAGGATTCGAAGGTCTTTAAGAAAAGCTTTTCACCCCAAAGCCGATTTTAAATACAGGGTGACCAGAAATAAACGCCCCAATAAGGAGCTGCAATATCTCGAAAACCACTGTACATAAATCGTTCAAACTTTGGGAATAAATAATACTGACAACCAAATGCCATTGCACGTAATGGCAGACATATTGAACTTGCGATTTCATGAATTTAAAATATATATCTTTTTTCTGTAATTGGAATAAAACATATTTATTCACCCGTTTTTTTTTTTTTTTTTTTTTTTTTTTTTTTTTTTTTTTTAATGTAATTTTTGGGGCGCTTTTCTCTGGTCACCCTATATGTTTGCCCAACTGAAAAACTCGATAAAAATGCTTGCAATTGAGTAACGACTTTAGAAGATGAAATGACTAAAAATCAACTAGCTGTCCAGTCGCTTTAAACTCAAGACAAAAAAAATCTAGTAAAATCTCTTGGAAATCAGCCTGTGTTCCCTGCAGTTACCAAAGTCGAGTCTTTGCAACTACTCAGATGTGCCAACAAGATTTCAGGCGGTATGTGCGAACTTCTATATGTTCATATGTCGAGAATAATAAAAATTGATTTCGGTCTGCTAATTTCAAGCACCACGATGGTCTCATGCTGTTTAAAAATAGTAAAAATTATTAATGTAATTAATAACGAGGATGTTTTTGCAATAATAATTTAAATATACAAATAACTAAAAAATGAATTTAAATATTACAAAAATATTTAATGAGTATTTGAATTTATTTTACTGTAAAGGTAAGTAATAGTAACGGTAATAATCTCTCAATGGAAGAAATTTAAAGGGGGAATAGGGAAACACGAATTTGTTTGAATCTTCGCTTTCCACGATGATGGCTGACGCCAGTCGTGTCTAGGAAGTGACGTATGTTGCGGCTTTAATTACGATACGTCACTGATGAAGGTGGCGTTTAATCAATGACTTGATTGATGGGTGGACGTATGTGCTGGTTGGATGACTGTCGTGGCATTTGACTCTGAATTGATGTGGAGTGTGGACGACCAAGAGGTTCCCGGCGTTTTCTACAATGGGTAGTACAGTTCGTGTGGATTGATAAAAAAAATCAATATATTAAAAGTTGGAATGTTGGAATTTGTGTTATGATCGAGCAGCAGAGCTCGCTTACAACCTTGTGAAAATTAATAATATTTACGATAGTTCGGTGAATTTCATTTTCCATAACCAAGGTTGGAAATATTGCTGAGAAAGAGGTTTTCGTGGAAGGACGTACTGCCCAAGGGAAAATTAATAACTACCTGCATGTCTGGATGAGAAACCAAAAAGTTCCGAAGGATTTAGTGTGTTCCAGCGTGATGATGCCAGTTTTTAAGCTTTCGGCCTTACATGGCCCGTCGAGTGTACTAATAGCTGTTGGAGCTAGAATCGGTCGGGTGTTTCAACTACATGTTTTCCGTAGTGGTAAAGATTTCAATTGCCAAATCCGTGGTGATAAGGATTAAGTCGTTCGGTCGACAACCCTCCCCTCTCCTTGAATGTGTTTTGTTATGTATTGCCGAGTACGTCGCCGTATTGTTCGTACAATTTTATATTTAATATGATCTGCATACACAAAAAAAAATGTTAATACCTTTGATCAAGGTGAAGCTTATAATATGCTAACTGCTTGAAAATCTAGTTAATTTCTATTTGAATAAATATTTAGTTATTTAATGAATTTGTTCTGCTTTCCACAACTTGTTTATTTTATGTGCTGCTCCTTTCGTTTAATATAGATCTATGGGTGACCAAACGATTCCTAGAATCGTTAGGGAATGGGACCTAGACAACAGGACGCATAACGCTATAGAGTAGTAACTAAAATTCTATACGACCACTATTGCTCTAATTATAAAAGAATAAATAAAGAATAATTTATAAAGAATAAATTTTATTAATAATTTTTAAGCATAATTTAGGAATATGTTTTAATATCTTCTATAATTTTTCTGATTCGATAATAAATAAACAATAAATGCATGGAGAAGACTTAATATAGAGGCAAATAGTATGTGCACATCATCTTTGACAGAGTATTTTAATTTTTCTGCATTTTAGTTCCCATTTGCATACACACTTCGAACAGTCATGCGGATTTTCGGAAGAACTGAAACTGAAGCATACAAAATCGAAAATAGAAATTCTTAGTGAACTCTCCCTATCCCTCTAGAATTCTCTCGAAGCCCTGTCAGTCATCATCTAATTTCTATTTATACCTATAGCGAATCTTAAGAAATAGATGTTTCAAGTATTTTTTTTTGAACTAGAAGTAGAAAAGAAACCGGAACGGAAAATTTTTAGTAAGCTTCTCTGGCGTTAATTGCTACATCCATATTAATTATAATCTAAGCGCTGTAGTAAATTTTGAGATATAGACGTTTAATGTAGAATAAAAATTTTTGAAACGGAAATTGAAAAGAACCGAAAGTGGAAACCCTTAATGAACCCATACCTCCAGAATTTGTCGACAAATCCAAATCAGTCATCATCTGAGCTCTATCTATGGCAAATCATGATAAATAGATTTTTCAAAGAAAATAATTTCCAAGTAACAATAATATGGCCAAAGTTTTGCTCCAATATATAAATAAGTCACCTTTTTACAAAATCGCTCCTAAGTGTTTCGGAATTTCTACGGGAGTACCTCTGCTCCAAATTTCGCAGTCGTACGTTGCTTCGATTTTCTGCTACAGCGCCAGCCGATAGCCTGACAAACATTACCTTTTACTATTATTCCGGACTCGCCAAACACTATACACACACTCAAACTAACATACATACATGTACACAGAGATAACCTTAAAACGTTCGATTCGAGTTCAGGTATGCTTAATACTTGCTCTTTCGAATTCATGTATGCTTAATACTTGCTCTCTCGAATTCTCAAATTCGAATTTTTGACCCCTTTACAATGCTTTCCCTATACATTACATTAAGAAGGTAAATTAATAAATTTGGGTTTTACTGAGGTTGTTGTATTCCTTAGCTTCCCAACTGTCACTCCTCAATAAATCACCAACTCCTGAGATGAAGTTTTATTTTCATACCAGAAAATTTAACATTCACTTTCTCAGTAAATGTTAGCGCCACGGAGTTAGATAGAAGGAGATAAAACTCTATGGATGAAACTCTTGAAAATCCCATAAAGCTTTGAGAATTATATTTAGGTGTTGCTAGTATTACTAGTAAAGCGTCCTTTGTTTCCATTTGATATAATAGAGAGGAAAAGTATTGAGTATATGTATTTTTGATTAATTTTAAATTAGGATTCCCTAATTATCAGTGTAATTAATCAGTATTTTTGCAGTTGTAGGATAGAGAGATAATAATAAATTCAAAGGTAAAATGATTTTGCATATGTAGACATATTCGTTATTGTTTCATTCCTAATTTGCATTGCGCTATTAATTTATTTCTACAAAATTGACAATTTAAATAAATATTATAAGCCTTTCTCCATAGAAATACATACAAAACAGGGCGCTTATCTAATCGCAACGCCACCTGAATTATTGGCTCAAATGATATTGACATTTTCTCAGCATGGAGTTTTAACTCCTTACATTTACCTCCATGGTTAGGGTCTAACCATTTTAATACTTTAAATATGCTGAAGTTAATCAAAGCAGAATATATTCCCTCTACCTTCAATTGGCAATGAATCATCAGAAATAGCAAAATTGGATCAAAAAAGAATATCACTCCTGGAATTTAATCGAGAAAAGGAAATTCCAATAAATTAATTAAACTTCAGCAGCGAGAAGAGTAATTAAATTGTTTGAAATGGAATGAGAAATGGCATTTGCGCAGCTGTAAGTTTGATTGAAATTTGTAGTTCATATTGGATTCGAAAGATGCGTTTCCTTTTCTGATGTGATGCTGAAGAATGATGACTTAGTCCGAAAAAATGGGCAATTATTTTATAAATTCTTAACACATCTGCCACTCGCATTTTAATATACAGAATGGTGTGACATGTTTACCGGTTTCCGTTAATGCATGAAAGGATTTTTGTGCGTCACTGCGGAAAGAGGAAATGGATAATAATCTGTGATTATTCTGTTATTATTAATGAAAATTTTGAAAAAAAAATTTGAAATCAATTATTTAACATATAACAAGCAACAAGTAAGTACATAGCTGGAGATTTCGCTTTTAAGACTTTAATTATTTGAATAAAAATGCATTTATAATTTATGATGGGCTATGCATCTAAAGACGATTTTGCTTAATTTATTGGGTACTTATTAGTTTTTGTAGTGTTCAGCATTATGCAATTATCAATGAATTTTTTTATGCATTTTAAAAAGTAAAATATTTCAACTCATCACTATATATAATTGCCCAACGTGATTTTGTCTTTTCAACTATTTACAACGTTAAACACCATATATTGTAAAACGAAATAAAACTTGGTGCAGCTTAAGGATATTAGTTTACCTGTCTTTGATATGCTTAATTACTATAGTGTTATATAAATATCATTTAAAATTATACTTATTACATTAAAATACACCCCAAGACAAAAAAATCGATGCACCAAGAAAGAATTGTCCAAATGAGACAAAATTTGGTACATGTAATACGAATGTACAAAAAAAGAAATGATTTGAATTTCAGAACAATCGGATGATTTGTTGCACGGAAAGACCTACACAAAATGAGACGTCAATATGGCGTTTCTCCACCTCTGGCCCTGATACAAGCTGTTATCTGACGTGGCATTGATGCAAAGTTGCCGGATGGTGTTCGAGGGCTGTCGTTCCAAATGGCCTCCAACTGATGAGCTAATTCGTCTACATTCTGGTATGGTCGTAGGCGACGCCCCACCTCTGTCCAAATATGCTTAATAGGCGAGAGATCAGGGGATATGGCTGGCCAAGGAAGTATGTCATAAGCACGCAGACAATCAATAGAGAGGCGTGCCGTGTGTGGCCTGGCATTATCTTTCTGAAAAGTTACCCCGGAGTGTCGCGAAAGGACTGGCAATACAACGGGTCTTAGAATGTCGGCAACATACCGCTATGCTGCGATGGTGCCACGGAGGACTATCAAAGGGGTCCGGCTATCAAACGAAATGGCACTCCAGATCATAACTCCATGTTGTCGGGCCGTGTGGTGGGTGACAGTAAGAGCAGGATCCTGACGATGTCCAGGCTGTCTCCAGACACGTCTGCGCTGGTCGTCGGGACTTGGTTCGAAACAGGACTCATGATTGAGGGCAATGCGTTCTCAATCCGAACAATTCCTCTTTGATCAGTTCCGCACCATTGCAATCGCTGTTGACGGTTCATGCTGGTCACTGGTAGGCAGCGTAATGGGCGCCGCGAGTATAGATTCCGCTCCTGTTGTCTTCTATTAATGGTCCGGGTGGTCACTTCCGTGTTTGTCACACGTTGGATGTTTGATAACGACGAATCTCGTGCTGTCACAGCTGCTCTGACAATCGCTGTATCTTCCCGTTCTGTTGTCGCTCTAGACCGTTCGCTGCTAGTTGAAATCTGCCATTCTGCACCCATTCCTACCAACGTCGTCTAATTGTTGCATCGCTCCTACCCAAATGCCGAGCGATTCGTCGGTGTGCCCATCCAGCCTCATGCAGTCCGACGGCACGTCCTCTTTCAAACTCCTTCATATGCTTGTAGTGGCCGCGAATTTGCCAGCGAGTCATTATTACAATCAAGGTACGTAAACGCAATCGAAATCCACTGCATGTTTTGCTCCTGAAAGCGAGGTTCGCTCCTTATATACACCACCATGGTGCTCAGTTTCAATGCGGTGTTGTTCCGACTATTAATTTATTCATTGGCTGCAAATTTTTGATTATTTGCATATTCGGTCCACAGGGGTTTGCATGTGCAGTTTTATTACTTTCGGATTATTTTGCGGAATGCGTAATTTTTTTTTCTCTTGTAGTGTATGAGCACATACTTTAGCTTTTATATACGATATTTTCTCCCGTATTATGTTTTAAGCATTTCATATATTTTTATGTGCAATCTCAAAAAGTAATTTACCGATATAATGATTATTTTTCTGTAGGTATCAAACAACAGTAACACATATCTTATTTCAAACTCACGGGTATTATTTTCCATTCTTGCCAAACATTTTATTGTATTGAAATAATGCTTTTCCTTCTAGTTTTAATACCGATTTAAGTCAAAAGTAATGTAATCTTCATTGTTTCATCTTTTTAAGACACGCATAAAAACAGAGATTTAAGAAAATCGTATTTCATTTTAAGATAAATATTTATAGAAACTATGCATTTTTGCTCAAGTATTTTATAAAATTAGATTTAAAAGGGTCTTATAGGAAAAATTAGAAAAAAAAATGTTTTTTAATAAAAAAAAAGTTTAAATAGTGCATAACTGTGATAAATATTGCGCAAATTATTTAATTAAAATTTTGAAAAGTTGCATATTGAAAACTCGGTTTTCTAATGCTTTCTGCATAAAACAAAACTTTTATACCTAGTTCTCTCAAAGATTGAATTCATGAAAAGTTCGATATTTAAATTGATACAACTGCATGGACCACTTCGACGATAAAATATTGCAATTCCTTTCCAATATCTGAACTGTAAAGCGTCGGCAGACCAGTAAAAAGATCCGTGTTTTGTTTTCCAGATGGAGCAGAAAGGTTCTTTACAACTACGCCCGAACAAATCAACTCTGCACGTCAGTGCAAAGATGTCAGAGGTTTGCAAGTGACCATAGTAAGACTAGCACGGATTCAGTGGATTCTGGTATATTGAGCGCCGATTTCATATCGGAAAGTCAAAGACCACGTATGAAGCTTGTATCAACATCATCATCATGGTATTATAGCCCTTGTAGGGCCTGACCTCCTTTAAGATTTTAGACCATTCCTTTCTATTGGCCGCTTTCCTCTTATAATTGCTAATACCAAGCAATTTTAAATCCTCCTCTACCTGCTCCTTCCATCTAGCCCTAGGTCTGCCTCGGGATCTTGACCCACCTGGGTTTCCCTCCAAAAGCCTTCTAGTTACTCTCTTCTCCTCCATCCCCATCATATGTCCGAGCCATTGAATAATTTTTTTCCTTATAGTTGTAACAATATCTATCTCTTTACATCTTTCATAAACCTCTTTATTTGTCTCACCCCTCCAAATGTCCATCTTCACATATTACTCAGAAAATTCTCCGCAGAATTTTTCTTTCCCATATTCCCAAAAGATCGGTATCTCTTTTAATTAAAGTCCAAGTCTCCGATCCGTATAGAACAATTGGTCTTATTATCACTTTATAGATGAGTATTTTGAGTTTAATATTTACATAGCTTGACCTCAATAGTTTCTGTAAGGCAAAATAACGCCTGTTTCCAGCAGAAATTCTTGCTCTAATTTCTAGTTTAATCTCATTATTATCAGTAACAAGTGAACCCAAATATTTAAATTTCTTAACTATTTTACAGTTTATTCCTTCACAGTCAAAAAGTTTAATACCTAGTATTTACCATATACTTAGTTTTTGAGTCATTTATACTTAAACCAACTTCCCTCGAAAACAAAAGCAGATCAGAACAACACTTACTGAGTGCCCTTTGGTTTCTGCTCAGCAAAACCAGATCATCTGCAAATGCAAAAATTTGGCAAGTTCTGTTAAAAATTGTCCCTCTGGGTTGAATATTAGTTTTTCGGATTAAATATTCCAGACACAAGTTGAACAGACCAGTTGACAGTGGATCTCCCTGTCTCAACCATTTTTTTAAATCGAATTATTCTGACAATGTGTTTTGAATTCTTATTTTTGTTGAAGTATTGGAGAGAGTCAATCGAATCAATCCTATTAACTTGGGGTGAATACACAACTCCTTTAAAATCAACAAGAAAGATCAATCATGCTTAAAGCATTGATTAAGAAACACTTTCCAACTTCAATGCAATTTTATTTAAACATGTCTAAAATGCAATACATTCCTCGGTAATATTTTAAGACTTCTCACATTACTACATTGATTTATTATAGTTGAAAACTTAAATAGTCATCCAAAAAAATGAACTTCATTCAAATGACGGCATTGAAATATAAATTGCCTGGTTTAAACATCTCTAAAATGTGATATATTACTCGGTAACAATTTTAGAATTATCATAATACCACGATAATTTATTATATTTAAAAACTTCATCGAAAACAACTGAAATTCATTCAAATGACGTCATAGAAAAAATAACACGCCTGGCTCTCTCTAAAAAAGCAGCATTTCATTCATAAATAATTTCCCATTCATGTCATTCATCACAATACTATATTAATTTATTTTATTAAAAAATTAAGACCATGGAACTATAAGTAATTTAACTCTATGCTTAAAACTTCATCGCAAAAAATCGTCCTTCTCTCGGTAAAGTCAATGAATATTTCTTCCATATCAGTTATGCAGACTCCATGAGCTAAATTCTTTTGCATTAAAAAAATACAGCAATTCCTATACAACTCATCCTACATATTTTGCTGTTTACATTTCACATAAGTGAAAAATAGGCTTCGTTAGAGAAATAATCAAAGTTGGATGCTCATTTAAACTCAAATATATTGTCATTGCGTTGTTTCAGTAAGTAGATGCACAGAATTTAAGCGAAAATAAAGATATTTTACGACGAATACAACACTCAATATGAATTAAAAAGAACTTTAAAAATGACGATTTTGAGACAAGATGGATGCCGTATTATATTTTGAAGTTGGTCACGTGATCGTTTCATATCATGGTCACGTGATCGTTTCATATCATGGTCACGTGATCGCTTCATGTAAGAGGTGTAATTATTATTTTAAATTTTATTTAAAAAACTACTGAATACATTTCGCTGAATTTTTTTTTATATATTTTATGGAACAATTTGAATATTACCTAAAATTTTCGAAGCAATTTGTGAATTTTAAATCCGCTTAAAAAATGTTTGAAATATTTGGTCCCATTGGGTTTAATGTATTTCATTTTTTCAACCCGGGTTCAATCCAAAACTAATTGGGTGATATTATTTATTTATATTCCCATAGGTCCTACAGACCGTCTGAACAACATACTAAAATTTCATTTTGATTAAGTCATTTTTACGGCAGTTATCGTGCTAACGGACAGACAGACAGACAGACAGAATGAACGAAGTCATAAACACTTTTCAACTTTGTTGTAAAGTGTTAAAAACAACTTAGCTCTGTCAATACTATCATAAGCTTGTCTAAAAATGAAGCTAGTATGGAAGATAAAAATAGGAGCAAGAGGCTAACCTGGAATAAAATTGCAGGAGGTGATCAGTCAGATTGCAAGTTTGACGTCAATCTGACATTAGAGGATGGAGAGAGCAAAGTCCACTTCAACGATAAGAGTTTGCAATTTCGCCCCAGTATCTCAATGGTAGAGCATCTGCTGGCCAGTACGAAGATTCATGGTTTGGTTACCGGTTGGGACAGTAAGGTTCTTTACACAACTCAAACAGAATTTTATCTGGAACTATGAAATTTGGGCCATAATTTGTCCATACGTTAACTTTAATTTGTTTTCAGAATTTGTTTATAAAATTACTAATTTTAACGTTACGGTGTTTGATACATAAGTGACCTCGTATAAAAAAATGGACTTTTGATTTAATTACATTTTTTTATTTTTTCCTATCAATATATCAAAATATCATGAAGTAAAATTAAACAGCGTGCTTTTATCCCATAAAACATATCTTTATTTTGTAAATAATGTGTGTTAATTTATGTCAAATTAAAAATTTTATATCGAATTTATATCAATGTTATTATCAATTTTTATTTAACTTTTTAAAGTATTTTAATTATTTATATTTATTTTACAAAACACAGTTACATCCAATAAAAAACATTTGTATAAACATATTTGAAAAGGGAAAATAAATAAGAGAAATAAAGTGTTCTGTCCCGGACCCCTTAAAATTAAATGTAATACCGATTATAATTAAAGTTATGTAAACATTGTTAGGGATTCTCATAGCAGAAAAAAATCGAACCACTAATCACCGGCTGTAAAGATGACACTTTATTTATTCATTGAGTTACTCAGACAATCTTCGTTCTTTCTATATTTGAAGTTGACTGCAAAACTTAATATATGTACATTCAAGATCGTATTTCATGTTCACTTGTTAAATGAAAGAATTATGTATCTATAATATAAGAGATTAGCAGTTTTGAGATCTTTATACCTTTTAAGACGATAATGATTTCAATAAGTTATTTGCTTTTCTCATCGGGTATTATTACTGGTAACATAATTTAAATATCTACTTAGAATAAAGCCGCCTTTTTTAGTGATATAAAGTCTGCAAAGAGGAACATGTATTTTAAACCGGAGATTTTTATTAATCCCGTAAGAATATACCCGTATTTCATAGAATATTATGCGCATTAAATAATGTATGTTACATTATTTCGCAGTAACTTGGAGATTACTTAAGCGCATATACAATGTTAATATGCATAAAGAAATATATATAATTAATAACCCCATGCGTATAAAGTAATGAAAATTGAAACATGCAGCTTATTACTTTCCTTACATACATTGTAAAGTGTATTGGGAAAGTATTATGACGAGATCGGAAATTCGAATTCGATTTTTCGACGGAAGAGCAAGTATCAAGCATCTCTGAACTCGAATCGAACGTTTTTGAGGTGTGTACATGTGTGTGTATGTGCGTGCGTGTATGCGTGTGTGTTTGTGTAAGTATATATATATGTGTGTGTGTGTGTGTGTTGTTGTTGAGACCCAGACCGTCCGACCTACCAGAAAGGTGTAAGGTAACTGTTTGGGTGGCCGGTAAGAGCCACCCAATTTAGACCGGAACCCAGTGAGGGAGGCATCCACGGGGACCGTACCCTCCTTTCCCTACCACCAACCTCTCGGAAGGACTTACGGAGTGTGTGTGTGTGTTTTGATGTGTGTTTTAATGTGTGCTTTAATGTGTGCTTTAATGTGTGCTTTAATGTTTGCTTTAATGTGTGCGTGTCCGTAAGTCTAAGAATGCGATATTTCACAAACGTTTCGAACGCAATTTGGTACAATTATTATGATCCGTGAATACTGGAAGCCTATTAATTTTTAAACGCTTTCGAACGTTAAGAAGTCAAATTTTCGAATGATTTTTTGGAAAAATTATAAAAAAATTAGGACACTCAATAATGTTAAATTAGTATCATTTTATACGTATTTTTTTTTCTAAAACGAATTACACAAAACTTCAAATAAATGTATTTAAAAAATTACATAAAAAAGAACAGTAGTATAATCAATTATGTAACATTTGGCGACAAATTTAGCAATAAATATAGTGAAATATTTCCAACTTGGCAACATTATTAATGTAGGACCAAACTGACGAACATGTCGCTAAATAAGCAAAAATAACTCTAAAGTTACAAAATGACCACAAACTGATGAATTAATAATGAATAACTTATTTTAATATAATACTATGAAGTATATTTCTTGTGAATTGTCAAGCTATATTTGAGCAAAATATAAGTTAATTACGTACTTTAAAATAATTTTACATGTTGTTATCCAGAAAAGAGCCAAATGTGAATGTACTTTTCACCGGTGAAAACATTGCGCGTGGAATATTGTCCATCATTATTTCACAGAAGTAAAATACTAGAAGTAAAGAAGTAAAGTACTTGCATTATATAAGAAAATTTATGTACTGCACACATCAGCCTTTTTTTTACTTTAAATTCTAAAATTCATATATGCATATAAATAGAGCAAAACGTCTCAAGATTGCAAATATTTTAATTATATATTAATCTGGTGTACAACAACAAATTTATTTTAATCATCAAAATAAAAATGCACTTTTATAGGACACTTTTTTACCGAAAATAAATTGCGTCGGATGACGCAATGAAATAAAGAGACAGTTTTCTTTTATTTCAAAAATCCTTCATATCTATTAAAAATATAAAAAAATCCATTTTGACACGCTTTTTAACTACATTTAGTCTTCGTTTTTTTTTAGAACAAAACTAAGTTGGAGGATATGAATGAGTCATTCCAACTTTCTATAAACAAAAGGGATTTAAAACGTGTTGAAGGAAGAAAATCTAAGAGTAGTTGTTTAAAGGTTACAGAAATCGGTATTATTTTTAAGGGCACCACACGTTAACTACAGAATTATTGCTGGTACTTTTCAAAGAAGCCTTTATTCTGCAAATGTATATGAAAACCAATTCAAACGAACTTTATGTACCGGAAAAAGCTTATTTTTAGATCATTTCCGGCTTACGTTCTTTATAACCATATTCTTATACTTAACTGCAAAATTCTTAAACATTTATATTCTTTCAACAGATGATTTATAATACGATTTATGAAATGAAAATTTTACATGATATAATATAGTATATGTTTCATTCTGATATCCGTTGCCTATATTATCTTAGCTGCATGTCATGCATTTTACATATGTATGTGGTTTTTGAACTAGCGGAAATTTTCGTAAACGACGCCGGATCTCTGCCAGTTTGTCCTGGTGAGATACTACAGAAAAATATTTCTGATTTCCTATACATCAAAATTTTTTCATTTCTTTAGATGTCTTGATTACAGTTCTCAGACAAATGTTTCAATGATTCATCCTATGAAACTTCAGCCGTATTCACCTTTATCGTCTTGAGTTGATGCCAGAAAATTAAAGGCATATCTTCCGGAATTACTTTTGCCTGTGTGTAATCTGATGAACACAAAACATTTATTCTTTATAAATACAAATGAAACATATGTAAAAGAAATGTAATATTTAAATACTTACATCAAACGTACTTATACTTTTTTTTTTATCAAATGGCCAGACACTTGACTTCCGTCATTCGCCTATATATCGGCCAGGAACGTGAACCATTTAGCCGTCCTAGAACGTTGCCCCAGGCGCACCAGAGGGGGGCGGGACACACTGCTTCCAACAACACAACATCCATGCCACGTCGGACTCGAACCCACAACGCGGCGGTCCAACGATCACTTGAAAACGATCACTTGCTCGCATTGACCGCTCGACCACCGCGTCGGAACGCGCTTATATAAATGTGTTTCTTAAATAAATAAATATAGGGAACTGTTTTATAATATATGTAAACATCTAAAACATGCTTTTGAAAAGAAATATATTGAAATTATCAAAACGGCAATATTCCCTGTCTTTAATTCTTTAGGGAATATCTTAATCATCTAAAATATATACTTTAACGCGCTATTTTTAGATACAAATGTAATTTATTTAATGCATTCGCATAACTGTTTGTCTGATATTCGTTATGGATCCGTAATTTATTAGTTATTTAAATTGAAAAGACCGTAATCACAGAAAAATTCCTCTGGGAAATCTCGATCACATTTCCAAAGCTCTTTCGAAATGGCATTTACCGACGGGACATGTATATTGCAAAAGAGTGAATGCATTAGAATTTTACTTAATTTTCTTTTGAAAGAAGTATCTTTAATTAAACTTTAGTGCAATATCATCTTCTAAATATTAACACTCGAGACATGTATTCGGTTCCTGGCGATTAAAACTACTCTAAAGAGCACAATAAATGCATTTAATTTTTATCCGTAAGGTAGTTTTTGATAAACTCCACAAATTCGTTCCTAAAAATATTACGCAAGATTTGCGTATATGTAAATTCTACATTTTATTTATTAAAATTGAATAATTTCTCATTTCTATTTATAACAATATATCTGCTTTTGAACAAAATATCATTGGACGAAAAGGCTGACAATATAAAATCTACGAAACCAGAAATTCAATGCAAGTCAAATTGAGATATATATTATAGAGATGAAGATGCTAATGATATTTTGTCTGACCTGTTAAATTTTTACTTTTTTCTAAATTTATTTTTCTTCATTGTATAGCTAAATTGAATACCGTTTCTTTGAAATTTATACATGTGCCAGTTTCCTTTTACTTTCCTCTTGTTTTAGTTAAAATATATCAATACACCCAATGCATACCTCAAGTAACCCTAATATTAGGGGAGGTTTGATACAATTGTAGTTGGTCATTGTAAATAATATAGCTTAAAAAAAACTTTTATTAATTGCAAATAATTATTTTATGAAAGTAAATGCACATTTTATAATTTTAACTATGTTATTTAAATAAACTTTACACTAAAAATAAATAGTTTCGAAAAAATTGTATGTAACCTCTTTTGCCTCTCCTACACATCGACCTTTTTACTCGCTACTCGGTAATGATTTTTCTTCAAGCCTCGTCATATTTGAAACCCCATATAAACATCTACAATAAAAAGGCATAAATTAATGACATCCGTAATGAGTGATTCGCAATGAATATAAATATATCAATCGAAACGTGTACTGTTCTTGCAAAAATGCTATGGAAATGAAACAAAAGTCAAACATTTTTCCATCATCTTTAAATAAAATAAAATTAGTTAGTTATTTTGAATGTGCAACGTTGACAAATTTGTCTTTGTGCTACGAAGTAAATACATTTTTATTTTAGGATGAAAGCAATTTCCTATCGAAAGCAATTCTGAGATATTTTATATAATCATTTACCTAATTAAATACGATTTATTTGGTTTGATTTAAAAACTTTATTTTAAAGTTATGTTTCTGTTTCAGAATAATTATGTTTACATTAATTATTTAGTATTTAAAATGTTTTAAGTACGAAAATGATAGATGTTCGAAAATTCGCTGAATTGACTTCGTATTCGTCTCATTAATTTAATTAGCATTTATTTAAGTATTTAAATTCTATAGTGTACATACCTTGAGTTACATGGAAATAATATGTAGAATAATCAAACTTCATTAAAAATAAATTGAATTCACATACATACATCGTAAAAAAACATTTCTTGATATAGGATTGAATCAAATATTTGTTGTTTAAACCATGTATTTTCATCATTCTCTCATCATATAAAATTAGTGTCAAAGAATGAAATTTAACTACAAATAAGACTGTCTTACTTATTGAGAATCATGATAAAAAATGTTTTCAAAGATATAGTTCAAACCACAATTTGATTGATGGTGTTTGATCAAATAAGAAGAATATTCTTTACAATTACTCATCATAAAGAAGTGCTTTTGTAAATTAATACTCAGAATAAAATAATTTTTCTAACATATTAATCAATTATAAAGAGTATACTGGATAAAATGTAATGAAATGCAAGGAATTTAATGTTCCTAGATACAGCCCATGAGAGTATTTACCTAGAAACATTCACTAATATATATATATTTATTGTAAAATTAACTGATATGTGGTTTTAATGCTAGTGGGGAGGGCAGTGCTAAACTTGAAATAAATAGTACGTTTTCTAAGTCAAAATACTTATAATTGAAAGCAATCCCTCGCAGTTAATGTTAGAGCTCTTATAATATAGGCTGGTCCATGGCCTCTATGTTCTATCCCACAGGGCAACAAAAGTGAGAACCAGCGCCAGTTTTGGAACGCACCTGTATTGACGCAGTTACGATACATGACGAAACATGATATTTTTGTATTCATCTCTTCAACAATTTATCCATTTTTCTTATTATTATTTATTCAGGAATTTAAACTTTCGTATCCATTTTCGGGAATTATTAGAGCAATTTACGGCCAAGCATCCTTCTATTTTATTGTGAATTTATACGACAATACTCGATATCGAAGCACTGCGTAATAGGAACCAATGGGTAAGTATGATATAAAATAGCGGATGCGCCAACTCTATCGGAGCCTTCATGATGACATTAGATCGCAACACCAACTATTTCAAATGCACGTGTATTGGGAGGACTATTCTGAGCCTCACTGATCCTTTCCAAGGACGAAAGACTAAACCATTTTAAGCTCGGTCCCGTACGCTTCTAAAAATCTTATAAAAATTTATCAGAAATTTTACATAAAAAATGTAGTTAATGAACGTATGACAGCAGAAATATCATTTTTGGTTTGGAGCCAATTGATTGTCAATTAATAGTCAATTTCATTATATCAGAATTTTAAAATTGACTCCTCCTTCAAAACGCAAAAAGTATAGATTTATTTTACAATTTATGAAAATTCCATAATTAATAATTCTGATTCTGTTCAAAGTTTGTTTGAAAGAAAGTTTCCTACCTTTTCCGATGGTATTAAAATGGAAACAATGCAATACTATATTTTCGATCAGTAAAGAACCGATTTGTGTAAAAATAGTTCAAAATGTGGTTTCAACCTTAAATAACTAAAAAACTAAGTTGAAATTTAACAAAACCTCAAGGAGACGTTTTTCGTCAGGATATGATTGGTACAGGGTTTTCCCCTGCACCAATTTGGCTGTTGTACCATGATTTTGACGACAAAGTGAATTTGGTATTATACTTTACGTGGTTTTGAGAATTTTGCGACTTTTGTCCTCAGACTTGTGCTTTGACGCTATGAATCACTTGTTGATTGATGTCCAGAATGTTCCTCATGTTTTCCTGAACTTTTTCCTTTCCAGACGGAGGTCTTGTCTCATTTTGCTGTGACGCTAAGAAGAACATTTCACACTTGAACGACAAGTGCTGTTACGCTATGAATCCCTTTTTAATTGACGTCCAGAATCTTCCTCATGTTTTCATGACCTTTTACCTTTCTAGACGGAGGTCTTGTCTCATTTTGCAGTAACGCTAAGAAGAATTTTTCGAGCTTGAACAGAATGCCTTTTATGAAAGACAGTTTTCTGATCTGTTTAATGTGCACTCAGGATTATATATATAGTGGATTGTACTCTCGGCATTAATACAATGTGTTTAACCCCTTTTTTTAATGCTTAATGTTTTTACCTTTTCAAACTGCTGTGATACAATATTCATTTTTAATATATTTTATGTAATGTGTCTAAGATAATGCAATGTGTTTGAGGTGATGCATATACGTCTTTTTAGAGTAAAGTGTTTGTTTATAGCGTGCTGTTAATCCTTTTAAATTGATAATATAAATTCATTTAATGTATCTTTCCTACCTTTTTATGAAGTTTTGGCCAATTTGTTTCATCCTCATTATGCTTTCACATACATCCTTCTTCTGCAATAAGTATTACAAATTTAAATTGAAATTGACCAAATTATTATGTCATATTATTCCTCCTTTCTGTTCTATTAAAAACGTATCAATAATGTTTTTGACTTTCGCCTTATTCGCAGAACTGAATTTGGCCTTCTTAATAATGCTATCGGTGCATTGCGTAACAATATTAATTTTTGTGAACGTAACTGTTATTTTTGGCATATCGAGCTTGTCACCTATACACACTTTACTTGTTATTGACTGCTTATTTGATAAAATTACATTAAGATTAAATGATGTCCCTAATTCTTTAAATTTGCAGTATGCTAAAAAACTTTAGTTTTGGAAAATTAAACCTAAAAATTCTAAACCCAATAAGGATTTTTACTTTAATCATGATCAGCAGCTCGAAACTAAACATATTCCTATCACATCTACCCCTCACCCTTTTCCTCGCCTCACTCTACGTTTAAATACGATAGGGCTGAACTTCTTAATATTAGACCAATGTTTTTTGAACAACTTAGTGCTCCTGCTTCTTTTCCTTTTGTGAATACCTCTTCACAAGATATCACCGTAATGCAGCATTTGGCTTTAGAGAGAGGCCCAAAATGTGCTTACCCCCTTGCTCTTAATAATATCCTTAATTTAATTCCTCATGTTGAAGAAATTCCTCATGTCGATCACAGATGTCACGCAGGTTTATATGACGGCGCCAATACATATTATATGTGATACGAAATTAATAAGATATTTGAAGTTTGTAATTAGTAAGAAGCAAATATGCTAATGCCGTGGATAATCTTGGCACAACCCATAAATGTTGAAACCCAGGTTCTATTTCGAAGTTCTCGTCCAGGAATAAATCCCTGGATGACCTGCAATGCAATAAATACAAAGGTGCAATAAACCCTTACCTTGTAAGGCGCCATCTCCTGAAAACACAGATGCACAATTTCAAGAGACAAAGATGTTAAATAACCACACAGGTTTAAAGATAAATCACTTTCTTTATTCAATATTGTAATTAGGAAGAGCAGAAGTTAAAATTATAACTGAATCATTATCAGGAAGCACAACGCTACGTAACTGTGACAGTGACACTGGACTCAGGAGGATCCCTACTAATATATTTGCTGCCACGGAAATAATTCAATGATAACAATATGATCAACGATATTAACAAAGTGGCACAGCAACATTTAAGTATATAATAAACAACATGATTTAGAGGTATGGTCTCAAAGCAACAGGAGAAAACTCGCACTCAGAGATAGAGAATTAGAATTAATAATTAAACAAGTTGATATAATTTTAGGAACGGAAGTCAGAGTTTACGTAATTTAGGAGAAAATTCTTTATATTTATGCTTCCGTAAGACAGGCGTAGATGCAGAGGGCAGTCAAAACTTACCTCCCCAGTCGGAGTTGCAGAAGGGTCGGAACATTATACCATACCCACATTTCAGCCCGGCACATAGACCTCGGGTCCCATCGTACCTTCCTCGTCGCAGCTCTCTCAGCTAGACGTCGGATTCTCCATCGATGTTCTTCGGCGATTTAGGCGTCTTCGGCTTTTCTTCCCATGCCCACAAGAGGCCAGAAGTCGACTTGGGGCCGACTCCCGCACTCCGTGGTAGGCAACATTGAAAAATGGTCCAGGCCGACCTGAGAGCGTCGTCAACTAGACAGGAAGAGAAAAAGCCACGAATATTCTTTGCAACAGCTTTTATGTAACAAGGAGGATTCTGGCCCCAGAATCATACGGACCTGCGAGAAGGCTTATTTATCGTTATTAACCAATTGAAAACTTCACAGACATAGCCTCGCCAGACCAGAGCGGGGTCCCGAAAAAAGGGCAACATACCCTCGCCGCAAGGTCTCAAATTCATCCAGAAGTTTCACTCCAAAATCTATTGTGCAGAAAAGTGCATGCCTTGCACTAACATTACGAGGCCTCGAGCAAGCTACCATCTGCTCTGCCCAGGAATAAAGACCTTGACTTTAACGGTCAAATAATAACGAAACTTCTCTCTGAATGCGGTTTTCACAGATTAATAAAATGGCTAAAAGCTTTCCTTTCAGTAGAATATTTTGTATAATACACATTTCAAAGACAAGAGGGATAATAAAACAGGGTTTAAATGATGTAAAAATATAGAATATTGATAATTAATATATAATTTGCGATTTTTACAAGGGTTTGGCGAGATTATGAAATCTCGTCACAACACAGACATAGAGATCGTGGAAGGTTTTATTTACCGTTCCATTTCCAATTTTCAAAATAATATTGAGTTCAGGAGTAAAAGTGGAAGTAACTTTCCTTATTTAAATAATGATCTACGTATTAAAATTTCAGCACATAAAAAAATAAAATCCAATACAAATTTAATTGTATTCTCTGCTGATAAGACCAAACAACTTATACGTATTGATAGTGTGAATTATATAGAAGCAATGTGGAGGCGTATTGCCGAAATGGATTGTACCAAAGTTAAAACTTTTCCTATTACGGTTATAAATTCTAAGTTTGCCCAACTTAAAAAGTCCTTTGACCTACCTCCCACTATTAAATCGGTTATTTTCGTACTTCCCATCAATTACTACAACTTTTGGGTCAAATTAAATTACATAAAGTTAATCATCCCATGATCCCCATTGTTAACACTTTACAGCATAGTTCAAAAGTGTTTATGACTTTGTTAACACTTTATAACATAGCTGAAAAGTGTTTATGACTTTGTTCATTCTGTTTGTCTGTCTGGCCGTTAGCACGATAACTGCCGTAACTTTATCAAAATGACTTTATCTGACTTTATCAAAATAAAATTTTAGTATGTTGTTCAGACGGTCTGTAGGACCTATGGGAATATAAATGAATGATATCGCCCAATTAGTTTTGAATTGAACCCGGGTTGAAAAAATGAAATACATTGAACCCTATAGGACCTAATTTTTCAAACATTTTTTAAGTGGATTTAAAATTCACAAATTGCTTCGAAAGTTTAAGAGAATATTAAAGAATTATCCCATGAAATATATAAAAAAATCAGCAAAATATATTCAGTAGTTTTTAAAATAAAAATTAAAATAATATTTACATCCTTTATATGAAGAGATCACGTGATCATTATATGAAGAGATCACGTGACTCACTTCAAAATAATATATGGCATCCATCTTGTGTCAAAATCGTAATTTTTAAAGTTCTTTTTAATTTATATTTAGTGTTGTATCCGTCCTAAAATTGCTTTATTTTTGCTTAAATTCTGTGCATATATCGTGAAATAACGCAATTACAATATAGTTGAGTTTAAATGATCATCCAAATTTGATTATTTCTACAACGAAGCCTACTTTTCACTTATAGAGGATGTAAATACCAAAAGATGTAGAATGAGTTGTATAAGAATTGCTGCATTTCTTTAACACAAAATTATTTAGCCCATGGAGTCTGCAATATAGCTGATATGAATGAAACAATCATTGATTTTACAGAGAAGCCAACGATATTTTGATGAAGTTTTGAGCATAGAGTTAAATTACTTGTACCCCCATGATTTTAAGTTTTAAATAAAATTAATAATTTTAGTATTGCGATGAATGAAATAAATGGAAAAATGTTAATGAATGAAATGCTGCTTTTATTTAAAGAACCAGCCGATTTATAATTCGATGACGTCATTTGAAAATGTTCATTTGTTTTCGATGAAGCTTTCAAATATAATAAATTATTGTAGTTCTATGATAATTTTAAAAATATTGCCGAGGAATGTATCGCGTTTTAGAGATGTTTAAATAAAATTGCATTGAAGTTGGAAAGTGTTTCATAATCAATGCTTTATGCATGATTGATCTTTCTTATTTCTAGATGTAATGGTCCCACTTATTTTTCAGAGAAAGATCTGGCAAAAGTTTTAAAACATTTTTTTCGATGATCCTCCCTTTTCTGTTAATTCTACCGAACATTTTATCAATACGCTTTTTAGTTTAAATTTTGTTCCTAATTGTACTTGTCATAGTTTCGACGTGGTGTCTCTTTTCCCTAATATCCCCGTTGATAAAGCCATTGACATTATAGCCAAAAAACTTAACTTGCATAATTATATACCCCCTTCCATTATCGCAATAACCTCTGCATTAAATATCGTCGAGGGGACCAACTATTTTGGTTTCCGTGTCGATATTTACTTACAAAATTCGGGTGCCCCTATGGGTAGCCCACTTTCTGGTATCTTTGCAGAGGCAGTTTTGCAGGAACTCGAGAACGAGATTTCGCCTTTTTTATCCCCTAAACCCATTCATTGGCAACGTTATGTTGATGATGTGTTTATAATTTGGAACCATAGTTTAAATGATTTACTCAATTTACTTGATTCAGTCAATGATTTTTATCCCTGTATTAAATTTACCGTTGAGCTTGAATCCAACTGTTCTTTACCTTTTTTAGACTTATTGTTTCCCATAACTTTTCTAATATTCAGTCTTCTGTATTTCGTAAATCTACGTTTACCAACACGTGCATTCCGGCTAATTCTTTTCACCCTATTTCTGCTAAAAATGCTTCATTTATCGCATATTTCAATCGCGCTTTTAATGTTAGTTCGACTATTATTTCTTTAAATAATGAAATTGATTTAAATTTTGAACTCGGTCAAGATGCAGGCTACTCTTACGAGTTTATCTATAATATTTAAGTTAAGATCCGCCAAAAGTTTTTACAACCTTTTTCTAGTCATATTCCAATGATTGTTTAGAGTTTAAACCTAGTTGTCCTTACCATCCTAAATGTTTTCGCTCCCTTATTAATTTTTATACCGAATTTAAATTTAAACCCGCTCATTCAGCTGTTACCACTTTGTTCAATCGCATTCGAACTGATAAATTTAAGGATAATATTAACTTTAAAAATCTTGCTGGGGTGTATGTTGTACCCCTCCTTTCTCCGGATAATATCTATAAATTTTATATCGGTAGTACTAAATATACGGTTGGTATCCGTTTTTCCGAACATGCAAGAGACATGAAAAATAGTAAATTAACGACTGCCCTCGCCCAATTCGTGAATAAAGATAATTTTCGCCCTCTTTTTGAAAAACTTTTCTTTTAGTTAGCTATAATAGCCCCCGTTCGATCTTGCTATATGAATCCATTTTTATTTATTTATATAGTTCTTCTATTTGTAATTTTGACCCTGTTCAGATCCTAAGTTATGCTTGGCGACTCGTTCTCGATTTCCAACATGTTAAGCATTTGCATATCTTTAAACCTTTTTGAAGTATTTGCTTTTGAACTTTGTATAAATTATAATCTGATTCATAATCCACCTTTTTGTATAACTGATAATTTCATAATATGCAAATTTTACTTGACAGTATTGAGTTGTACTTAAGCACGGTGGTATCGTTTCTAATTTTATTGCCACTGAGGATGAACATGTAAGATGTTCGAAAGCGCTTTGGCTATTGTTTTTACTATTGTTTATTGTAGGATGATTTTAAAATAAAATCACTATTGGATCTGTGACATTTTTCATTTATTAGCAATTAGTATTTCGTGACGTGTCACCACTCTTAATAGTAATTATTAATTATTTGAGTGTAGTGTTTTCTTTTATTTAATGATTAACTATTAGCTTACTGCAAATCGCAGCAAGGGCATGATTTTAACCCAGTTCAAACCTTTAGGATTGTAATTAATATGAGTTGTTGTTTAATGTTATGATTTGATATTTATGCTGTTTCTATTTTATGTGTGTAATAAAAATGATCGCTCAAAACTAACTTTTAATTATTTGAGTTTAGTGTTTTCTTTTATTTATGGGTTGCTGTTTAATACTATTATTATTTGATATTTATGTTGTTTCACGCCGATTAAAATGCTTTATGTGTGTAATAAAGGGAACGATCAAAATTAACTAGTAATTACTTGAGTCCAAAGATTCCTTTTATTTAATTATTAATTTTCAGCTTTCTGCAAATCACAGCAAGGATCCGGATTTTATCATAGTTCCCTCCTTCAAGATTTTAAGTAATATGGGTTGTTCTTTAATATTATTATGTAATACGTTGTTTCACGAGACTGTACTGCTTTCACTTATACTATCTGTTCTTTGGCCAAAACTTGTGGGCGTAAGGGTTGTCATCGAAGATTCCCTTTTCCAGGCATTTTTCTCCCTCTCTATTTCTCCGTCAAAACCTGTATGATACGTTATAGAAACGTTTATTTTTGTTGATCCCCAGACATTTTTATCCACTAACGTTCATTCCAATTATACGTTTTTGCATTCATACATTTTCTCACTGGTCCTATTAGAAGCTCAGAAACCTTGCTTTATCAAGCGTAGTTTTTAACAATTTTGTAAGCACACTTTTAATCATATTAACCACTCTTTCATAAATTATTTACGGGTTCTACAAAGGAATTTAATTTAATCTTCCTAAAACCTTTAAAAATCTGTAAAATACAACATTGGAGATAATGAAGTCATATCTTCTTACTACTTTTCTTCCGACTTTCCTCCTACGAGCTAAGTCTTCACAAGTTTACTTCATTAGTGCTCTCTAATAATCTATAGAATATAAAATTCCTTTACTGTGTTATTTCTTTTTTATATGTACATATATAAATATTCTCTGCCTTTGTTCCGTATTGGAGGGGAAATATTAAAGGCACATTCTCCGACTTTTTGTTTCCTTCTCAAATTAAAACCGCTCGGAGAAGAACATCTTGGAACACAGGATTAATTAAAGTAGTCAAATCTAAATATGCGGGTGGGATGACACTCAATGACTTTGATTTGGGTGAGTTATGCGCCACTGGGCCAGAATGGCGGCGGTATAAGGATAAAAGCATCTAGGTAATTTTGTTCGTATCGTCTCATATTCCAGTATGAAAAAGAAGCAGAAAACTCTCATCCGTTTAATTGAAAAGGGGGCTGTCAGGCAAAAGTAATGATAGGTTTCTCAAAAGGAAGGCAATCATTTTATACGCTAAGGTTTTGGAGCAATATATTAAAAGGTAACATTTCAATAAAGAAGCAAAAAAAATCCTTATTGGATTTCGCCGTAATTTTATTACAGATTTTAGAGCATGGTGATGGGCACGCACAGAGTGCTCTTTTCAGCGTTTATCTGATCTAATTCACTTTTCCGAAATTCGTGGTTAGTATCAAATTTAAGCGCGGTTTATATGATTTTGTAATATCTATGCAATATTTTGTAAAGTTATATAGAACTAAAAATATTTTTTTTAGAAACCTATAACAAAGAGTAGTAATTCCTTGTTATTCAGTGATTGCTATTTACGACGGAACATAAAAGCCTTCTTTTAACATCAGAATTTGAAACTACACTTGTTTACTTGTTTTCTAGAAGTTTAGTATGCCTCGGTAAATTCGACATAACTCAATAAGTCCTGCTTTGATTGACTCAACTTTTCTCAAGACGGTAGTCAATTGAGTAATATAGGAGTATGCTAATGAAATTAATGAAATTATATTTAAGTACATTTTTACCCTTTGAATGTTTACTTCATACTTACTTCAGTCGAAACTTTGTTAAGCGAACAAACCAAATCAGCCTTAAAATAGGATGTGATTTCTTTGGAAACAAACTTCGCATCGACGTTTCATTCTTTTAATCAGGTTATCTAGCTCAACAGAGGGCAATAACTGCCATTCCTGTAGATTGGCAATTTTCAGCATTTGGAGAGTATTTGGAGGGGCTAGACGGGCAGACACAGCTCTTCCAAGGGCAATATTTTTGATGGAATTGAGGTCCAGTGAATGAGCTGGTCACAGAATAAGAGCACTACCTTCGATCTCAAGGTACACGTTCACTAGCCCTACTCTGTATGGACGAGCGTTATCTTTCATCAAAAGAAAATTCGGACCCACTTCTTCAGCATTGAGTTTTACAAAGGGTCCATTTATTTGATCCGATAGCTTTCCGTCGTCGCAGTACTGCCGTGAACACGTGCAGGTCCGTTCGATATCAAAAAATATCCAGCCAACTAAATTCATCATACTAGGGTAAGAAATGGGAGTCTATTGTGAAACCAAATAAGCAGTTTTCATTCAAGTTAATACAATAACCAAAATAAGCTGAACAAAGGACTCAGACGAGTAGCACCAAGTTTGACAATTTACTTGAAGATATTTATGACCCATAAATTCACGAATTAATACACGGTGGAAAAGTAATGATGGGCATAACCGATGCTTTCGGACAAGACTTGAAAACCTTCACCGAAAAGGGATGGTCCAACCAAGACTTAGCCCAAAATATCATAAAAGCTAGACCAATGAAACGGGGGTAAGGCGTGGTTCTCCGAAACAAGATGAAAATTATATTAAGGTTGCGAAACGAGAGGAGGATGAGAGTTGGAAAAGTTTTGTCATGCTGCTAAGACTACAACAATTGAAAAATGTTGGTTCAGCTACGAAAGTGAAAGTCTGCTTGAAATGGATAACAATAAAATACGACGACGACGACATTAAACTTGTAATCCAGACCTTGACTCTACCATATACCCTACGCCAAGCCAGTGGCCATTAATTCAATAAATGTATTAAAAAGTATGTACCAACAAAATGTATTTGCAAAAGGTCGAATTCAGATTTACAGTAATAATGACCGGTGCCACATCGCAGCCTAGGTCATTTCTAAAAGAGATTTTATTAATGGTTATTGTAAATTAATTAATTACTGATGGTTATTGTAAATTAAATGTTATTGATAAAAATGCATTTTAATAAATGAGTACTACATAAATAAATATATACGTAATTAAAAAATAAACTTTGCGATTAATATCCAACATTTTATTTTTCAGCTACGGTAAGTTGATTTGCACTTTTGAGGTAAAATTGGAGTGTTATTTGCAATGTACGGAGTTGTACTACACTGCACTGATGTGTAAATTGCACTGATGTACAATTTAAAATCTTTCAAGATAAATATTAGTTTTTTAATTTTGACATTTAATTTATTTCACCATATTTTGTGTTTCTTCTTTTATTTACTCCGTAGAATAGAAGATATCACCCGGAAGATATCACCCCACATTCACACAAAAAAATAAAGTCGTGTGAAAGTTAAATTCGTAGGTGGACGAATGCATATATAAATTTGAAGAAATTACGTGTTTTTGGTATTATTTAAAAATATTTTTATAATAAACTTATTATCTAATGTATTCCGTTCAATGTTCGAGGAATCAAAATGCTAAGGAATCAATTTGTATAAAATTGCAATGGCGTTTAAACATAAACTATATGATCAAAAGTATCCGGACACTCTGTTAGAATGTTTTTCGAATTTCTAAACAAACACTTGGCGAAGTGTTCTGTAACTTTGGCGATGTGAAGAGCATGCTCGAATGCATACTTTTCGGTAAAATTTCGGTGACTTGTGTATTTAGGGGACCACCAAGATATTGAAAAGGGGGGAAAATATATTTCACCACGAACTTATTTTCAAAATGGATGTGTGAATTTCAGGCCATAGCAACATCACCCTTTACTTTCCTTCTACGAGAAACGCTTTCTCACGAGAAAGAATTACTGAGAATAGTTCTCACGCAGCTGGGCTTTTAGGAAAAATTCCGAGCAAGATGTCAGATGTGTTCCCACCCAGCAAGAAAACTAGTGTCACAATTCGCAAAAAGAAGAGCAATTCAGATTCCCTCTACAAAATAGGGAAAGTCAGCCGAGATGCTCCAAAAATGGCAATTGAAACCCAACGCTACTATCAAGTAACAAAATTTAGTACTGCACTACACGCCTACTCACTCTCATGCAAGACAAAAGTCAAAGCCGAACGAGAGAAGAAGCAGTTTCATAATTTTATGGGTTTTTTTTTATGAACGCCACTACTGAGATGGAATTCCAAGAGTGGAGCACAGATTCACGTGGTCAACACCTGCTTCAAGCGTAGGATACAGATGAGAAAATGACCGGGTCACTCATTTAATAAGGGGCAAGTATCCTTTTTACTTGATATACGTCAATGTAGAGGCAGTGGAGAAAAGGTTCCAAGGGGCTCTGGACCTCGTTGTCTGGAGTTGCCTGAGAAAATGTTGGATTTGTACGAGTACGCACTTGCCATAAAGAAGCCGTTGAAGAGAGTTGCACATTTCGCGAGCACCTGATTTTACTCGAGCAAATGCTCAAGCAATGTTCCGACGTTTGTCATGCAAGGAAACCTTTTTCCTATACGCAATTGAATGACAAAAGGGTAAAATAGCTCTGGATTGTTAACTCTTAAGCAAGGGCAGCCGACCCCTTAGTTTACAAAGATGCACGAGGCGCTTGCTTCAATAATAGCCATGATAAGAAATATCAATAGGTCCCATCGAAGTATCCAGTGAAGGACGCAAGATGAGAATTCAGGGCGATAGCTATAAAAGACTCTTGGAAATATGCCATCGCACCTCGATAAAAGCCTCTTAAATAAGCCCTTTTTACTTTCCCTGCAATATATGGTAATATATAGGGAAAGTATTGGAATCATGCTGAAAATCGCAACTCGCGTTTTCGACGGATCTACACGTTTCGAGACCTCTAGAATACGAAAAATCTATTTTTAGCGTGACGTCTGTGTGCCTGTCTCTCTGTGTGTCTGTCTGTCTGTGTGCCTGTCTCTCTGTGTGTCTGTCTGTCTGTTTGTTCGTCTGTGTATCTATCTGTGTGCCTGTGTGTTCGTCAGTGTGTCTGTCTGTGTGTCTGTATCTGTCTGTGTGTCTGTCCGTGCAATGTATGCATCCACTCTAACACAAAAACTAATGGACCGAATTTCATAAAATTTGGTAGGTAAGTCACTTGAGTATGACCCTGGTGCTGATTAGTTTTTGGTACGACTCGTAAAAACAGAACCCGCCTGTTTTTGCGAAATGGACCGTAAAAATTTCAGTTATCCACTCTAGCTAAAATACTACTTGACCAAATTTCACAAAATGTAGTAGATAAGTTACTTGTGCGATACTCTGGTGCTGATTAGATTTTGGTATTATTCGGAAAAGAACAGCCTGCCTCTTTTTACGAAATGGCCCTCAAAAATCGCCAAAAGCTAAAAAAAGCTACGTATCTTCAAATATATCAATTAAATGCTTATTTTATACGCAATTTTTATTGAGGAAAAGAATAAGAACAACTCCAGTACTCTAGGACTAACCGTTCTCGAGATATTTGAGATTTTCGCATTTAGTTATCCCGATTTGGGAAAAATATCCAATTAACAAATAAAACCAGAAATGGAATTAAAAATGCAAATTTAGTATTATTTTGCGCAATTAAACTCAATTTAATGAATTACTAAAAAATAAAGAAAAAATGAATTTGAGTCTGCAAGGAAAGTCATGTGCTACCCACATCAGATTGTTTAGAACTTGTGGAAGTGCCAATTCATAGCTATGTGACTCCACGATGAAGAACCATAACTTACCTTCTCAAGAGTTAATGCATACAGAACAGAAATGTTGATCAACCTCAAGCTGATGACTCAAGAATCACGTGCGCTGGCAATTTTGATAAATGATATACAATTGAAAGATAGAATAATAATAAATTATCTAATTTAATGAATTTTAAGGGATTGAGAAAATCTCAAAATTAACAAATGATTATTATTAAAATGATTTGGTCGACAATGAGTTTTAGGATTGATACATATGATTATGATAATGAATATAATTTGAAATTACTCAAATTTAGCAAAATGCTAGAAGCTATTGCTAGAAGATATTGAGTGTTGTTAATACTGTGTGTATATACAAAAAAATTGATTGATCTGATACAAAATGATTAAAATTAATGAAATGTTGCAACATGATACAGTGGAACCTCTCATTTACGGTCACTTTCCGGACAGAAAAATTTGTCCGTAAACGAGGGGTGACCGTAAAAGAGAGGATCGTTCTAAATTAGATCAAATATTACATTTTAATCGTTTTAAGTTCCTCATATTGAAACATACCTATTTTTGAGAACATGAAACAATTTTAAGGTAACGGACAAACCCGTAGCCGAAATTTGATTTCGGGGGGGGGGGGGCGAGGTTAAACATTGTTTTTGATACTATACCTGATTGGATCTTTACCTTGTACCTTTTCAGTGTTAAATTTTTCTTTCATCGGGGTTTACCCCCCCCCCCCCAACTGCGATCTTGGTGACGAACGTGCACATTTGTTTCATAAAAACAATTAAATTCACAACATGTAAGTTCATATGCAAAAAACGTACAGTAGTATACATTGAATTTATTTACCTTCGGGAAAAGAACTGATCAATTGATGTTTGGTGGGTTTTAGCCACCAGTCTTTCTCCTTCAAAGTGTATTTTAAGTGGTGAGACTAAATTTAATGCCTTTCCATCATTATGCTAACAGGAAAATGTCTTTAGTCCGTCTAACACTTTAAAAACTTCAGCGTTGCAAACTCCCTAAAACCAGCTTTTTGATAACAGTTAGAAATCATTTCTTCTTTTACACTATTCCATGAGGATTTTATCCATCCAACTGCATCCAAAACGTTGATCGACTTAGATAGTTCTGTGGCTGATTTAGCTTCTTCCATTTTGCAGATCAAATGCTTTAAAAGCAGCTTGCGGTATTGAACTTTAAAAGATTTGATTGCACCGAGATCCAGTGGTTGACACTTTGATGTCGTGTTAGAGGAAAGGAAAATTACCTTTATGATTTTCAGGCGAACGTCTGTTGGATGTGGCATTATCCATAAACAGCAGGACTTTTCTTTTTTCCTTCACGAAGTTCTTCTCTAAGTTTATCAAATATTTCAACATGATATCAGAAGTCATCCATGCTTTCCTATTAGAGTGAAAATTCGACGGGTAAGCCACGTATATCCAGTCCCTTAAAGCAGCGAGGCTTTGCTGCTTTTCCAATCACCAAAGGGGTTAACTTTTCACCTTGCATGTTTGCTCCCAGCAGTATTGTCAATCGCTCTTTAGAAATTTTTCCTCCATTACAACGTTCTTTTTTTAAGTAAAGCGTTTTATCAGGAAGAGCTCGATAGAACAGTTCAGTTTCATCGATGTTATAGATATCCCTTGCTGAATATCCTTCAATAATTCTTGGTATTTTTTCAACCCAATCTTCACACACACCGTTGTCGACATCAGCGGATTCGCCGACCAGTTTCCTGAACGCGATTTCATGTCGAACGCGTAATCGATCCAGCCAACCATTCGAGGCTTTGAAGTCTATGCATCCTAACTCTTCTGCGGCTTCTCTCGCGTTCTCTTGGAGAATTGGCCCGGAAATAGGGAGATTTTTGTTTCTTGCAGAAACAAACCAATCGTAAACAACTGTACCTACAGAAAGTCCAGGTGTTTTAGGAAATTTATTTTTTATTTCCGTTTTTCAGCCATTGGTTTCGCCAATATTCTTTCTTTTTCAAAATACAGCATATTTGGGTTCTTCCTACATTAAATTTAGTCGCGAGGGTGCGAACTCCGACTTTATGTTTTCATTATACTCAATAACATTAATTTTATCTTTCAGAGACAGAGCACGACGATTACTAATGCTGGTCATTTCGAAAGAAGGGTGACTATACATACACGTATGAACTCTACGACTTCAACGCCGATGTGACTTCGAATTCTCGAAAAGCAATGCATTAAATGTTAATTTAACGACCATGCGCACTCCATGTCCGTGCTCTTTGTCGAGTTTTTCCCTTGAAGTGGATCTCACCCCTTTATGACTGAGCTATAGTCCGTTACTTCTTATCTCCCTTTTGAATTGCTAGCTCTTAATGTCCCTAGAGAATGACCATTGTTGTAGGCACAGGTGTTTTTCTTACTCAGGTGAGTTGCAATTTTTTCTGGGAATCTATCTTTGGTATAGATATTTCAAAATTTGATTGTGTCCGTACAGAGGTTTTAGTCTAATGGAATGAATCATTAAAATAGTGTCCGCGTCCGTATCTGAGGGTGACCGCTAATCAGGGGTTCAAAGTGCATATTGTTAATGAGTTTCCTGCCGGGGAATTTATAACTGACCGTAAAAACGGGGTGACCATATCTCAGGGGTGACCGTTGAGAGGGGTTTGACTGTATAAATATCTATTTAACTAACAAATAGTTAATTATAAAAATAAAAATGTCTTTATAAGTGAATTAAGTTATTAATGATGTCTATTGCATTTATAGATTAATTTCACACGATTGACCAAGCATCTCTGGTTATGCACCCCTTGGTGATTATTGATTAACGGTAAGAGAAATAGGGTGTCCTAATGAATTTTTCTAAAAACCAAAGTCAATCTTTTAATTGGCTTTTTTCTGAATTGGAATTATTTTGGAATTAATGAATTTCGAATCATCATGCCCTGTTTGTCTTACTAAGAGTGTGGAGAGCATTCCCTTCCGGAATTTCCCCCATACCCTCTTATTCTTGTGAAGAGAACTCTGAAAACGGAAGGAAAACTCGACATTTTGGACAATTCCATGCTGCATGCATAGTGGCAACAGTTTGAAGTGGGTCCATCTTATTTCAACAAGATCGTGATCCTGTCCACAAAGCACGGGCTGTGCAGAGCTGGTTTGCTGACATGGATGTTGAAGAATTGGACTGGCCTGCTCAGAGTCCAGACCTCAATCCCATAGAACGCCTATGGGATCAGTTGGAACGTCAACTGCGAGCTAGGCTAAAACGCCCCACATCGGTGGCAGAACTGATTCTTTTAAAAGAATGGCGTGCAATTCCTGCTGAAACATTCCAGAAACTAGTGGATAGCCTCCCTGATAGATTAGCAGCCGTCATTGAAACAAAAGTTGGCCCCAATTCATACTAATTTGTGACTTTTCAGAAGGAGAAGCAAAACACACAGGTGTCCGGATAGTTTTGATCAGATCGTGTATATATATTGAGTATATTAGTGAATTGTATTTACTCCAGTTTAACTATCCTATGATTTACGATTTAAAATGTCAATTTGTGGAAACCCCTTATCATCCAGGTACTTTCAGAGAGTCAGAGGAAAGCTGATCACTATATCGTCGATATATTTGTGAATGTTCACGATATTCCAGTGAATTTTTTTATAGAAGTTGCCCTACAGTATTCACTACAAAATCATGAAAGAAAACTATTGCTATGTTTCGCGCCTGCGCAGTAAAAATTTAGTTTCTTCAAATGCTTCTATCTCATCGTATTCAATGCCTTAATTTTCAATTGAAGTATAAGGTTTTTCTTGGACGTTGACAAATGTTCTGTACGTTTTGTGAAATTTGATTGAAATCTATGGATGTTGTAAGCAAAAAACATGGTAACAAAATCTGCTTTGTTTTTTAATTTGTTTTTTTAACGTTTATATCTTCATGAATATACGTTTTTGTTTTACGAACATGTTATACAAATTGAATAAAGCTAGGTAACTATTTTGTGAAAGTTGCAAAACATTTCCAGCTTTTTATGATACAGGGTGATGAAATATATTTCCCCCCTTTTACAATATCTTGGTAGTCCCCTAAATGCACAAGTCACCGAAAAAACTGGAAAGTGCGCGTTCAAACATATTCCTCATATCGCCAAAGTTACAGAACACTTCGCCAAGTATTTGTTTAGAAATTCGGAAAACATTCTAACATCCAAAGTGTCGGGCTACTTTTAATCATATAGTGTAGAACAAGTAAAAAACTAATTCGAATTTTAAAAAATCGCGCTGAGGTATTTCCATATCTGACTACCTGTACAGAATAATTTCTGGATTGTGAATCGCTGAGAGTTTTTGCTACGCATCCACAGACGAGTAAACAAACAAACGTGTATCTGTTTCTAATGTTATAGATTCATCCTACTGAAATATGACCAAAAAATGTATCAATGAATGCGTAAAGTTAGTTGCATTAAAATAAAATGTAATCAAAAAGTAGAAATTATATTCATAAACCTATATAGAATTAGATTTAAAACTTACTTTTGAAATGGGGTTATTATTTTAACTGTATTTTTTC
This sequence comes from Amaurobius ferox, assembly GCA_951213105.1. Classification (NCBI taxonomy): domain Eukaryota; kingdom Metazoa; phylum Arthropoda; class Arachnida; order Araneae; family Amaurobiidae; genus Amaurobius; species Amaurobius ferox. The sequence goes on along the minus strand of OX578141.1, from coordinate 83,419,891 downwards.
TGTGTAATTGTGATATCTTGAGCTATGTCGTTGGGGTCAATAAAGAAGGAATATTTTCTTTTTCTTAATGGCGAGAAAAATAACTAAGTTAACATTGACTAGTAAAAAATTCTTAAATTTAATTAAAAAAAAATACTTTAAAGGGGCGCTTGATTGAATTCTTTTCAGATGTATGCATTTTGTTTTTTATTTACACAGTTTTTAGGACTTACTTTTTTTCAGTTATTCAAAAGAATGTGAAGGATTTTAGAAACAGTAACGAAAAAAATTGAAAGGAAAAGGAATGCATGAAATTGTATTTAAAATTAGCCTTTTAATTGCCTATATTTTACGTTTAATGAAGTTTATTTTTATATTATTGTACATAAGGTAGGTAATTTCATAAATATTTTATATTCTTACACGATTATTACTATAGGAGTTTGAATTGTTTGCAACGCTAAATAGAGATCAGATTGACAAATTATCTTTGTATCAACGTTAAGCATCATGTTAACATTATTAAATAATAAAGTAGAGAATGAGAGAAAATTATACAAATTTTATAAGACACGTGAGGTAATTAATAATGTGTTGCAGAACTACAGTATTAAAATGTAAAATTGAAGTATATATATATATATATAATTAAAATTAAAAATTTTTTAAACGAAAACTATGCATAAACTACTGTAAGTACAAAAAAACCCATCTCTAACATATGTGTTACAAATAAGTAACTATAGACCAAGACTAAGGATAAAAATAGAAGGTAACTTATCACTATAATGGAAATGGGGGGAGGGGAAGAGGAGTATACAAAAATCATAATTAAAAAGGTATATATATTTATATATATATATAAATATATATAAAATAAAAAGCAAACACGGTAAAATGAGAAAAGGCAATAATAACTCAAGAATGAAGATCAAGACATGGAGAACAATCAACTGAACCTACACAAAAAACGGCGGTTAGTTCGAAATTGCATTTTCGTCAGGACAGCCATACAATTCGAATTAAAACCGTAAGAATAGCCAGTTTCCGACAATGGCGATAGTATTTACCTATGTACACCATTGGAACTGTCCACTGGCTAGTGGAAGGACAAATAATAAAAACCAAATGAATTATAAACCAGAAATATAAGAAACAGAAATATTAACTCACAGGCACAGCCACCACGTGGAAGTTTACACGTTCGCAGCAGAAAATGCGACAGAGCATTTTACATCGTTTCGTTAAAGCGAGTGGACACCTGAATGGATACACTTGAACAAAAAATAATGTGTATGAAGACTTTCAAAATTGTAAGCAGTATAGGACTCAGGACAAGTGGAAAGTAGGCTTTCAAAAATAGTAAGCAGTATCAGACTCGGGCCAAGTGGTAAGTAGGTGATAAGAACGGGTGAAATTCCCAAAAAAGAGTTATCCAATCAAGGATAAATAATGCAATTGCAAAATTATTACGTGGTGTATTTGAAATTATTAATAATATTATTTACAAATACTTCCGGATAATGGTAATTTTGACAAATGCGTTTAAGATTATTGATGTGGAGAAAGTGACACTGAGGATCAGAAAGTCGATTTGTTCGAAATAGCTGGTTTAAAATGATGTTTCTAAACAATTGAATAGAATTACTAGATCGATATGATAGCTGCTTAATAATAGTGAATTTATAAGAATCTTTTTTATCATATAGATTGGTGATAACATGATTATTGAGGGTATCTAAATTTATAGGTCTAAATAATTTACAGTTTATCTAACACTAGGCTCATTAGGGATTAATTCTAGGTTAGAGGGGTAAAAGGCAATATTAATGGGATAGCATCAATGAGATAATACAAATTAAGTCTTCAACATATCGATATATAATATATGAATTAGAGTTAAAATGACGTTCATATATATATATATATATATATATATATATATATATATATAAAAACAACTGGCTTATGGCAACGTGTTTTCTTGATTTTGGAATTTTTGGAATTTTTAAATCTGGTGTATGAATGCATAAAATATGTTTTGTGGTAATGTCAATTTTAGGATATGCAAATTCAGCTTGCCGGTAGTAGATTGTATTTAAGCATGTTGACAATTTTTCTTATTTTAACGCCACTGAGGAAGGATATGATGATACCCGAAAGCGCTCTGGCTTTTTTAAAGATTGTATGTACGTCTGAAGGTTATTTTTAATAAAATAACTTTCGTGATCTATTGATTTGTCATTCTGTTATATAAGTTGATCGCATAGAAATGCACACATACGTCCATACTGCACGGGACATTCGTTAACACCAATGCTGCATTGGCATGGCTTTGGCATGGTTTTCAAGCACGCACTACACTAACTTTATTAACTATGTGCTCATTCATCACGCGATTTTTACCAGACCTATAATTTTTTAAGCGACTGCTGTCACGAAAATTCTTTGCTCATCTTATCGTTCTTTCTTTTTTAGTTAGATAATTTTCAACTTGGCTTCAGGTTAAAACTCCTCTCTTCCATGCCCCCGATCATCATTGGTGTTGCTTTGCTCCATCATCAGTAAATGCGGTTTCTGTGTCCGTTCTGATTGGATGGGATGTTAGCTCGCATTCCTCCTAATTAATATCAAACCTTCTGATCGTTCAACGATGTTCATTCATGGCATCTAGACATGGTGTCTCTCCTGCGTATAGGTTCCAATCTTAGTTAGAATTTATGGGTTATAAACCAATGTCTGATTTAATGTCAAATTTCGGCGCCATTATGCAGGGCCTATTCTCACCAATGGATTTCTACCATTGTTGTTATTGTGTTTTATTTATAATATCTTTAGCCTTTATTTTACTTCACATCCCCCCCAGCCAAGATTAGTAGGTAGGAAGCACTAAAATGTACTAAAATTTCTCCTCAGATAATTCAGGAAAAAATATCACTATAAATTATGGTCCATTTGTAAAATTGAAATAAGGTTGTAATTTTCTTTTTGTCCAGAATTACCGTTTTCATGAGCAAAGAAATTAGATTTTTATACACCGTACACATAACCGTGTACCGTTATCACAAGTTACAATGTACACCACACCGCTATATAAAAATTTGTTCGACTAAAGCAATCCTTATTGTCTATAAATGTGCTCTGTGCGTGCGTGGCGAAAGCACGTGCAGTCCTTTAAACAAAAAAGATCAATCATGCATAGAGCATTGATTTTGAAACACTTTCCAACTGAAATGCAATTTTATTTACATTTTAAGCTGCTTCAAAAATTGCAATCAACAAAATTAATATTAAAACTATGTTGTGTAATTAGCATTGAAAAATCAGTGCTAATTACACAAAATTAACTTTTTTCAAATTACGTCATTGAAAGTATAATTTACGAAGTGTTTAATGTTTTTACAGTTACAGCACAATTATGATATTTCATTATTATACGTAGAAACTACATCCTTTGCTTATATCATGTTAAATTAGTTCTCCCAAATTGTTGTAACTATGACAAACTTTTTCATTTTATAAATCGTCTGCCTCTATATATAAAAGCAATGCATATTTATTTCATATCACTTATATTCCAGAATCCAGAGATAAATAATTTTGCTTGAAAAAATAAGCAATTCTTGTTTAACTCACCTTACAATTGCTTGATTTTGCAAATGATTTCCTTATTTTTAACTGTGTATGTACCATTACATGCAAAGTGTGTGCACTTACATGCATTGTGATTTAAACGTTCTCCTGTATATTAAATACGTTTTTGCGATTTAAATGCGTTACTTTTATTTAATTGTTTTCCTGTATTCTAATTTGTTTAATTTAATATTCACATTCTAAAAACGAATATACTCTTCGTATTAGGATTCTTAACTATTGAATTTGTATTTTTATACTTTTAATTTCGTTACTTGTTAAATTAAATATTAAATTAAAATCTTTCACATCTCTCATACTTCATATGCGCGAGTTCTATCAAAGCCCGGCTTTAAGCTAGTAGATAAGAACCTTCGTAGAGTATAAGAAGCAGAGTATCGAACATAATTGTAATAGGTCTACGACTGCCAGGTGATTTAAATTTGCCAGTTACTGTTCGATGAACATAACAGTTGCTAAATCAATCAGGACTTCGTTCGAGAAAAGGCCAGAGGAAACCAATACTGCCTGACAAATTCAATTGAATAGAATTTGTTCGCGCAGCCATATGAATTGGAGTTCTGAGTGGAGAAGATTTATTTTCTCCGACGGGGAAAATTTTAATCTAGATGGACCGGATGGCATACACAGTTATTAGAAAGATGAGAAAGAAGCTCTAGTGTTTTCCACTCAGCAGCTGGCAAGCGGTTCGATAATAATATGTGGTGAAATTGATTAGAAATAGTAGTAGATTGAAAAATGAATTCTGGTTAACAACAAATGTTAAACAACAGTTTCCTCGAAATGGACTGAAAATGGCCGGTTAAAATTGCCTGTTTCAACAGGATAACTGCAACATTTATATGTGTAAATCATCCAACATTTGAGTTGGAAGAAATATCCGAACCTTGTTCAGCAAAATTCGCCCGATTTATATATAATAGAAAATGTGATAGATTCTGGAACGGAATATTTATGAAAATGGCTGTAATTTTCGAAATAAGGACAGTTTGTTATTGAATCATGGAATTCTATCGATATGAGATATTCAAATGTTGAATAACGGGTTATAAAAATTGAATGGAAACTTACTACAATCCAAATGGTCGATGAACAAATTATTTAAAATCTCCATATTCTATATGTAATACAAATGATAAAAATGGCCAGATAGCTATAATTATTTAGCAAATTATTTATCACTTAAACATGTACAAAATATGTGCAAATATTTTTGAAAATAGGAACTTTTTATATTTTTGTACATAATTTAAAGTATAATTATTTTAAATACCATGTTTCATTATATATTAATAATATTTTGTGAGCCATAATTATTACATCCGCCCGCTGTGCATTTAGTCATCTATTTATTTTGTTAAAGTATCTTTAAGTATTTTTATTTTTTTAGTGCGTGGAGAGCACTAACACAAGAGAATTTCTTCCAAAATTACACTTATATTGAGAATGTCCTCTCTTTTTGATACATTGCCTGTAATAAATTTATTTCTCAAAAAATAAATATTCGAACTAAGTAAAATACGACGGTAGCAAATTGAAAAACTACGTAAACTTCTCCTAAAAAGTGCCGAATCGCATCTTTTAATTAGTCCCGATGGGAAGTCCCTTCAATTAAAAAGAAAAGAACTCACAGCCCGTTTCTAAGTGGAACGTTTAAAATTTAATTTAAACTAAAAAAAATTTCTACATTTTTAGTCAGTAGATGTTTTGAAAAAAATATTTTATAATTTAGCTAAAACACAGGTTTGACTCTTCACATTAAACGAAATTCATGAAAAAATATAATTTCATTAAAAATACGAAAATTATATTTCGATTTCTAAACATAAAGCACTTGTGTGCAGGCATGTTCTTTCTCTTTGCATGTATTCAATATAAATTCTTTATGGTCTGAAAAATGAATAAGAAAACTAATTTATAACTTCAAAGATATTTTTCGTGATAAATATGTCTTATGTTAAATATTTAAGAAGTTTGTGTATTGTTTATTTTAATTCTCATGGGACCCGAAGAAGATGTAGTAAAATGTTTTAATGTATGTTTTTTAGTTTGAAACTCAAATAATTGATATTTACGATTTCTCATTCGAACATTTGCAAAATCTATCTTTTTAAAATAAAACTGACTGGGTATAGAAACAATGGAGATTAAAATGATATCTTACATTTAAATAGACCAATGCATTTATTTTCGATGGTTACCGCCTGGAATAATTCAAAAATAGTGATATGATGTCTTTGGTGATTGGTATAAAAAAATAACAGTATGCATTGACAGTGGAGACATAGCTTCAAAATTGAGACGCTCATGGTTTTATAATTAAAAAATCTGATGTGGGCAACACATGACTTTCCTTATATAATGCAATGAATTTACTACTTTTACAGTTAAAAAAATGTTATTCTTATAGTAGATACTTATTTTCTTTCCAAGATATTGAATTTTCTTCAATTAGTAGTCATTTTCATTGATTTAGCATCATTTTTATCAATTTGGCGAGATGTTTGTTAATTTGGCAACAATACAAAATGTCGCCAAGTTGACGACATTCCGCCAAATTTGTCACCAAAATCTCGTCAAGCGTTATGGAAGGAGAAATAAATTATTCTTACTATTGGATAAATGACTATTGGCGTTCAAATACAAAAGTATTACTCAAAGTATCTTTTTTCATGAATGGAACGAGCTAGATCCGCGAGAATGATGTCTCCCAATTTATCGCATGGTATTACATATGGAAAGTGAACATGTTTCTCAATAGGAAATGTTTTTTTTTTTATTTTATATAACTTTTTTATAATTTTTTAAAAAAATGTGCAATATCTCGAGAACAGTTCATGTTACCGTTCTAAAATTTATGTCAATCGTTTTCTAATGAAAAATTACATAAGAAATGTCTATTTCGGTAACTTTATTAGTCGTTTTGATTTTTTGACGATTTTTTCAAAATTTTACTCAAAAATTTTGGAGGGTTCTGAACATTCGATTGCGTATATAAACAATAAGCTTCCAGTGTTTACGGATTGTGATTTTTGTACCAAATTTCGTTCGAATCGGTCCACTCGTTCGTCAGTTATCGTCTCCACAGGCTCACTGAAACACACACACACACACACACACAGACATCACTTCAAAAATGTTCGGTTCGTGATCGGGGATGCTTGAAACGTGCCCTCCCGTCGAAAACTCGAATTCGAATTTTCGACCCCGTCACAATACTTTCCTTATACATTATGTATATAAGGAAAGTAATAACCGTATGCATTGATAGTGGAGAAATAGCTTCAAAATTGAGACGCTCATGGTTTTATAATTAAACAAGAAATATCAATCATGCTTAAAGCATTGATTATGAAACACTTTCCAACTTCAATGCAATTTTATTTAAACAAGTCTAAAATGCAATACATTCCTCGGTAATATTTTGAAACTTATCACAATACTGCATTAATTTATTATATTAGAAAACTTAAACCTTCACCGAAAAAAATGAACTTCATTCAAATGACGGCATTGAAATATAAATTGCCTGGTTTAAACGTCTCTAAAATGTTATACATTCCTCGGTAATAGTTTTAGAATTATCATAATACTACGATAATTTATTATATTTGAAAACTTCATCGAAAACAACTGAAATTAATTCAAATGACGTCATGGAAAAAATACACACCTGGATCTCTCTATAAAAACAGGATTTCAATCATAACTTTCTCCCAATCATTTCATTCATCACAATACTATAATAATTTATTTTATTTAGACATTTTGTTTAAGACCATGGAGCTACACAAAATTAAACTCTATGCTTGAAACTTCATCGAAAAAAATCGTCCTTCTTTTTATGAAATCAATTAATATTTCATTCATATCAGCCATGCAGACTCCATGGACTAAATTATTTTGTGTTAAAAAAATACAGGAATTCTAATACAACTCATTCTATATATTTTGCTGTTTACATTTTACATAAGTGAAAAATAGGCTTAGTTGCAGAAATAATCAAATTTAGATGAGCATTTAAACTCAAATATATTGTCATTGCGTTGTTTCAGTATGTAGATGCACAGAATTTAAGCAAAAATAAAGTAGTTTTAGGACGGATACAACACTCAATATGAATTAAAAAGAACTTAAAAAAATCACGATTTTGAAACAAGATGGATGTTATATATCATTTTGAAGTGGGTCATGTGATCGTTTCATATCATGGTCACGTGATCGTTTCATATAAGAGGTGTAATTATTATTTTAATTTTTATTTAAAAAACTACTGAATATATTTCGCTGAATTTTTTTTTTATATATATTATGGAACAATTTAAATATTACCTAAAATTTTCGAAGCAATTTGTGAATTTTAAATCCGCTTAAAAAATGTTTGAAAAATTAGGTCCCTTAGGGCTCAATGTATTTCATTTTTTCGACCCGGGTTCAATCCAAAACTAATTGGGTAATATTATTCATTTATATTCCCATTGGTTCTACAGACCGTCTGAACAACATACTAAAATTTCATTTTGATTAAGTCATTTTTACGGCAGTTATCGTGCTAACGGACAGACAGACAGACAGACAGACTGAACAAAGTCATAAACACTTTTCAACTTTGTTGTAATGTGTAAATAAAAAAACTACAATAAATCCCTCCACATCCTATGTTTTCCAATCTAGATCTTATACTAGAGAAACTCCAGAGACCGTTAAGGTACGAGGATTGAATTTCACTTTTAATATTTAGAAGCAAGCGTACATTTACAGTTATGAGTTTAACAAGAAAGATCAATCATGCTTAAAGCATTGATTATGAAACACTTTCCAACTTCAATGCAATTTTATTTAAAAAAGTCGAAAATGCAATACATTCCTCGGTAATATTTTAAAACTTATCACGATACTACATTGATTTATTATATTTGAAAACTTAAACCTTCATTGAAAAAAATGAACTTCATTCAAAAGACGGCATTGAAATATAAATTGCGTGGTTTAAATATCTCTAAAATGCAATACATTCCACGGTAATATTTTTAAATCTATCATAATACTACGATAATTTATTATATTTGAAAACTTCATTGAAAACAACTGAAATTAATTCAAATGACGTCATAGAAAAAATAACACGCCTGCATCTCTCTATAAAAGCAGGATTTCATTCATAACTTTCTCCATTTCATTCATCACAATACTATAATAATTTATTTTATTTAAAAATTAAGACCATGGAGCTACAATTCATAAACTTTATGCTTAAAACTTCATCGAAAAATATCGTCCTTCTGTTTATAAAATCAATTAATATTTCATTCATATCAGCCATGCAGACTCCATGGACTGAATTATTTTGTGTTAAAGAAATACAGTAATTCTAATACAACTCATTCTACATATTTTGCTGTTTACATTTTACATAGGTGAAAAATAGGCTTAATTGTAGAAATAATCAAAATTGAATGAGAATTTAAACTCAAATATATTGTCATTGTGTTGTTTTAGTATGTAGATGCACAGAATTTAAGCAGAAATAAAGTAGTTTTAGGATGGATACAACACTCAATATGAATTAAAAAGAACTTTAAAAAATCACGAATTTGAAACAAGATGGATGCCATATCTCATTTTGAAGTGGGTCATGTGATCGTTTCATATCATGGTCACGTGATCGTTTCATATAAGATGTGTAATTATTATTTTAATTTTTATTTAAAAAACTACTGAATATATTTAGCTGAATTTTTTTTTATATATTTTATGGAACAATTTGACTATTACCTAAAATTTTCGAAGCACTTTGTGATTTTTAAATCCGCTTAAAAAATGTTAGAAAAATTAGGTCCCATAGGGCTCAATGTATTTCATTTTTTCAACCCGGGTTCAATCCAAAACTAATTGTGTGATATTATTCATTTATATTCCCATAGGTCCTACAGACCGTCTGAACAACATACTGAAATTTCATTTTGATTAAGTCATTTTTACGGCAGTTATCGTGCTAACGGACAGACAGACAGACAGACAGACAGACAGACAGAATGAACAAAGTCATAAACACTTTTCAACTTTGTTGTAAAGTGTTAAAAATCATGATGCAGATTCTCCCATCCAAAGTAATCCTATTTTCTTATCAAAATATCTGATGTGGGCAGCACATGACTTTCCTTATATAATGCAATGAATTTACTACTTTTACAGTAAAAAGAAATAGATTATTTTTATAGTAGTTATTTATATTCTTCCAAAGACATTGAATTTTCGTTAATGAGTCGTAATTTTTCATGTCGTCATCATCAATGTGTCGTCATTGATTTAACGTCATTTTTATCCATTTGGCGAGATTTTCGTTAATTTAGCAACATTTAAAAAAGTCTCCAAGTTAGCGACAATCCACCAAATTCATCGCCAAAATCTCACCAAGTGTTATGAATGAAGAAATAAGTTATTCTTACAACAGATATATATGACTATTGGCGTTCAAATACAAAAGTATTACTCAAAGTTTCTTTTTTCATGAATGGAACGAGCTAGATCCACGAGAATGATGTCACCCAATTTCAATGGTATTACATATGAAAAGTGAACATGTTTCTCAATAGGAATTTTTTTTATGACTTTTTGATAATTATTTTTAAAATGTGCTATATCTCGAGAACGGTTCATATTAGCGTTCTAAAATTTATGTTAATCTTTTTCTAATGAAAAATTACATAAGAAATGTCTATTTGCGTAACTTTATTAGCGGTTTTGATTTTTTGATGATTTTTTCAAAATTTCACTCGAAAATTTAGGAGGGTTCTGAACATTCGATTGCGTATAAAAATAATAGGGTTCCAGTGTTTAAGGATTGTGATTTTTGTACCAAATTTCGTTCGAATCGGACCATTTTCTCGTCAGTTATCGTCTCCACAGACTCACTGACACACACACACATACTTTCACACACACATACACACAGACAGCACTTCAAAAATGTTTGATTCGTGATCAGGGATGCTTGAAACGTGCTCTCCCGTCGAAAACTCGAATTCGAATTTTCGACCCCGTCACAATACTTCCCTTATACATTATGTATATAAAGAAAGTAAAAAGGTAGTCGCGATTTCAGAAAAGGCAGGTCAACGATGGAATTGGGAGGTGTAATAAAATTAGATGTCGTTTGCTAATGTTGACCAACTTATGAACCAAAATAATTGTTCAACCAATAGGGGGTTATAGCCACGATTGGCCCATCACTACGCCAATAAAGTACTTTGGTGTTGGTAGGTATTCCATCGGTACAGGGTATTTTGATGTCTTCTCTACACGGGTGACAGCTGTTTTACATGTTTGTTGCATGTACAGTTATTGTATAAATATGATCGAGGATTCTAAGAGGCCCTAGCTTTTTACAGCCAATTTTTGAGCAGGAACTCTAAGTATTTATGGCTACATTGAAGTACCTTTACAATTTCAGATCAAATTCCATAGCTTTTGATATAAGTCATTTTGGATGAGTTTTCAGTATTGTACTCTGCAAAAATGCCGTTTTTAGGAGGAGGACATTATTATAAAAAAAAATCTGAACCACCGGAATTTATGTTTCTGAAGTATTACTTCCGCTATATATATAGCATAATATATAGGGATATCATTGTGACAGGGTCGAAAATTCGAATTCGAGTTTTTGACGGAAGAGCACGTTTCAAGCATCCCTGAACTCGAATCGATCATTTTTGAGGTGATCTAATTGTGCCTGTGTATATATGTATCCATGAGTCTGTGAAGATTTCACACGAACTAAGGTAGGATTACAATCAGTGAAAACTTGAAGTCTATTGATTTTAAACGCAGTCGAATGCTCAAAAGGCTCCCCCCAATTTTTAGTGACATTTTAAAAAAGTCATAAAAAAATCAGAACTTCCATTAATATTAAATAAATAATAATTTCTTATGTAATTTTTATTAGAAAACAATTGACACAGAAATTCTGAAACGCTAGTATGAACTGTTATCGAGAACTTGTACTTTTTCAAATAAAGTTATGAAAAAAATCACATAAATTAATAAAAGTATTATACTGTGAAATATATTCACTTTTTATATGTAATGTTGCGCGATAAATATGTTAACATCATTCTCGTAGAGATACCCTCACGGAGCAAAGATCGTCACATATGTGACAGTGACGTTGTAGTCACGTGACACCTGGGGCACAATAAGACATCATACATTTGTGACTTCTATGCGACGTTACTTATTAGTAACTTTGTAACTTCATTGTGACTATATTCTGTGTGACGTTTCCACAATTTAATTAACACGTAACAATGTGACGACATTACAATGGCAATTACAATGTGACGTCACAAACAAGTTAATATGCGACGTCACAAACGCCCATGGAAGTGACCAAAATGACTTTGCTGTGACTTCAATATGACATTGCCGAGACGTACTGCGACATCCTGTGACGTCCCAGAGTCACAGTGTGACGTAAATCTTACGTCACTGTGAAAAAAAATGCTGTTATGGTAGGTCTTTCTATTCACGAGAGGCGATACTTTATGTATTTGTTTTGTATTTTGACAATTCGGCAATAGTCATTCATTTTTTAGAAATGGTTTTCTTTCCATATGTCTGTAGCATCTCCAATACATTTGGCGAACTTCACCACTTATTTGGCGAAGTATGGCCAACTTGGCAATATAGAGGCTCCAGATAGACAAAGATGTCGTTTAAATTGCAAAATTGATTTTAAGTTAACGAAATTGAAGCCAAATCGATGAATTATTTATTAAAATATTTTAGTTTATGGAATATATTGTTTCCTGCGTACGGTATCAATATTGATGATTATCGATTTAGAGTTTGTATTTTATAAAACACTGTATTGTATTTGAATAATATTTTATGTAACATTAATGAATGTCCAGATATGATATTTTTTTCAAAATATTATTAAAAAATGTTATTATCTTCCGAACATCCGAACTTGTTTTAGATTAATAGAGTTCCAGTATTCCCAAATCGTTATAAACATGCCAAAATACGTTCAAAACGCTCCATTCTTTCATGAGATATCGTATCCACAGTCTTACGGACACAAACACATACACAGACATTGTCTCAAAAACTTTCGATTCGAATTTAGAGATGCTTGAAATAAGCTTTTCCATCGAAAACTCAAATTCAAATGTTCGATCCCGTCATAATATTTTCCCTATACATTATGCTATGCATGTAGGGAAAGTAAAACTGTATATTAAAATTTTTATTACATTACCTTCTGTAAGTTTCATAAAAAAAACAAATGCAAGAAATATTATTTTTTCTAATTAAAATACTCCATACACCTACCACGGAAATATGTAAATTTTGTTACCTAGACCACACTTATATTTCCTGCAAAACAACAAAAAACCTAGCTGTACATGCAAAAAAGTAGAAAAGAGAAAAAATAAAAGAAGACACGTTATAATTTCAAATTTAAATATTTATATATGATATTAGTGTATGGAGTGCGAGTTTTAAAATTAACGCTCCACTCTGTATCACTGAACATCCTCATTCCATTCTAATTTAATAAAAAATAAAGCTAAGATACAAACAAACGTGATAATCCTGAGGCGTGACAACTTTGAAAAACATATTTTTTTCAATGTTTTCATAGAAAGAGTATGAAAAGTACTAATTTAGATATCTTGTTTGAATATGTATTCTAAAATACTTTTATTTTGTATTTTTACTGATAGGTATAATGCAAGTTATGATGAAAATTTATTAAATTATATTTATAAAAAATATATACGCATTCCTTGAACTATTCTTTATAGAAAACAGCGAATCTTATAAAAATATATTTTATATGTGTTAAAATTGTGCTTCAGCTGTAGACTATTAGCATAAAACTCAACATTCCCCGGAATAGCTAATATTTAGCTATTATACCTGCTATAGCTTTTATACCGGTTTTAGTTCCTTTAGCAAACAAACCAGTTTCTCACAAAGCAATCAACCCTTTAACTTCTAATCAACCTTTTTTTCTTCTCTATCCAAGTCCAACAAGGTCACTTTAATTAACGCTAATATGTATAAAACATTTTTCTTGCTCATCTCCTAATAACAGTTAAAATATTAAAGGACCTTAACTTTCACTTATTTTTCGTTTCAGGGAAACATGAACGTTTATCTGATCAATCAAGTCTTATCTGAGCAGGGATAACAAACAAATCTGACGCCCGATTTGCCGTAATTGGTAAATCATTCTCAGAACTTAAGCCGACTAATGTCATCTTTTAAGTAAACTCTGGATGGAGATTCTGGACAAATTAGAATGAGTAAAGAAAGTTTACGTTGATGTTTATCTTTTCGCTAACATGTTGTACTTCGTTCTCTTGTGCGTCTGAGTTAATATGAGACATTACATAAAAGAAGATTTTCAATCAACACTGAGCTGTCCTTTTCTTGTGTAACGAAAAGTTACACAAGAAATTTATGAGGGAGTCTTCATATAGTGGCACATACTGTGTACATATCATTTTTAACTAATCTATTAAGGGTTTTTATACTATTTTACTCTCTTATTTCGAACAACCATTATTCTATTTAGCATACTTATTACTTTCCTTTACAACACATGGTCATGTATAGGGAAAGCATTGGAATTGTGTCGAAAATTGGAAAAGATCTGCACGTTTCAGGGACTCCTGAACACGAAAAAGCTATTTTAGTATTACTGTACGTATTAATGTATGCATCCCCTCTAATTCAAAAGCTGTTCGACAAAATTTTCCGAAATTTGGTATGTAAGTCAGTTCTAGGTTAACCTGGTGCTGATAAGATTTTAGTATGAAATAGAAAAATAGAACCTACCTTTTTTTAATAACATGGCCCACCAAAATCCTCAAAATCTGATATATTAGACTGAATATAATTTGTGTAAAAACTAACTAAAATTTGTGTTTTCTGGTTCTAGAGTTCTCGAAACGCGTATATCTGTCAAAAACTCGAATTGCGATTTTTAACACGATTCCGATATTTCCCCTATACATTACAATGTATTGTGCGGAAAGTAAAATTCTGATGGGGTCAGTCCATGACTTTCCCTACAGGCTTAAATTTTCTCTTTCATAATCCGAACAGCTTAGATGATAATCGATATGTATTCAGCATCAAATTCTGGAGGGAGCATTTAGAACTTACTAAGGATTGCCACGTAAGTTTCAAAAGATGCTGCTTCCGATTTAATTTTTTTTTTATTTTCCTTGAAGCATTTATCTCTAAGGATCTGCTACTTGCTTCAAGGAATCTGCTTAGATGTCTGGTGTGAATTCAACATCAAATTCTGGAGGGAAATGGGGAGTACGTGGGGCTTTCTTGAAACATTTTTTTATAAGATTGGCTACAGATGGATCTTATATGATGAGTGATATAAATACAGCATTAAATTCCAGATAGAGTCACTAACTATTTTCATGGAGATATTATCTCCGGTTTTTCGGAAAATTGGTATGATTCTACGAAATAAGTATACAAAAGAAAACAAAAATGCGTAATAGTTCATTCAGAAATGAAAGATACGCATAATTTACCACCAAGTGTAGGCTGTTTCATAAATTTCTTGTTTGTACAAAAGTGCTCCACTACATCTTAACTACAGAGTTAAGTGCTGGGCTGCCATTGTCAAGTACTCTTGTCTCATCAAATAATCGGAGCAGCGATTTCTGTCTTATCAGTCAATCCACTTAACTATACTGAACTTGAAAATCGACTATGTCCAAGAAAAAACATTATTCATACTACAAATCGTACCTCATAATTTACACAGAAACAGAAAAACGAATAAATATTTGATGATTCAATTTCTTGTAACAATAATACTAATTTCTTAGACATGCATTTACACAATTTGTTTCGCGTAGAGCGAAAAATGCAAATTCTAAACCATGGGGCGGGACAAAAAATTAGCGTCTCCCAGTGAGGCGTGCCATTCAAATTAGGAAGCGCAGATTCTGTTAAAAATGAAGTTGCGCTGCTAGAATAAACTCGAAAAAGGAAAATTACAGTTAGAACTTATTTTTTTTCGTTAATTTGAAATGGCACGTAACAGCGTTCTGTCAGATTGCGAAATTACTGAATTGGCATTTTTAAGAGAGAAAAACTCTCAAACCATGAAATGCTTTGCCTCATGAATAAAAATCGGATATTTATTGAATACTATTTAAAAACGTCATAGGTACGTAGGTTTTGCATAAATATTTTAAGATTGCAAAATCTTTTGATTTATTAGAGCTACATCAAACTTCTGCTAAACGCCAAAGAAATCCAAAAATTTATGAAGGGGATTTCTAATGGTAGCCAATGGTTTGTACACTTTATTTTCAACGGAGAAATTAAGCATTTTTATACACTTTTACACACTTATTTTAGATCCGGCCACACAACTTGATACCATAAACCCCTTGGGTTGGTCGTGTGGTCTGGGCCTTCAACACTTATTTTAGACGGTACGGTCCCTGTGGATGCCTCCCCCACTGGGTTCCGGTCTAAATTGGGTGGCACTTCCCGGCCGTCCATACAGTTACCTTACACCTTTCTGGTAGGTCGGACGGTCTGGGTCTCAACAACAACAACACTTATTTTAGACAGTAGTACAAATTTTTGAAAAGACCAGAAATGACATATCCAGAACTATAAGTGGAAATCTGTATTGAGCCATCCTACATCCTCCAAATTTGTTGATGAATCCATGTCAATCATCGTCTAAGCTTTATGTATATCCATTCCTGCAAAATAAATGAAAAAAATTAACTGGAAACAAGAACTAGAAACAAGGAACAAGAAGTGGAAATCCTTTGTGACCTACTCTACCTCCTTCGGAATTTGATGATGAATCCACAATAATCATCATAACTCTATCTACAGTAGACCCTGAGAAATAATTGCTTCAAAGGAAAATTTTAGTAAAAGCAATAGCATAGCAAAATAATTGCCACCTACAAGAAGTTGCCAGTTTAAAGATAATGTGTGCAATATTAAACTCGTGATTATTAATAGCAAATACCTTAGCGGAAAAACAAAACATAAACCTCCATTAAGCATACCACACCAAGGGAAATGTCTTTAATGGGGAAAAGGCCATATGGGATGAAACCCTCAAGTGAAAAATAATAATTTTTCAGGGTAAAAATAGTTCGATATTGACGATCCATGAAGTTTAATATATTATTTTCAAATCCCTGCAAAGAAACACGGATTTATTCAAATGCCAGTATGGTGGAGCAAAAATATTTTTTTAGAAAGTCTGAATACTACAAGAATACCCACTTCAAAACATTAATGTTCTGCATAAATAATCAGAGACACCAATACTGATGCACATTTTCTATATTTCAGTGTCATTATGACTGGAAACTCTTTGATTTTGCAGCAAAACAAAGTCCTATATACAACGAGTAGGAAAATTATAGTATTGAAAACTAATAGATCAAGAAAATAATATAATTAGTAATTCAACCAGATTTAAGCACAGCAGAATGATTGGATATACTGTTAGCAAGAGCAATGCAATTAATAATATAGTACAGGCTTTCATTCTTAAGTTGCCAAACATAATTTTAAAAGAAATGTTAAACATGGAAATTCTATATACTATAAGATCTAAACTTATTTTGAAAATACAAACACTTTGTTAGTAATAGCATAAAGATTTTATATAATGTGTCAGTCTGTTCCGGAGACAAAAATATTTCCTTACAGACTCAAATACATTCTCGATTTTTTTTTTTATAATTTGAAGAGTTCGCTTCGATGTTTTATGCCGTAAATACGCTTGTGACCCGTTATGAGGAACGAAATTAGCTCTAAAATATAATCTACATAAATTAAAATAAAATTACTGTTTTAGAAAAACAAAACCGTTTGATTACATAGAAAATCTGATGAACACATCAGATGTTTATAATTTTTTTATCCGAGAGGATTTTTGAGGTGTTAATTCTATACACAGCTATCTCGCAACGTGTGTATATAACACATGCATATAACACATAGTAAATATGCATAATTATAATAAGAAAAATCAATCATGCATGTAGCATTGATTATGAAACATTTTCCAACTTCAATGCAATTTTATATAAACATCACTAAAATGTGATACACTCCTTTGTAGTATTTTTAAAATTATCATAATACTACATTAATTTAGTATATTTGAAAACTTAAAACTTCACCGAAAAAAATGTATTTCATTCAAATGACGGCATCGAAATATAAATTGGCTGGTTTAAACATCTCTAAAAGGCGATACTTTCCTCAGTAATATTTTTAAAATTATCATAATACTACAATAATTTATTGTATTTAAAAACTCCATCGAAAACAAATGAACTTTATTCAAATGACGTCATTGAAATATAAATCGCCTCTATATAAAAGCAGCATTTCATTCGTAATATTTTTCCAATCCTTTCATTCATACCAATACTATAACAATTTAATTTATTTAAAAACTTAAAATCATGAAGGTACAAGTAATTTAATTCTATGCTTAAAACTTCATAAAAAAATCATTTGGGTTCTCTGTGTAAAATCAATGAATGTTTCATTCATATCAGCTATATTGCAGACTCCATGAGTTAAATAATTTTGCGTTAAAGAAATGCAGCAATTCTTATACAACTCATTCTACATCTTTTGGTGTTTACATTTTCCCATAAGTGATAATTAGGCTTCGTTGTAGAAATAATCAAAGTTGGATGATCATTTAAACTCAAATATATTGCAATTGCGTTGTTTCAGTATGTAGATGCACAGAATTTAAGCAGAAATAAAGCTGTTTTAGGACGGATGCAACACTCAATATGAATTAAAAAAAACTTTGAAAATCACGATTTTGAGACAAGATGGAAGCCATATTTTATTTTTAAGTGGGTCACGTGATCTATTCATATAATGGTCAGGTGATCTCTTCATATAAAGGGTGTAATTATTATTTTAATTCTTGTTTAAAGAACTACTGAATATATTTTGATGAATTTCTTTTTTATATATTTTATGGGATAATTTTAATGTTTTCTAAAACTTTCGAGACAATTTGTGAATTTTAAATTTGCTTAAAAATGTTTGAAAAATTAGGTTCCATAGGGTTCAATGTATTTCATTTTTTCAACCCGGGTTCAATCCAAAACTAAATGGGTGATATTATTCATTTATATTTCCGCAGGTCTCACAGACTGTCTGAACAACATATTAAAATGTCATTTGGATAAAGTCATTTTTACGGCAGTTATCGTGCTAATGGACAGACAGACAGACAGAAAAAGCAAAATCATAAACACTTTTCAAATATGTTGTAAAGTGTTAAAAAGAAAAATGTACACGCAGTGTCACAATTATACATTAGAACACATTTAAACATACTGGATGTTTTTGCTTAAATTTTAAACAAATATCTACATATTTATGCACAAATCAATGGGAAGTTTGAAGATCGCACCTGTTTTTAATTTCAGTTTCCTTTCTATTTTCTAAGCTTCAATGAATTTCTATTGAAATCCTCCGAGACGCTGTATTCTAGGAGTAAATATCATGTTAATTTGCACTGCATGCAAATGTGCTTCATTAAAATTCATGGTACATGCTGCATGTTACGCGTTATTTAAGATACAAAACATTCGGAGAAAGACTCGAAGAACTGGGAATATTTGAGATATCAATTACTGTGCAGCACCTTATATACATGGTAAAAGGTGTTGTTTCAAAGAAAGAATTAACAAAGTCGAAGCTCAAATATGTACTTTTATAACAATAGATTTCAGCATTAAATGCTTATTTACAAAATATACCTTTTGAATATTCATCGATTTACGAACACCCTCTACTCTCTGGAAATAAAAGCTAAATTCCTTCTTTAAATAATAAATTTATTTACATACTGATATACATTAAAATCTAATTTAATGCATAAATTTCGCACTGTTTATTTCGAGAAATAATTCAATTCAATTGAAAGTGTGTTTTACTGTAAATTAATTATAAAATTAATATTCCAACTTATTCACTGCGATAATTAAATTTCAATAAATTTTAATGCAGACATATTTAAGCAATAGGTGTGACTTTTAATCAAAAAGTGCACGTCTTGGTATGCCTCACATTCATAATACTTAATTTTGAACAAGCTTTTAATAAAATGAATCATCTGAAAAAAAGTCTAATAGAAAAACTTATCATAATTTTAAATTGTGCTATATAATTATGCGATGCCAGAAAATGTTCAATTATTGACATGCAAACACAGATAGTGATTGGGCTATTTTCAATTGTACTCAACATTGAACGTGCTTACCAAAATTACATACAATGGTGGCGTCAGTCAGACAAACATACGCAAATAAAGTAAGAATAATTATGGTCTAGTATCCCATATTTCCAAATCCCCTCTGAGGGTTCAACTACGACATTGTTAAAGGAACGTTAAAGACCCAGACCGTCCGACTCGTCCAGAGGACTTAGAGTAACTAGTTGGACTACTACGACATTGTGAAATTGAAGTACACATAGTATAAATAGATTAAATTTAAGTAAGGATATTTATTGACTTCGCTACTAATGAAGTTCAATTTACAGTAGAATAAGTATAGAGTACTTATACAGCAGTAAGATTAGAGGGATTTAATTCTTAGATACAAAGCAATAGATTCACATATCATTAGCATTTAACTTCAAAATTAATAAATTATTTACCAATTAATATGAATTCAACTGAACACTAATGACTCAAATAATGACTGAAATCGCACTATTACACCATAACCTCCAATAGAAGGCCAAATTCTAATACTCATGTTTGTCAATGGTATTCATTTGTAAAGTTCAAACTTTGAAAATATTTACATTATTCTGCATTTTAAAGATTTTTTTTGCAAAGAGAAATACAATATTTTCAAAACATGTCTTTATTGACATGTCTTTATGTCATTTTTGAAGATTTTCCTTACTTAAAAATTTCTCATTAATTCATTTTACTTCACGGCCGTCGAAAATTTTCATTTTCCTGAATTTATGAGGATTTTCGACAATCAATGAATGTTGAAAAACAGTAGAAAATGCCAAAATTACGAGGGCGCAAATATTGAAAATTATCCCCAGTATAATATTAGAAATATTCAATTTATTTTTAAAATATTTAGCTTTTACAAAGCAATGGAAAGTTGGAGAGGTTATTTTCAACACTTCACAACATAGTTGAAAAATGTTTATGACTTTGTTCATTCTGTCTGTCTGGCTGTCCGTTCGCACGATAACTGCCGTAAAAATGACTTTAGCAAAATTAAATTTTAGTATGCTGTTGAGACGTTCTGTGGAACATATGGGAATGTAAATTAATAATATCACCCAATTAGTTTTGGATTGAACATGAGTTGAAAAAATTAAATACATTGAACCCTATGGGACCTTATTTTTCAAACATTTTTTAAGCGAATTTAAAATTCACAAATTGCTTGGAAATTTTAGGATATATTCAAGTTTTCCCATAAAATATATAAAAAAAATTCAGCAAAATATGTTCGATAGTTTTTTAAATAAAAATTAAAATAATAATTGCACCCATATTATATGAAGAGATCACGAGACCCACTGGAAAATAAAATATGACATCCATCTTGTGTCAAAATTCTGATTTTTAAAGTTCTTTTTAATTTATATTTAGTGTTGCATCCGTCCTAAAATCTCTTTATTTTTGCTTTTTTTTTTGTACATCCATATTCTAACTTTAATGAATGTGAAATGTAAACAAGTGATTGTAAGGTGAGTTGTATAAGAATTGCTGAATTTTTTTCACTCAAAATTATTTAACTCTGAGTCTGAAATAAAAGCGCATGAATGAAATACTCACAGCTTTTACATAGCGAGCCAGACGATTTATATTTCGGTAATGTCATTTAAATACTGTTTGAATGACGTTTTAAGCATGGAGTTAGAAAGGACTTTTACCTCCATGGTTTTAATTTTCCAAGTAAAATAAATTATTGTGGTTCTGTGATACTTAAAATAATATCGCCGCTGAATGTATCGTATTTTAGATTAGTTTAAATAAAATTACTGTAGATGATGTTTTATAATCAATGCCTTATGCATGATTGATCTTTCTTGTATTTATATTTAGTATTGCATCCATCCTAAAACCGCTTTATTTTTACATTTGTCTGTGTTTCTAAATTCTGTGCTTACGCAATTACAATTTTTTTATTTTAAATTATCACTAAACTTTGATTGTTTCTACAATGAAGCCTAACTTTAACGTATGCAAAGGGTAAACAAAACAAGCGATTGTAAGATGAGTTGTAAAAGAATTGCTGAATTTTTAACGCAAAATTATTTAACTCTGGAGTCTGGAATGTAATTGATATGAATGGAATATTCATTGATTTTGCTTAGAGAAGCAAGTAATTTTATAGCATTGCCTTTTATGATGAAGTTTTATGTTTCCAATTATTGTACTACGATAATTTTAAAACTATCACCAATTTTAAATATATCACTATTTAAAATTATATTATTTGTTATGCGGTAGAAAATTGAGCTGGATCTTTAAGTGTAAGCACTAGAAGCTAAATTGGTTTCTTCTCAGAGGATATGCATAGTTAGAGCGTACAGATCAACATCAACGATAGCTCTTTGTCAGCTAACCGGAATTCCTTCCATAGATCTAACGCTAGAAAAGGGACCATACAAGCCCATGTTCTACGAATAAACACAGATGTATTCAAACCAGACAAAATATTCATATCATCAGATTTTGAGAAGCAAGGGTTTACCTGGTTGAAACACCCATCCATTCAAGCAAGAAATTTAGAATTTAAAGAAAAGACAACCATGAAAAATACGATGACATATATTTATACAGACGGATCTAAAGCGTCACCAGCATCTTGTGCATTTCGCAACAACTACTGCATACACAAGTGGTTCAGAAAAATTAATAACAAAAACAGCGTGTTTCAAGCAGAACTTTTCGCTGTTTATCAAGCTCTCATATAGTTGGGTTTTCAAACATTCAGCTCAGTAACAATTTTAACTGATAGCCAGTCCAACATTAAATTACTCCAGCAGCTTTCAATTAGAAATATTTTTAACTCAAAAAATCCACCAACTAATCCAAAAAAAAAAACTCCAATAGATTAATACAGATGATATCGATCAAAGGTCACTCAGGAGTAATTGGAAATGAGCTTGCTGGTTCATTAGCGTCCAGTGCCACATCCGATAATTATGTTCAATCCTTAGAACTTCCAGTTCCCAGCTCTTCCTTAAAAAGAGATTTGAAAATGAGACCACTTCAACAATGGCAAAACACTTGGGAATTTTCGTCTAAAGGAAGAATCACATATGATTTTTTCCCAAAAGTTTCATTTGATGAAGAGTTCTAATATACATGTCACCCAAGTCCTCTCGGGCCATGATCCATTACCGAAGTTTCTCCAAAAAATTAGAAAAAGAGATACGTATTTGTGCATGTGCGGAGAAGAAGGGACTAATTTACATTACGTATTCCATTGTCCATTAACGAAGGAATGGCATCGCGCCAGACCATCGACAGTACTCTTCGAAAAATGGACGAATAATATCACCATGAATAAATGAGAACGAAGACGTATTCAAACTATTTTTACAAATTTAGAAGAAAATGAACGTTTTATTTGACTGTATATAGTCTTCCTTAGACAATTATTCATTAGGTTAGCAGGTATTAATTGCATTGCACATCATATGATTTAATTTTAATTTGTGTGATATGATTTTAATGTATGCGATATAATTTTAATATATGTGATATAATTTTATTTTGTATATATTTTATATGCTACCACTACAGAGTATTACTCACTTTTACACGAATAACTTTAAGTTAAGACTTGTGTGTATTATGTATATAGGTTGATCTGAGAATAAATAATGTTTGAGTTTAATCATGTTTATGCAAATATGTATATATATACTATAACTACATTTACCTTTAGAAATTATTTTGTATAGACATATGCCATTTAAAAAGTGTTTAACATATATACATTTTAGATAGATACAGACATATGAGTAGATGTATGCTTTATATGTTATTGTTCTGCGGGTAAAAGCAAGATAGTTAACTGCTATAATTGACAACTTACTTACAGTATCTGTAGTATCTTACATTTTTAAAAGATAGGTTTTATTTAGTATCGTCGAATTTCAAATTACAAGGCGAGGCATAGTCAGGTTGTAAACCCAGTGGGTCGTCCCCTCGCTCACGGTGATTGATTGATTGAGGGGGCAAATATTTATTTAAATAAATAAAAGCTGTAATATTTACATGCAAAAAATAGTTGTTCAAATTATGAAATTCTAAAGGGGAAGCCTGTTATCTGTTGGCGATTCTAGGGACAGAACCCAGATCCAACATATGGAAACCCATAACCGTAGCTTTGAGCTATGAAATATCCCAGCTCGACGCGTCAGTACCAGCTTATGAAGATTACATTAACATTTAAATGTTTGAAAGCTGTAACATATATTATGGCACTACTGCTCTTGGATCAGCTTTTAAAAGCAAAAATCAGTTAATACTTTGCTTAGATTTTTGGTATAGAATATGGAATAATAATTCAATACGTACAGAATAATAAGTTAAATACGAATTTTTCAATATATTGGAGACGTGTATACTTACATATAGATCGCGTGCTCGTGATCGGGGGTGGGGGCACAAGGTGGGTTTGCTACGGAGGACGTACGCAGCGGCGGAATGCGTGCTATTTCACAACTCCTGTCACATGCGGTATTACACGAACGGTACCGTACGCAACATACGCTGGTTAGTTGAAAGTATCTCCGATCTCTTTTAAAAAGCAAGTGACTTGTTAGCCTAATGTAGCTAATTAGTAATAAATCCATAAATTGTACAGTCTTAAATTATAGAACAATATTAATAGCCATGATTGATTGCTTAATATGCATTAGAGATCATTTGGTCCAATGTTGAAATTCTTGTATACCGCAAGTTGGTTCATGTTCTACTTCTGACACCTTCAACATATGTACTCTTTCAAATTTCACAGCTTTTAACTGCTTAAGTAATAGTTATGACCTCTTAAGTTTTCCCTTTTAAGCTATTTACTCTTCTTAACTGTCTTATATATTACGACTTTTTCCTTGTGAATTTTACAGAGCGAAAACTGGCAGCCCCGTTGACCAGTTTCTCGTAGATCTCGCAGAGTTTTAGAGAGTGTAGGTAACAACACTTGTTTTGAAATATAGATGTTCATCCGTATTTGATGAAACTAATAGGTCAGAGCAATTATAACGTACTCAAACAATTTTTTTTTAAATGCGCAAGAAAGAAACATTCAAATAATCTGTTATGTACTTTTATTATTCTTAAGAAATGTCAATATATTAGTTTTTAACATTTTAATTTTTTGAATTATAAACACTGAATATGACCTGAAAAAGAATGCTTATAACGCCGTTGCTAAAATCTTTGCTCTGAACTCTGAATGAAACTGTTTTTTAGACTGGCTGGAACTTCTCCAATTCTCGCTGTTAGTCCGCCTTCTTTTTTCCTTTGCATATATTGTTCCTTCGGCTAGCAGCACCCCCCCCCCTCATATATATATATATTAGAAATATGTAATAATAAAAATTATGTAGTAATAATAAAAAAAATTCAGGTAATATTAACATCACCGTAGAAGCAAATTCACGGCCATAATGCCGATATGAGAAGAGAACAGCACCAGCCCAAATTCGATGATTAGTCACAGTTAAATTCCTCCACAGGTCTCAGTATTTAACTCTAACTAACCCAAACACATGCCTGTTTCAGATAGAGCAATAGTACATTACTATAAATACTCCAACCCAGACTACAGGCATCAAAAATGAAAAAATGAAAATAGGATACATTAAGAAAATTTGTATTACCATGCGGCATGAACCCTTCTTCTTCCACCACGTGTATACACGACAACCTCAACAGCTTAATTATCTAGAAGCACCGGAATGAACAAGTCGAAATTCTACCAGGGAGGCAGTACGAACGTTCACAGTAATACTCCCAGTTCCGTCCACTGAGTCTAAGCTGGAGACCGGACAAGCAATTCCGAATATGAACATCCCAAATATGCAATCCTGAATATGAACATGAATCAAAGATGAAAATTCTTACTAAACAAGTAATTCATAGGAAAACTGGATAAACAAGAATGCCACTATACGCCATTATAAGGGCGCTCAAATCGTAGTTTCAATACTGGCAAAAGTTACAATTATTTTGCGAAAATAAAATTCAAAACATTAATGTTAATGCATCTTATTTTCCGATTTTTTGATTTTTCTAATTTTTTTGACTTGGTTTATTATATATATATATATATATATATATATATATATATATATATATATATATATATATATATATATATATATATATATATATATATATATATATATATATATATATATATATATATGCTCGGCTCTTATGTTAAACATATTGAATATATTCGATTCATCGGTGATTTCTTTGCGAAAACTGGAGAAAAAAAAAATTAAATGTTTGCATTTAAACTGAATGCTTCTTTTGTCCTAACCTGCTCAATCAGAAGAATTGTGAGAGACCAACTTTCACACTGAAAACAGCTTCAATTAATCTTTGTTGCCGCTATTGACCGAAGGTAGAAATATTATGCTCGTGTTTGAAGATCGTAACGCTCTCGATATCACTGCTTCACTAATAGAAGACTACCGGAAATATCTGGTAAACAAAGTTTATTTGACAATCTTTTTAAAGAAAATCGGAAAGGATTTTAAGTTTCCGTCTGGGATTAAATGGTGGTCTCTACTGAATTCTTATTATATTTCTCTTAAATGAAATTTAATTGGAAAGTGTATCAGTAGTTTTAATAGTGAAAAAAATTAAGTTATTTTAAATGTTTTTTAAAATCGATATTTTTGAACCGAACTATATTTTTGAAGTTAGCTATATTGAAGTTAATCGAAAATGTTTAGCAATAGTTTTCTAAGCTAAACAAATTAATTTATTTAACCTTGACAAGACTATTATAGGATCGGCATATTCAAAGTTATCTATTTTGAAATACAGACTAATAGTATTTTGTATATACATGTAACTGGAACTAGCCTCAAAAGTGATTTAAGCAATTTTATCGGAATACATACGTTATAAAATATATTTATAATTTAGTTTAATAGTTCTTTCTAATGTTTGGTGTCTTTGTAGCTCTCTTCATCATCATTCGCTTGAAGATGTAGAAAGCTACAAAGAAACTAAACAATAGAATTTTCTTTTAATATTTTACCTGAGCTCATAGATGACTGTTTTCACAGAACATAAGGTCTCACCGGACTGGTGGATAACATAAAGAGTAAAATCATATTAGTATGTATATTTAAATTAATAATCCGCTATACAAAAATATTTAATAATTACTGGACACCCTATAACTCTTTGTGGCTGCCAAGAACTCTTGTCCCAGTGAGGAATTAAACCAATACAACACAAATTACATAAATTATATTACTAAATAAAAGCCAGACCAATATCATATGACAATTTTTTATCCCTAATTTTTGTTTTTAGCTTCTTCATAACAAAGGCAAAGAGAAATTTTTGTAAAACCGAATTTTTAGAAATTATTATAGTGTAGTCAAAATTGCTGGATGCCTTGAACGGATTTTCCAATCATCATAGTGACCTAGAAAATGGATTTGTTCATTGAAATATCTAGTACTTTTAATCCGATATACACTGCGGTTAATTAATTGTCCGGAAGCGCTCTCCTGATATTTGAAACTTTTCTGCTTGGATCGTTATTGGTTTCCAGATTACTTGAAATTTGGCTTGTCTAGTTTTAGTTTTTAGATTCTTGGTAACAAAGACAAAGATACATTTTTATAAAACCAAATTTTTAGAAATTGTTATAGTTTAGTCAAAATTGCTGGGTGCCTTGAACGGATTTTCCAATCATCATAGTGACCTAGCAAATGGATTGTTCATTGAACTATCTAGTACTTTTAATCCGATATACGCAACAGTTATTTATTTGTCCCGAAGCGCTCTCTTGATATTTAAAACTTTACTGCATGGATCGTGATTTGTTTCGAAACAATCAAGCGGATTACTTAAAATTTGGTATGTCTCTTTTTAATCAATAATAACATAAATCTTATGTACTTTTAGGGAGATTTAGATGTACGAAATATTTTGTCTGTGGTGTAGTTTTTCACACTATCAATAACTTTTAATTCGTAGGGAATATCATCTGTTGGACATATCAATATTTTACTTTCCCTATATACATAGTGTAGTGTATAGGGACGTATTTGACGAGATCGAAAATTTGAATTCGAGTTTTTAACAGCAGAGCACGTTTCATACATCCCTGAATTCGAATCGAAAAATTTTGAGGTGATGTCTGCGGGTACGTCTGTGTGTTTGTGTGTGTGTGTGTATGTGTGTGTACCTGTGTGTGTGTGTGTATGTATATATATATATGTGTGTGTGTGTGTGTGTGTGTGTGCGCGCGTATGTGTCTGTGGATACGACATATCACGAATGAATAGAGCGATTTGAACGAAATTTGGTTCAAATACTACAATCAGTGGATGTTGAAAACCTATTAATTTTAAACGCAATCGAATGTTTTGAAGCTACCCCCCCCCCCCAATTTTCGAATGAAATTTTGCATAAATGTTGTTATGTTGTATTTTGTTCTGTTGTTCAAATGATCATTTCACGTTAGCATGTTGAAAATCTATTAATTGATGACCTATTAATTTTAAACGATGTAGAAAACCTATTAATTTTAAACGCAATCGAATGTTTTGAAGCTACCCCCCCCCCCAATTTTCGAATGAAATTTTGTATAAATGTTGTTACACTGTATTTTGTTCTGTTGTTCAAATGATCATTTCACGTTAGCATGAACCGTACTTAGCATGAGCCGTACGAGATATTGTACTTTTTCCAAAAAAATTTATCAAAAAATCACATAAATTGAAAAAAAAGGTACTAGCTATTGTAAAATATGCTCACTTTTCAGAAGTAATAAATATTATGCGATAAGTTTGTTATCATCATTTTCGTGGATCTAGTTCGATCCATTCCCGAAAGAAGATACTTAAAGTAATAATTTTTGTATATAAGAAAAGCTCTTCTCTCTATTTGTCTGCAATTGGCGATTTTGGCGACTGGCATTTAGCGACTTTGGCGGTATGAGTTATATAGTTTTGTATATTGTCGAAATAGTTTTACATGTTGTAATCCGAAAATCATCAAATGCACAATCCAACGTTAATATAATTATACCATACAGGCTATTTATCATTTCATCATTGTGAAATAAATATGTAAATTCATTGCATTAGATACGGAAATTCACGTGATGCCCACATCAAATATTTTGCATATATACATAG
This sequence comes from Amaurobius ferox, assembly GCA_951213105.1. Taxonomy (NCBI): domain Eukaryota; kingdom Metazoa; phylum Arthropoda; class Arachnida; order Araneae; family Amaurobiidae; genus Amaurobius; species Amaurobius ferox. The sequence continues at coordinate 83,390,794 of OX578141.1, read as the reverse complement.
ATATTGTAGAATAACTGTTTCGTATGCAAATGCACATTTCTAAACTAATTTTCTCTAATTTAGTATGGTTATTCTCTATTGCACTGGGAATAAACCTTTCCATGTTACGAGGTTCTAATACATTAATTAAAAACAAAAATATATACCTTCTATAAAATACCACTGCGCAGACGATTTTTATTATTTCGAAACTTTATTTGAAGAACTTTGATATCGCATATCATTTTGTCACATAATTAAATTAATGAGTTTATAAAACGAACGATTTTCACTCAATTTGTCTGATTTTAAAAAAGAAACTGATATAAAATATATTTTACTACTGTATGGCATTAATATATTTTTGATTTTGTTATATCAGTTACGGCCTTGGTAAACAATATTACGAGAATTACTTATATTTGCGTTTAAGTAATCTGTTTTATATTGGCAAAGATATTTTCCATTTTATTTATTGTCTGTTATGGGTCAATGATACGGGTATATATTTGCTAACTTGTTAATATTTTCATTTAGACGTATATTAATCCAAGTTCATATTTTTTGTAATTTTTTTTACAAACGGGACTGGATGTTCTATTCTTTAGGTTAACCTGCGCATATAATTTTGTATAACGAGAATAGATATTCTTATACTTACTATCAATATGATACTGTACAGTAATTACAGTAGGTAACTGATTATATTTGCAGAGCTATGCAATATTTTTGACTTTACATTTCAGTACCGTTTATAGCCACCTCGAGAAGAAATAACTGCTTTTGTACAGCTAGGTATAAGATGGAAGTGGTTTTTCACATCATACTTAGAAATAATGTACCAGATAGTTTATATTCAAATTGAGAATTAATTTGTGGTATGTAGTGAAGTCACTTGACGAACCAGTTGCTGAGCTACCATGTCCGATGCATATTCAATCGAGAACACGTCCGGCGACTAGATTACCGAGCCAAGATATCTCTGAAAGAAAGGTATCACATCTGCCTATGAAACTGAAGTCTCCTTGAATTATTATCAGGAGGTATTGCGATTGGAACCCAATAGAACACCAAGCATTGACACTTGACGTTCGACTGACATGGTGTTGCAACATATAGGCTGCAAGTTGCTGTTCATGATTATGTCTCTGAGCATATATGCGACCATTATGGTGCAGCAGGTTGAATTGTGAACCATTAGAAACTACGACCTATTGCCAATCAATACACCCAAGACTCCTAAATATACAGGCTGACAAAACCGCTATTTTACCCCAACCAGCCCAGTCTGTTTGTGCTATTTCAATGGAGGGCATGTTACATGGCTGATATTTGATTACGCAATTTAGCTGTAAAATGGGTTCTTCTGCTATCAAAAAATTGTGTTAATCATTCAAGAAAAAAAAGTCTAGAATGTTTAGATTTGTCGAAATCCCAAGAATAGGGCAAAAAGTAACCTCTGTGCAGTCATCACTTCGTGCACTCTGTGCAGTCATCCTAACCAATGTGCAGTCATCACTTCGGCGGCTAGTAAAGGTGACTGCTGCTGTCTCAGCCTGTATATTTAGGAGCTTTAAACACACCAATGTCTATGTTTGAGACCCATCACAGCCTGAGGCGTCTGTGATTGAGGGTCACGCGAATTCACTGAAATGTGCTACGAGCAAGCAGACGACGTCGAACTGTGCTGGATGACAAAGTCGAATAGGGAATACAAAGTAGGGAATACAAATATTTGTATTAATAGCAAAAATTGCGCTTAATATAAATGCGAACAATTAACAAACAAGTAATGGAATACAATCAAATCAAATTCGATAAAGCAATAAAAATGTCTTTGGAGGAGAAATATTTCTTAAATCATAATAAATGAGGAAACAGGATGAAACATCTCAATATTTACTAGTTAGGAATGAACATAAAAAACAGTTGTAATTATTTGAATCACATGTAGGAAATAATGGACGATTTACACATGAATGTATTTTGTACTTTTGTGCTTTTCTAACTCCAGAGCACACAACATGAAACCATTCTTAGTAATCTGAAAATTGAATCATCTTACTATTACAAAAGTAGCTAAAATTAGTGAAATTTTTCATAGGCATTAAATTAAATATTTTGATATAATTTTTAGGGACATTACTATTTAGCATATTATAAGAATTTGCAGGTTTTTAAAATCACTAGTGAATGGGTTTTATCTGCCAATAATATACATTGACCATTTAATCGAATTGTAGAGTATCAAGAAATTTGTTTAGAAGCTATTAAATCATTTGATAGCTAACAAGAGAACAGCTGACTGAACCTCAATTTGCTCGAGTTCTGAATGCTGCTAATAATACTACATTCAGTATCTAATGCTGTTTCAAACACAGTAGCGATTTACTATAATGTGAAATTTATAACCAGCTTTACATCTGTTATTATGGATCTCTTACGCACTGCTAGATTCATAATGTGGATTTCATGGTGACGTTAATTCCAAAGAGCGTTCGACTTTTGCGTTTTATTGAATCGACAATGATTTGTATTCATGCTGCTGTCATCATTCAAAAATGGACGGTAGATTGGAGTAAATTATCTGATCGAAGCTCATTTCATAATGCTATCCAGTACTAGAAGTTGCAATTTCTTTCGGTACTAAACGTTGCTGTCTGCTGTTCTGTAAGAAAGTAGTTTCATAAAACTGATTTCCCTATAATACTTAGTGCACGCAAAATGAAAGTGTTATGCTGAGGTTAAAAAGTCAACTCTCGGAATTTTACGGATCTAACCGTTTTAACAACCCTGAATACAAATTAACCATTTTCTCAATGTTATATGTCTGACTGTGTGTCTATCTGCCATGATGACTTTCAAAACAAATCATAAACAAGAAAGCTCAATCATGCATAACGCATTCATTATGAAACACTTTCCAACTTCAATGCAATTTCATTTAAACATCTCTAAAATGTGATACATTCCTCAGTACTATTTTAAAAAATATCACAATACTACATTAATTTATCATATTTGAAAACTTAAAACTTCATCGAAAAAAATGAACTTCATTCAGTTGACAGCATTTAAATGTTAATTGCCTGGTTTAAACATCTCTAAAATGCGATAAATTCCTCGATAATGTTTTTAAAGTTATCATAATACTACAATAATTTATTATATTTGAAAATTTCATCGAGAACAAATTAAATTTATTCAAATGACGCCATCGAAATATAACACGCCTGGCTCTCTATGAAAGCAGCATTTCATTCATAAGCATTTTCCCATTCATTTTATTCATCACGATATTATATTAATTTATTTTATTTAAAAACTTAAGACCATGGAGGTGCAAGTAATTAAACTCTATGCTTAAAACTTCATCGAAAAAAATCGTCCTTCTCTCTGTAAAATCAATGAATATTTCATTCATATTAGCTATGCAGACTTCATGAGCTAAATAATTTTGCGTTAAAAAATGCAGCAATTCTTATACAACCCATTCTCATATTTTGCTGTTTACATTCTTCATAAGTGAAAATTAGGCTTCGTTGTAGAAATAATCAAAGTTGGATAATCATTTAAAATCAAATATATTGCAATTGCGTTGTTTCAGTATGTAAATTGGACAGAATGTAAGCAAAAATAAAGCGGTTTTAGGACGGATACAACACTAAATATGAATTAAAAAGAACTTTAAAAATCGCGATCTTGATACAAGATGGATGCCATATTTTATTTTGAAGTGGCTTACGTGATCTCTTCATATAATGGGCACGTGATCGCTTTATATAAGAGGTGCAATTATTATTGTAATCTTTATTTAAAAAACTACTGAATATATTTTGCTGAATTTTTTTTTATAAATTTTATGGAATAATTTGAATATTTTCTAAAATTTTCGAAGCAATTTGTGAATTTTAAATCCGCTTAAAAAATGTTTGAAAAATTAAGTCCCATAGGGTTCAATGTATTTCATTTTTTCAACCCAAGTTCAATCCAAAACTGATTGGGTGATATTTTTCATTTATATTCCCATAGGTCCCACTGACCGTCTTAGCAACATACTAAAATTCCATTTTGATTAAGTCATTTTTACGGCAGTTATCGTGCTAACGGACAGACAGACAGACAGAATGAACGCTTTTCATAAACACTTTTCAACTTTATTGTGAAGTGTTAAAAATCGAATGAAATGTATTATGAATATCAGAAAAAGGAAAATGTCTATAGATTTTCGGAGACAACGGCAAATAAAAGTTCTCAATGTTTTTTAAATTTGTCATCAAAAATCGTAGTACATAACTAAACCTTATACACATTATTAAAACTTCTATAAAAATGTTGCAAAAATATATTTTACTATGAATTATTTTATTTAAGGGTAAAGAACATCATTTATAATATGCTAACATCCGCGGCTCTTAAGATATTTCATGGTTGTTATTTAAAATAAAAATTTTGATACAATATAACATACACTCCCTATTATCAAATAAGAGCACAATTTGTAAATACTTTTAACTCGAAATAAATGGAAACCATAATTTAGAAACCATCACCAGTCGTTCTTGAGATATTAGAAATACTTTCCACATGGAAATCTGCATCTTTCGAACATATTGATTAAATCGAATAAAATTTGATACTATTTTCCCAATCAATAATTTTCAGAAGCCTATTCATTATTGAAGATATCACATTAAAAGAACACTGTCAATTTTCCAAACTTTTATTTTCGAAAGTCGAAAAAAAAATTTAAAAGTATAATTTGTTGCGAATACTAATATAATTTGTTGTGAAAACTGCCATTTTATATGTAATTTTAAATTTGAAGCAACACGCATAACCTCCACAGTAGTTGAAATATTGCATGTGTGTGATTTAAAATGGAAAACATGTTTTTACAATGTATACTTTTCCTATTATCAAATGACTGAATAACTCTACAACTACTTCTAATTACTTCCAACTAAACACGAACAAACACAGTAAGTAACGCGGACAATTTTTGATCTCAATAATTATTGTTTAGTAATTATTATTTAGTAATCACAGTAATTATTATTTAGTAATCCGTGACTCCTAATTATTGTTTAGTAATCACAGTAATTGTTTAGTAACTATCAAGGGCAGTTTTTGAAATAATAGAAATCTCATTTTTTCACAGAGAGCATGGCATGTCTCGAAATAATCAAGCGAATTATATGAAAGTCGATATACATATTTTAATCAGTAACAACAATAAGCTTATTTAGTTTTAGTTACGTAAAGTAATGAGCTCAAATTTATGTAATTGTATTCCCGTAGGAAAAGTCACGTGTTAGACACATAACATATTTTTAATAATGGTTAACATTATGTGTGTTACCCCTCACATATAGCTTGTTACCCTTCAATTTAAAGGGCTTGAAAAGTATTTCGATTGATACCATACTTGACAATATACCCCCCCACACACACACACACACACAAAGGGAGGTAATGACGTAACGAACAAGAAAAACTGTGTTTTTCCCTAAGCGTAGTAATAACTCGACATACTGAATATTAAATTTCTAATTTTATTCATCAGCTTTAGAGTTTAGGTACAAAAGTGGAATAAAAATAACAAGGAAGATCAATCATGAATACAGCATTGATTATGAAACACTTTCCAACTGCAATGCAAATTTATTTAAACATCTCTAAAATGCGATACATTCCCCGGTAATATTTTTAAAATTATCACAATACTACATTAATTTATTATATTTGAAAACTTAAAACTTTATCGAAAAAAATGAACTTCATTCAAATATAAACTGCCTGGTTAAGACATCTCTAAAATGCGATACATTCCTCGGTGATATTTTTAAAATTATAATAATACTACAAAAATTTATTATATTTGAAAACTTAATCGAAAACAAATGAGCTTTATTCAAATGACATTATCGAAATATAAATCGCCTGGCTCTCTATATAAAAGAAGCATTTCATACATAAATGTTTTTCCATTCCTTTCTTTCATCACAATACTATAATAATTTATTTTATTGAAAAACTTTAAACCATGGAGGTACAAGTAATTTAGCTCTATACTTAAAACTTCATCTTCTTTGTGTAAAATCAATGAAAATTTCATTCATATCAGCTATATTGCAGACTCCATAAGCTAAATAATTTTGCGCTAAAGAAATGCAGAAATTCTTTTACAGCTCATTCTACATATTTTGCTGTTTACATTCTCCATAAGTGAAAATTTGACTTCGTTGTAGAAATAATGTTGTCAAGTTGGATGATCATTTAAACTCAAATATATTGTAATTGCGTTGTTTCAGTATGTAAATGCACAGAATTTAAGCAAAAATAAAGCGGTTTTAGAACGGATACAACACTAAATATGAATTAAAAAAAAACTTTAAAAATCACGATTTTGACACAAAATGGATGCCATATTTTATTTTATAGCGGAACACGTGATCTCTTCATATGGTGGCGACGTGATCACTTCATATAAAGGGTGTCATTTTTATTTTAATTTTTATTTAAAAAACTACAGAATATATTTTGCTGAAATTTTATGGGATAATTTGAATATTTTCTAAAACTTTTAAAGCAATTTATGAAATTTAAATTCCCTTAAAAATGTTTGAAAAATTAGGTCCAATGGGTTCATATGTATTTCAAGTTTTCAACCCAGGTTCAATCCAAAACTAATTGGGTTATATTATTCATTTATATTCCCATAGATCCCACAGACCGTCTGAACAACATACTAAAATTTCATTTTGTACGACAGACTGACAGACAGACAGACAGAATGAACAAAGTCATAAACACTTTTCAACTATGTTGTAAAATGTTAATAAAATAGGACTAAATCCATATTTTGATTTGGAAATTATTTAGGTCAAATTCTGGCACCATTTATTTCACTAACGACAACAAATAAAAAACGATATAAGAATTCGCTCGAAAATTCTAAAAATTCTACTTTTTAAATTAATCTGAAATTAAAGTGCTTTATTCATAACAGGATAAATAGCTGAGTGAAAGTATTAAACAATGTTGGAATTTAAAAAAATATTGTAATTTGTCGCACTCTTTGCTGCAATACAAAGGCTGTTTACACATTTTTAGAACAAATTTAAAGCAATATAATTAAGGTTTAGAGTAACAATATTTATTTATTAAATGTTCTGTCTGATGACCCTTCTCTGAACATCCCCTATCATTCCACATCTTGATTTTCAAGATTAAAAAGCTTCTTAAAGTTACGAGTGGTATTTTGTTCCATTCCTCTTTCACAGTTATCTATAGTTCGTCCAATGTTTTGGATCTTTGTTTAGAAAGTACTATTTTTAACAATTGAAAGACGCAATAATCCATTGGTGATAGATAAGGGGACTTTGAAGGAATATGAGGAAATATTATACACTAGGAGCATACCCGTTCTTCGTACGGAGTATATAATAAAAAGAAATTTATAATTCGCAATCATGTGAAAATTCTGTTAAAATATTAAATGTATTGCTCATAAAGAGAAGTTTAAGAATATCTGTTCTCACTATGCAAAATTATCTTAACGGGCAGATATGAAGAATAAAGCATCCTGGTCTCTTTTGTAAGCAAATTTACAAAAGAAAGGAATTGAATCAATATATGCAACCCCGTACTACATATATTGTCGCAGATTGGAAAATATGCCAGTGTGTTAGTAGAAGCTTACCCGTATTGCAATATGAGTCTCAAAAATATTTGCCAAAATAAAAGTGATGACGTAAAAAATTGAAAGTATCAAAAATCCCGTAATCTTAATACCAGAAGGTCGTAATTGATTCCAATATATGCCAATATATAACGAAATATATGCCAATATACCTGTACTACTTATATTGTCGTAGATTGGAAGATATACCCATGCATTTGTAGAAGATTACTCGTACAACGTACTATATATGAGTTTGAACAATTTTCGTCATAATAAAACAATTCCATAATAATTTGAAAATATCAGTAATCCCTGAATCAACAGTCCCCGAAAATATCAATAATAATGATGTTTAAACCTGAAGATCGTAATTGATATTATCCAGTCAAAAATTCAATGTCAATGAAATTTATTTTATATACATATTTTTACTATTCAAATCGGAAAAGATTTAATAAAAATCATATGCCGCATGACATATTGGATCCGTTGCTAAGCGACATGATAACATTTGCTTTAAATAAATTGATTTAAATCATATCATCTGAATAATGCAATCTCCATGGAAGGTTTGGCGACATTTTCGTCAATTTATCTATAGCTTAAAAATCGCCAAGTGGGACTGTAGAACTGATAGTCCCATTTTGCGACAAATTGACGAAATATCATCACAATACTATCCCCTAACAAAACACAATTAATTTCATTTATTAAGCGCGATTTTATCAATTTCATGATATTTTTATGGATTTAGAAATATTTTTACCAATTTGGTGATATTAAAAACATTCCTTAAATGCGTTACTAAGTAGGATGGATGGACTGACCGACAAATGCTACGGAAACATCATTTCAGTACTTTATTCTAGAAAAACAAATTTAATTTCGTTGATTTGGGTCATTTTTATCAATATGGAGACATTTTCACTAATTTGGTAAAGTTTAAGAAAAGTTACCAAGTTACTTAGAGATATTCCTCTAAATTCGTAGCTCTGAATTTGCAGATCTGAAGAATAAAATATCCTGATCCCGTTTGTATATACTAAATGAAAACAGTAAAATTGTATTAGAAGATACATACACCCGTTCTACTCTTTTTCTGTTTCAACAATCGGCTAAATGAATTTATTGGGTAAACACAATATATGAGTTTATTAGCTAAATACAATATATGAGCTTGAAACCTCTTTGCCAAAATAAATGAAAGTGATGTAGGCAGTCCGCAATATATATAATTAAAAGAACAATCAAACCGTTCATTTATAAAATATATTTTTACATCCATTTATTTATTATACAAATAGAAAAAATAATAATAGATATTAACAACACATTTAATTTCATTCCGTTGCCGAGCAACATGATATAAGATAGAATCTTCCTCATAAAATGCGAAATTAAATAGCCATTTTGATTTCTTTATACTTTACATCGTTGAGTAAAAGCTTGTGAAAGATGAAACATGGAGGTAGATTTTTCCATTTAAATTCATGTTTCAAACAATTTATGTTTTCCTATAGTGACTAATTAATGCAAAAATTCTGCACTAAACTCGGAAATAAAGTTTTATATCATTTTAGCGTTTTAAACAAACGATTTTCATCCTTTCCGTTTGGATAAACCACGGAGTTGGAGAGTAGATCTCCTAAGAAAAAGTTCCGTTTTTCATTAATATCTCGACAATCCCTGGTCTTAGAAACTCAAAACTTGGACAAAATTTATGAGGAGCTATTTCAAGGCTATCCACAAAATTTCATTAAATTCGGTTCAGCCTTTTTCTCGTGATGAAGAGACAAACGAAAATTTTGTTTTTTACTAATATCTCGGGAACCACTGGTCGTAGAAACTCAAATCACGGACTAAATTTTAAGTGGGGCTATTTCTAGGCTTCCCACAAAATTTCATCAAATTCGGTTCATCCGTTCTCCCGTGATGATGGGACAAACAGACAGACATCTTTTCAATTTTATTTATATATATATACTAGCAGCATACCCGTTCTTCGTACGGAGTATATAATATAAAGAAACTTGAAATTCATAATCATGCCCAAATTCTTATAGTATACTAAATGACATGTTTAATCAAAATATTCTATTAAAATATTTAATACATTGCTCCTAAAAAGAAGTTTAAGAATCTCTGTACTCGCTATATAAAATTATCTTTATGGACATATCTGAAGAATAAAACATCCTGGATCCCTATGTAAGCAAATATAAAAAAAAATATGGAATTGAATCAATATATGCAAAATAAAAGCGTTAAAATTGTATGGGACCCGTACTAATTATATACGCGTATATTAGAAAATATAACCTCTATTAATAGATTACATGTATAAATTGAAAATACCAATAAACCCGTAATCTTTTAATCTGAAGACAGTCATTAATTCCAATATATGTCAAAATGAAAGTGCTAAAATTATATGGGAATATATAAACGTACTACTTATAATGTCCGATTATTAGTAGAAGATTACCCGTATTGCAATATGAGTCTCAAATGCTTTTGGCAAAATACAACAGACGACGTAATAAATTGAAAATATCATTAATCCCCTTAATCTTCATACCAGAAGCCTGTAATTGATTCCAATATATACGCCAATATATGTCAAAATATATGCCAATATACATGTACTACTTATATTATCGTATGTTAGAAGATATACCCGTGCATTCCTAGAAGATTACTCGTACAACGTACAATATGCGAGTGTCAGCAATATTTGCCGCAATAAAACAATGGCGTAATAACTTAAAAATATCAATAATCACTGAATCAATAATTCCGGAATATATCAGTAATAATAATGTTTAAACCTGAAGAGTGTAATTGATATTATTCAGTCCAAATTGAAATGGCAATGAAATTTATTTTATATACATATCTTCATTATTCAAATCGGAAAGGATTTAATAAAAATCGTCTGCCGCATAAACACATTGGATTTAAATCCGTTGCTAAGCGACGTATCATTTGCTTCAAATAAATTGGTAGAAAAAATATCGTCTAAATATTTATATTTCTATGGAACTTTTGGCGACATTTTCGTCAAATTAGCGACATTTTAAAAAATCGCCAAATTTATCGCCAAGTGGGACTGTAGAACTGACAGTCCCACTTGGCGACAAATTTACGAAATATCATCACAATACTATCCCCTAACAAAACACAATTAATTTCATTTATTTAGCTCATTTTTATCAATTTCAAGATATTTTTATAGATTTGAAAATATTTTTATCAATTTAGTGACCTTTTAAAAAGTCGCTAAATATATTACTAAGTAGGATGGTTGGTCTGACAGATAAATGCTAACCAAACATCATTTCAGTACTCTCTTCTAACAAAACAAAATAAATTTCATTGATATGCGTCGTTTTTATCAATTTGGCGACATTTCCGTCAAATTGGCAAAGTTTAAGAAAAGTTGTCAAATTAGCGATATCCTGCCAAATTCGTTGCTCTGAATTTGCAGATCTGAATGAAACATCCTTATCCCGTTTCAATATACTAAATGAAAACCCTACAATTGTATTAGAAGATATACCCGCTCTACTCTTTTTCTGTTTCAACAATCGGCTAAATGAATTTATTGGCTAAACACAATATATGAGTTTAGTAGCTAAATACGATATAAGCTTGAAAACTCTTTGCCAAAATAAATGAAATTGATGTACGCAGTCAGCAATTAATATAATTAAAAGAAAAATCAAACCGTTCATACATAAGATATACTTTTATATCCATTTATCCATTTATTTATTATTCAAATCGAAAAAAAATAATAAAAACATTAACAAACTCATTAAATTTAATTGCGATGCCGAACAACATGATTTGACCTCATAAAATGTTATAATTTATTAACCACTAACAGCACACCAGTTCGTCGTACGGAGTATATAATATAAAGAAACTTATAGTTCGCAATCATGTCCAAATTCTGTTAAAATATTAAATTTATTGCTCCTAAAGAGAAGTTTAAGAATGTATGTTCTCACTATGCAAAATTATCTTCACGGGCAGATCAAAACATCCTGGCCCATTTTGTAAGCAAATTTTCAGAAGAAAAAAAAGGAATTGAATCAATATATGCAACCCAGTACTAATCATATTGTCGCAGATTAGAAAATATGCCAATGTGTTAGTAGAAGATTACCCGTATTACAATATAAGTCTCAAAAATACTTGCCAAAATAAAAGAGATGACGTAATAAATTGAAAATATCAATAATATCCGTACTCTTTATACCAGAAGGTCGTAATTGATTCCAATATATGCCAATATATATCAAAACATATGTCAATATACCTGTACTACTTATATTCTCGTAGATTAAAGGATATACACGTGTGTTTGTAGAAGATTATTCGTACAACATACAATATGTGAGTTTAAACAATTTTTGTCATAATAAAATAATTGCATAATAACTTGAAAATATCAATAATCCCTGTATCAATAATCCCCGAAAATATCAATAATAATAATTTCTAAACCTGAAGACCGTAATTGATATTATCCAGTCAAAAATGCTATAAGAAAAATCAAATCGTTCTTTTCTAAAATATATTTTTATATCCATTTATTTATTATTCAAATCCAAAAAATAATTACTAAAATTAACAGACAGATTTAATTTAATTGCGTTTCTGAGTAACATGCTATAAGATAGAATCTTATATCATGTTAAATATGTCATGTCTTATATCATAAACTGCGAAATTAAATAACCATTTTGATTTCTTTATACTTCTCATTGTTCCGTAAAATCTTGTTTTAAATAAAACATGGAGATAGATTTCCCCTTTAAATCATGTTTCAAACAGTTCATGTTTTCAGAAAGTGACTAATTAGCGCAAAAAATCTCCCATCAAACTCAGAGATTAAATTTTAATTCACTTTCAAACGATTTTCAAGCGTAAAATCTTGTTTTAAATAAAACATGGAGATAGATTTCCCCTTTAAATCATGTTTCAAACAGTTCATGTTTTCAGAAAGTGACTAATTAGCGCAAAAAATCTCCCATCAAACTCAGAGATTAAATTTTAATTCACTTTCAAACGATTTTCAAGCTTTTAGGAGTTCCGTTTTTCATTAATATCTCGACAACCCCTAGTCTTAGAAACTCGAAACTTGGGCAAAATTTATGGGGGGCTATTTCAAGGCTATCCACCAAATTTCATTAAATTCGGTTCAGCCGTTTTCCCGTGATGATGAGACAAACGAAAATTTCGTTTTTTACTAATATCTCGAGAACCACTGGTCGTAAAAACTCAAAACACAGATATAATTTTAAGTGGGGCTATTTCTAGGCTACCCACAAAATTTCATCAAATTCGGTTCAGCCGTTCTCCCGTGATGATGGGACAAACAGACAGACAGACAGACAGACAGACAGACAGACAGACAGACAGACAGACAGACAGATTTTCATTTTTATTTATATAGACTAGCAGCATACCCGTTCTTCGTACGGAGTATATAATATAAAGAAACTTGAAATTCATAATCATGCCCAAATTCTTATAGCATATTAAATGACATGTTTAATCAAAATATTCTGTTAAAATATTTAATATAATGCTCCTAAAAGAAGTTTAAGAATCTCTGTTCTCGCTATATAAAATTATCTTCATGGACATATCTGAAGAATAAAACATCTTGGACCCCTTATGTAAGCAAATATAAAAAAAAATATGGAATTGAATCAATATATGCAAAATAAAAGTGTTAAAATTGTATGGGACCCGTACTAATTATATACGCGAATATTAGAAAATATAACCTGTATTAGTAGATTACATGTATAAATTGAAAATACCAATAAACCCGTAATCTTTAAATCTGAAGACAGTCATTTATTCCAATATATGTCAAAATTAAAGTGCTAAAATTATATGGGAAGATATACACGTACTACTTATAATGTTCGATTATTAGTAGAAGATTACCCGTTTGGCAATATGAGTCACAAATGTTTTTTGGTAAAATACAACAGACGACGTAATAAATTGAATATATAATTAATCCCCTTAATCTTCATACCAGAAGACTGTACTTGATTCCAATATATGTCAAAATATGTCAAAATATATGCCAATATACCTGTACTACTTATATTATCGTAGGTTAGAAGATATACCCGTGCATTCCTGGATGATTACTCGTACAACGTACAATATGCGTGTGTCAGCAATTTTTGCCGCAATAAAACAATGGCGTAATAACTTAAAAATATCAATAATCCCTGAATCAATAATTCAGGAAAATATCAATAATAATAATGTTTAAACCTGAAGAGTATAATTGATATTATCCAGTCCAAAATGAAATGTCAATGAAATTTATTTTATATACATATCTTCATTATTCAAATCGGAAAGGATTTAATAAAAATCGTCTGCCGCATAAACACATTGGATTTAAATCCGTTGCTAAGCGACATGATATCATTTGCTTCAAATAAATTGGTAGACAAAATATCGTCTAAATAGTTATATTTCTATGGAACATTTTCAAATTAGCGACATTTTAAAAAATCGCCAAATTTATCGCCAAGTGGGACTGTAGAACTGACAGTTCCACTTTGCGACAAATTGACGAAATATCATCACATTACTATCCCCTAACAAAAAACAATTAATATCATTTATGTAGCGCAATTTTATCAATTTCAAGGTATTTTTATAGATTTGAAAACATTTTCATCAATTTGGTGACATTTTAAAAATTCGCTAAATGTATTACTAAGTAGGATGGTTGGTCTGACAGATAAATGCTAACCAAACATCATTTCAGTACTCTCTTCTAACAAAACAAAAAAAAAATTTCATTGATATGTAGAAGACCCAAGCCACACGACCTACCCGAAGGTTTATGGCAGCTGTTTGTGTGTCGTTTATATCAATTTGGCGACATTTCCGTCAATTTGGCAAAGTTTAAGAAAAGTTGTCAAATTAGCGATATCCCTCCAAATTCGTAGCTTTGAATTTGCAGATCTGAATGAAACATTCTTATCCCGTTTCAATATACTAAATGAAAACACCACAATTGTATTAGAAGATATACCCGCTCTACTCTTTTTCTGTTTCAACAATCGGCTATATGAATTTATTGGCTAAACACAATATATGAGTTTAGTAGCTAAATACGATATAAGCTTGATAACTCTTTGCCAAAATAAATGAAATTGATGTACGCAGTCAGCAATTAATATAATTAAAAGAAAAATCAAACCGTCCATTCATAAGATATACTTTTATATCCATTTATCCATTTATTTATTATTTAAATCGAAAAAAAATAATAAAAACATTAACAAACACATTTAATTTAATTGCGGTGCCGAGCAACATGATATATCCTCCTAAAATGTTAAAATTTTTTAACCACAAACAGCACACCCGTTATTCGTACGGAGTCTATAATTTAAAGAAACTTAAAGTTCGCAATCATGTGCAAATTCTGTTAAAATATTAAATTTATTGCTCCTAAAGAGAAGTTTAAGAATATATGTTCTCACTATGCAAAATTATCTTCACGATCAGATCTGAAGAATAAAACATCCTGCCCCCTTTTGTAAGCAAATTTACAGAAGAAAAAATAGGAATTGAATGAATATATGCAACCCCGTACTAATTATATTGTCGCAGATCAGAAAATATGCCAATGTGTTAGTAGAAGATTACCCGTATTACAATATGCGTCTCAAAAATATTTGCCAAAATAAAAGAGATGACGTAATAAATTGAAAACATCAATAATATCCGTACTCTTTATACCAGAAGGTCGTAATTGATTCCAATATATGCAAATATATATCAAAACATATGTCAACATACCTGTACTACTTATATTCTCGTAGATTAAAAGATATACACGTGTATTTGTAGAAGATTCGTACAACATACAATATATGAGTTTAAACAATTTTTGTCATAATAAAATAATTGCATAATAACTTGAAAATATCAATAATCCTTGAATCAATAATCCCCGAAAATATAAATAATAATAATTTTTAAACCTGAAGACCGTAATTGATATTATCCAGTCAAAAATGCTATAAGAAAAATCAAATCGTTCTTTTCTAAAATATATTTTTATATCCATTTATTTATTATTCAAATCGAAAAAATAATTATTAAAATTAACAGACAGATTTAATTTAATTGCGTTTCTGAGTAACATGATATAAGATAGAATCTTATAACATGTTAAATTTGTCATGTCTTATAACATGAACTGCGAAATTAAATAACGATTTTGATTTCTCTATACTTCTCATTGTTCCGTAAAAGCTTGTTTTAAATAAACCATGAACCATGGAGATAGATTTCCCCTTTAAATCATGTTTCAAACAATTCATGTTTTCAGAAAGTGACTAATTAACGCAAAAAATCTCCCATCAAACTCAGAGATTAAATTTTAATTCCCTTTCAAACGATTTTCAAGCTTTTCGTTTGGATAAACCACGGAGTTAGGGAGTAGAACTACTAGGAAAAAGTTCCGTTTTTCATTAATATCTCGACAACCCCAGGTCTTAGAAACTCGAAACTTGGACAAAATTTATGGGGGGATATTTCAAGGCTATTCACCAAATTTCATTAAATTCGGTTCAGCCGTTTTTCCGTGAAGATGAGACAAACGAAAATTTCGTTTTTTACTAATATCTCGAGAACCACTGGTCGTAGAAACTCAAAACACGGATATAATTTTAATTGGGGCTATTTCTGGGCTACCCACAAAATTTCATCAAATTCGGTTCAGCCGTTCTCCCGTGATGGTGTGACAAACAGACAGACAGACAGACAGACAGACAGACAGACAGATTTTCATTTTTATTTATATAGACTAGCAGCATACCCGTTCTTCGTACGGAGTATATAATATAAAGAAACTTGAAATTCATAATCATGCCCAAATTCTTATAGTATACTAAATGACATGTTTAATCAAAATATTCTGTTAAAATATTTAATATAATGCTCCTAAAAAGAAGTTTAAGAATGTCTGTTCTCGCTATATAAAATTATCTTCATGGACATATCTGAAGAATAAAACATCTTGGACCCCTTATGTAAGCAAATATAAAAAAAAATATGGAATTGAATCAATATATGCAAAATAAAAGCGTTAAAATTGTATGGGACCCGTACTAATTATATACGCGAATATTAGAAAATATAACCTGTATTAGTAGATTACATGTATAAATTGAAAATACCAATAAACCCGTAATCTTTAAATCTGAAGACAGTCATTTATTCCAATATATGTCAAAATGAAAGTGCTAAAATTATATGGGGAGATATACACGTACTACTTATAATGTCCGATTATTAGTAGAAGATTACCCGTTTTGCAATATGAGTCACAAATGTTTTTTGGTAAAATACAAC
Source organism: Amaurobius ferox (assembly GCA_951213105.1). Taxonomy (NCBI): domain Eukaryota; kingdom Metazoa; phylum Arthropoda; class Arachnida; order Araneae; family Amaurobiidae; genus Amaurobius; species Amaurobius ferox. The sequence continues at coordinate 83,373,711 of OX578141.1, read as the reverse complement.
AGACGACGTAATAAATTGAATATATAATTAATCCCCTTAATCTTCATACCAGAAGACTGTACTTGATTCCAATATATATGCCAATATATGTCAAAATATATGTCAATATACCTGTACTATTTATATTCTCGTAGGTTAGAAGGTATACCCGTGCATTCCTAGAAGATTACTCGTACAACGTACAATATGCGTGTGTCAGCAATTTTTGCCGCAATAAAACAATGGCGTAATAACTTAAAAATATCAATAATCCCTGAATCAATAATTCCGGAAAATATCAATAATAATAATGTTTAAACCTGAAGAGTATAATTGATATTATCCAGTCCAAAATGAAATGGCAATGAAATTTATTTTATATACATATCTTCATTATTTAAATCGGAAAGGATTTAATAAAAATCGTCTGCCGCATAAACACATTGGATTTAAATCCGTTGCTAAGAGACATGATATCATTTGCTTCAAATAAATTGGTAGAAAAAATATCGTCTAAATAGTTATATTTCTATGGAACATTTGGCGACAGTTTCGTCAAATTAGCGACATTTTAAAAAATCGCCAAATTTATCGCCAAGTGGGACTGTAGAACTGACAGTTCCACTTTGCGACAAATTGACGAAATATCATCACAATACTATCCCCTTACAAAGACAATTAATATCATTTATGTAGAGCAATTTTATCAATTTCAAGATATTTTTATAGATTTGAAAACATTTTTATCAATTTGGTGACATTTTAAAAATTCGCTAAATGTATTACTAAGTAGGATGGTTGGTCTGACAGATAAATGCTAACCAAACATCATTTCAGTACTCTCTTGTAACAAAACAAAAAAAAAATTCATTGATATGTAGAAGACCCAAGCCACACGACCAACCCGAAGACAGCTGTTTGTGTGTCGTTTATATCAATTTGGCGACATTTCCGTCAATTTGGCAAAGTTTAAGAAAAGTTGTCAAATTAGCGATATCCCTCCAAATTCTAAGCTTTGAATTTGCAGATCTGAATGAAACATTCTTATCACGTTTCAATATACTAAATGAAAACACAACAACTGTATTAGAAGATATACCCGCTCTACTCTTTTTCTGTTTCAACAATCGGCTATATGAATTTATTGGCTAAATACAATATATGAGTTTAGTAGCTAAATACGATATAAGCTTGATAACTCTTTGCCAAAATAAATAAAATTGATCTACGCAATCAGCAATTAATATAATTAAAAGAAAAATCAAACCGTCCATTCATAAGATATACTTTTATATCCATTTATCCATTTATTTATTATTTAAATCGAAAAAAAATAATAAAAACATTAACAAACACATTTAATTTAATTGTGATGCCGAGCAACATGATATATCCTCCTAAAATGTTAAAATTTATTAACCACTAACAGCACACCCGTTATTCGTACGGAATGTATAATTTAAAGAAACTTAAAGTTCGCAATCATGTGCAAATTCTGTTAAAATATTAAATTTATTGCTCCTAAAGAGAAGTTTAAGAATATATGTTCTCACTATGCAAAATTATCTTCACGATCAGATCTAAAGAATAAAACATCCTGCCCCCTTTTGTAAGCAAATTTACAGAAGAAAAAATAGGAATTGAATGAATATATGCAACCCCGTACTAATTATATTGTCGCAGATCAGAAAATATGCCAATGTGTTAGTAGAAGATTACCCGTATTACAATATGCGTCTCAAAAATCTTTGCCAAAATAAAAGAGATGACGTAATAAATTGAAAACATCAATAATATCCGTACTCTTTATACCAGAAGGTCGTAATTGATTCCAATATATGCCAATATATAACAAAACATATGTCAATATACCAGTACTACTTATATTCTCGTAGATTAAAAGATATACACGTGTATTTGTAGAAGATTCGTACAACATACAATATATGAGTTTAAACAATTTTTGTCATAATAAAATAATTGCATAATAACTTGAAAATATCAATAATCCTTGAATCAATAATCCCCGAAAATATAAATAATAATAATTTTTAAACCTGAAGACCGTAATTGATATTATCCAGTCAAAAATGCTATAAGAAAAATCAAATCGTTCTTTTCTAAAATATATTTTTATATCCATTTATTTATTATTCAAATCGAAAAAATAATTATTAAAATTAACAGACAGATTTAATTTAATTGGGTTTCTGAGTAACATGATATAAGATAAAATCTTATAACATGTTAAATATGTCATGTCTTATAACATAAACTGCGAAATTAAATAACGATTTTGATTTCTCTATACTTCTCATTGTTCCGTAAAAGCTTGTTCTAAATAAACCATGAACCATGGAGATAGATTTCCCCTTTAAATCATGTTTCAAACAATTCATGTTTTCAGAAAGTGACTAATTAACGCAAAAAATCTCCCATCAAACTCAGAGATTAAATTTTTATTCACTTTCAAACGATTTTCAAGCTTTTCGTTTGGATAAACCACGCAGTTAGGGAGTAGAACTCCTAGGAAAAAGTTCCGTTTTTCATTAATATCTCGACAACCCCAGGTCTTAGAAACTCGAAACTTGGACAAAATTTATGGGGGGATATTTCAAGGCTATTCACCAAATTTCATTAAATTATCAGTAATCAAAATATTCTGTTAAAATATTTAATATAATGCTCCTAAAATGAAGTTTAAGAATCTCTGTTCTCGCTATATAAAATTATCTTCATGGACATATCTGAAGAATAAAACATCTTGGACCCGTTATGTAAGCAAATATAAAAAAAAATATGGAATTGAATCAATATAGGCAAAATAAAAGCGTTAAAATTGTATGGGACCCGTACTAATTATATACGCGAATATTAGAAAATATAACCTGTATTAGTAGATTACATGTATAAATTGAAAATACCAATAAACCCGTAATCTTTAAATCTGAAGACAGTCATTTATTCCAATATATGTCAAAATTAAAGTGCTAAAATTATATGGGAAGATATACACGTACTACTTATAATGTCCGATTATTAGTAGAAGATTACCTGTTTTGCAATATGAGTCACAAATGTTTTTTTGGTTAAATACAACAGACGACGTAATAAATTGAATATATAATTAATCCCCTTAATCTTCATACCAGAAGACTGTACTTGATTCCAATATATATGTCAATATATGTCAAAATATATGCCAATATACCTGTACTACTTATATTCTCGTAGGTTAGAAGATATACCCGTGCATTCCTAGAAGATTACTCGTACAACGTACAATATGCGTGTGTCAGCAATTTTTGCCGCAATAAAACAATGGCGTAATAACTTAAAAATATCAATAATCCCTGAATCAATAATTCCGGAAAATATCAATAATAATAATGTTTAAACCTGAAGAGTATAATTGATATTATCCAGTCCAAAATGAAATTGCAATGAAATTTATTTTATATACATATCTTCATTATTCAAATCGGAAAGGATTTAATAAAAATCGTCTGCCGCATAAACACATTGGATTTAAATCCGTTGCTAAGCGACATGATATCATTTGCTTCAAATAAATTGGTAGAAAAAATATCGTCTAAATAGTTATATTTCTATGGAACATTTGGCAACAGTTTCGTCAAATTAGCGACATTTTAAAAAATCGCCAAATTTATCGCCAAGTGGGACTGTAGAACTGTCAGTTCCACTTTGCGACAAATTGACGAAATATCATCACAATACTATCCCCTAACAAAAAACAATTAATATCATTTATGTAGCGCAATTTTATCAATTTCAAGATATTTTTATAGATTTGAAAACATTTTTATCAATTTGGTGACATTTTAAAAATTCGCTAAATGTATTACTAAGTAGGATGGTTGGTCTGACAGATAAATGCTAACCAAACATCATTTCAGTACTCTCTTCTAACAAAACAAAAAAAAAAATTCATTGATATGTAGAAGACCCAAGCCACACGACCAACCCGAAGGTTTATGGCAGCTGTTTGTGTGTCGTTTATATCAATTTGGCGACATTTCAGTCAATTTGGCAAAGTTTAAGAAAAGTTGTCAAATTAGCGATATCCCTCCAAATTCGTAGCTTTGAATTTGCAGATCTGAATGAAACATTCTTATCCCGTTTCAATATACTAAATGAAAACACTACAATTGTATTAGAAGATATACCCGCTCTACTCTTTTTCTGTTTCAACAATCGGCTATATAAATTTATTGGCTAAGCACAATATATGAGTTTAGTAGCTAAATACGATATAAGCTTGAAAACTCTTTGCCAAAATAAATGAAATTGATGTACGCAGTCAGCAATTAATATAATTAAAAGAAAAATCAAACCGTCCATTCATAAGATATAATTTTATATCCATTTATCCATTTATTTATTATTTAAATCGAAAAAAAATAATAAAAACATTAACAAACACATTAATTTAATTGCGATGCCGAGCAACATGATATATCCTCCTAAAATGTTAAAATTTATTAACCACTAACAGCACACCCGTTATTCGTACGGAGTGTATAATTTAAAGAAACTTAAAGTTCGCAATCACGTGCAAATTCTGTTAAAATATTAAATTTATTGCTCCTAAAGAGAAGTTTAAGAATATATGTTCTCACTATGCAAAATTATCTTCACGATCAGATCTGAAGAATAAAACATCCTGCCCCCTTTTGTAAGCAAATTTACAGAAGAAAAAATAGGAATTGAATGAATATATGCAACCCCGTACTAATTATATTGTCGCAGATCAGAAAATATGCCAATGTGTTAGTAGAAGATTACCCGTATTACAATATGCGCCTCAAAAATATTTGCCAAAATAAAAGAGATGACGTAATAAATTGAAAACATCAATAATATCCGTACTCTTTATACCAGAAGGTCGTAATTGATTCCAATATATGCCAATATATATCAAAACATATGTCAATATACCTGTACTACTTATATTCTTGTAGATTAAATATGATTATACACGTGTATTTGTAGAAGATTCGTACAACATACAATATAGTTTAAACAATTTTTGTCATAATAAAATAATTGCATAATAACTTGAAAATATCAATAATCCTTGAATCAATAATCCCCGAAAATATAAATAATAATAATTTTTAAACCTGAAGACCGTAATTGATATTATCCAGTCAAAAATGCTATAAGAAAAATCAAATCGTTCTTTTCTAAAATATATTTTTATATCCATTTATTTATTATTCAAATCGAAAAAATAATTATTAAAATTAACAGACAGATTTAATTTAATTGCGTTTCTGAGTAACATGATATAAGATAGAATCTTATAACATGTTAAATATGTCATGTCTTATAACATAAACTGCGAAATTAAATAACGATTTTGATTTCTCTATACTTCTCATTGTTCCGTAAAAGCTTGTTTTAAATAAACCATGAACCATGGAGATAGATTTCCCATTTAAATCATGTTTCAAACAATTCATGTTTTCAGAAAGTGACTAATTAACGCAAAAAATCTCCCATCAAACTCAGAGATTAAATTTTAACTCACTTTCAAACGATTTTCAAGCTTTTCGTTTGGATAAACCACGGAGTTAGGGAGTAGAACTCCTAGGAAAAAGTTCCGTTTTTCATTAATATCTCGACAACCCCAGGTCTTAGAAACTCGAAACTTGGACAAAATTTATGGGGGGATATTTCAAGGCTATTCACCAAATTTCATTAAATTCGGTTCAGCCGTTTTTCCGTGATGATGAGACAAACGAAAATTTCGTTTTTTACTAATATCTCGAGAACCACTGGTCGTAGAAACTCAAAACACGGATATAATTTTAAGTGGGGCTATTTCTGGGCTACCCACAAAATTTCATCAAATTCGGTTCAGCCGTTCTCCCGTGATGGTGTGACAAACAGACAGACAGACAGACAGACAGACAGACAGACAGACAGACAGACAGATTTTCATTTTTATTTATATAGATTAATACCTATTTCTTCTGCCCTTTTGTCAAGAAATTTGGAGGCAGAATTTGATTATTTCAACAATTATTACAGCAATTCTTAACAAGTTTATTATGTAAAAAAATCTGATGTGGGCAACACATGACTTTCCTTATATAATGCAATGGACTTACTACTTTTACAGTAAAAAAAAATGTTATTCTTATAGTAGATACTTATATCCTTTCCAAGATATTGAATTTTCTTCAATTCGTCGTCATTTTCATTGATTTAGCGTCATTTTTATCTATTAAACGAGATTTTTGTTAATTTGGCAAGAATTAAAAATGCCGCCAAGTTGGCGACATTCTTCCAAATTCGTCGCCAAAATCTCGCCAAGCGTTATGTACGGAGAAATAAGTTATTCTTACAGCAGATAAATGAATATTGGCGTTCAAATACAAAAGTATTGCTCAAAGTATCTTTTTTCATGAATGGAACGAGCTAGTTCTACGAGAATGATGTCACCAAATTTATCGCATGGTATTACATATGAAAAGTGAACATATTTCTCAATAAGAAATACTTCTTTTTTATTTTATATGACTTTTTGATAATTTTTTTGAAAAATGTGCAATATCTCGAGAACGGTTCATGTTAGCGTTCTAAAATTTATGTCAATCGTTTTCTAATAAAAAATTACATCAGAAATGTCTATTTGCATAACTTTATTAGAGGTTTTGGTTTTGACGATTTTTTCAAAATTTCACTTTTTTTAGAAAATTTAGGGGGTTCTGAACATTCGATTGCGCATAAAAACAATAGGCTTCCAGTGTTTATGGATTGTGATTTTTGTACCAAATTTCGTTCGAATCGGTCCATTCGTTCCTCAGTTATCTTATCCACAGACTCACTGACACACACACACACACACACACAGACATCACTTCAAAAATGTTTGACTCGTGATCAGGGATGCTTGAAACGAAAACTCGAATTCGAATTTTTGACCCCGTCACAATACTTTCCTTATACATTATGTATATAAGGAAAGTAATATTGCTATTCATGCATTGCATATATTACAGTAATCCTTAACATTTAATCACTAACATGAACAAAATATTAACATATTTGCATTTTCAACCTACTGGCATGTCACCTCGACTTGCGTTATATGGTAGTTGTGTGCTTTGCTATATTCATTATTACCGGAGACTTCTGGTAAGTTTCAGCCAATAATGAAGTCTGGGCTTTTTAAATCTGTTTATTTTTACAGGATAATCAGTTTCACTCCGCGCTTTTTCTAGTTATTCCAGGAAATGCTAAATTATATTAGAATTGTTCCGTGAGAGAGTGATTAATGTTAATAGGAACTAATTATTTAAAAGTAAATAGTGGAATCATTTAAACCACATCATGTTCGGTTCAGTTGAATTAAACTTACGATTTTTGAATAAAGAGACTTTGCATTTTCCTGTATTATACTTGGTTATATTCATTATTTCCAATGACTTCTAGTAAGCTTCACCCAATGAAGAAAAATCAGAGATTTTTAAAGCTGTATATTTTCAGTGGATAGTTGGATTCATTCTGCAGTGTTTCTGAATATTTGAAGAAATGTGCTATAAATTTATTTGTTACAGTTTTATGGATTGAAGCACTTAGTGAGACTGGTGATTAGTGCTAACAGGAACTAATGTTATTAAAACCTGCATAATGGAATCATTTGAACTACATCATGTTCTGTTTAGCTGAATTAAACTTACGATTTTTGAATTAAGAGGTTTATGGTTATATTATACTTGATTATGCTCATTATTTCCAAAGACTTTTAGTAAGTTTTCTCAAAGTATAAAATCGGAGCTTTTTCAAGCTGTATATTTTCACAAGATAGTTGGATTCACTCTGCACTGGTTCTAATTATTTGAAGAAATGTGCTATACATTTATTTGTTACAGTTTAATGGATGGAAATTTGTAGTGAGACCGGTGATTAGTGCTAACAGGAACTAATTTTATTAAAATGTGAATCGTGGAATAATTTGAAGCGCACTAATAGTGAATAGTGGAATAATTTGAAGCGCACTACTAGTGAATAGTGGAATAATTTGAAGCGCACTAATAGTGAATAGTGGTGAACTGTTTATCGCAATTATACTTTCGATTTATGAATAAAGATATTTATGGTAGTTTTATACTTTGTTATGTTAAATATTTCGAGAGAAGCTAATTAATATATATATATATATACATACATATATATATATATATATATATATATATATATATATATATATATATATATATATATATATATATATATATATATTGAAGCTAATATCGATGCTAATATCGAATTCTGAAATTTTTATTCTCTATTTTAAGCTAATATCGATTTCTGAAATTTTTAAAGGTGATTATTTTTATAGGATAATCAGATACACTCAACTCTGATTCTATTTATCTCTGGAAACGTTAAATGCAATAAATATATTTGCAGTTAAATAGATTAAACTGCTCAGTGAAAGAGGGGATTGATGTTAACAGTAACTAACTTAATTAAAAGTGAAGCGTGTATTATTTGAAGCGCATTATGCTCTGTTTAGCCCAATCATACTTACGATTTATGAAAATATTTATGGTTCTTTCATATTTAGTTATGCTCATTATTTCCAGAGACTTCTGGTACGTTTCATCCAATGAGGAAATCTGAGCTTTTCAAAATTGCATATTTTCAGGGGATAGTTGGATTTACTCTGCATTAGTTCCGATCATTGGAGGAAATGTTGTACTGTAAATTGATGTGCTGTAGTATTTGAAAATTAATTGCATAGGGAGAGAGGTGATTAGTGTTAACAGGAGCTAATTCCCTTAAAAGTGACTAGTGGAATCATTTGAAGCGCTTTAGCTCAATTATTCGATTTATAAATAAAAAAAATTATGGTAGTTTTATACTTGGTTATGTGCATTATTTCCAGAGACTTCTTGTAAGTTGATGAAATATGAGTTTTTTAAAGCTGTATGAATTCCAGAGACTTCTTGTAAGTTTAATCCAATGATGAAATATGAGTTTTTTAAAAGCTGTTTTATTTCCAGAGACTTCTTGTAAGTTTAATCCAATGATGAAATATGAGTTTTTAAAAGCTGTATTATTTCCAGAGACTTCTTGTAAGTTTAATCCGATGATGAAATATGAGTTTTTTAAGGCTGTATTATTTCCAGAGACTTCTTGTAAGTTTAATCCAATGATGAAATATGAGTTTTTCAAAGCTGTATATTTTCACGGGATATTTGGATTCATTCTGCACTAATTCTGATTATTTAAGCAAACCTTACGCTGTAAATTTATTTGTTGTAGGTTTATCAATTGAATTGCGTATTGAGAGAGATGATCAGTGTTAACAGGAACTAATTTCTTTAAATTGACTAATGGAATAATTTGAAGAGCATTATGCTCTTTTGTTTCAATTGTACTTTAGATTTGCGACTAAAGATATTTATGATTGGTTTTTTTATGATAGGATTTATTCCACGGGAAAAAAGCACAGCTGGTTGCTCGATCATTTTATTATTATTTTATATTCCTACTATAGTTAGTACCACTTGTGTGTATATCAAATCAATTTTTAGTTTTTTTATTTTATTTTCCACCATATTTGATCTGGACCTATTTTAAACTTGCCGGGAAGGGCCCAAATTCGGGTAAACAAACTCCCCCCCCCCCCTATAAGCAGACAATTTGAACTTTCAGAATAGGTATTTAAGTCGAAATTTAGTTTTTAGTTTATCAAGAATAAAATGGACTCAAATTTAGCAAATATGATTCGCAAAATCGCCATTTTTAGGTAACTAAAACTCCAGAAAGGTTAAAAACAGGAACTAATATTTTTTCCTCACAAACTATAGGAAAACAGCTTTTAGCTTATAAAAAAAATCCATTTTAAAGCCCCTTTCTACCTTTGTTTTAACCCTAAGCTTGCCAGAAATTCAAAAGTTGCATATTTCAAGGTTAAATATCTTGAAAAGATTACCTAAGCTGTGAATGGAAGAAACGCCACAAAGATAACCGAGGACTGAACAATTGCAGTGTGAAGTATGCAACCGGTGAAAGATTTCAAATTAAATCTTAGTTTTACAAATATTTATGAAATTTGAAGAGTAGCAAATTAATTTCAATATTTGAGAATTCTTATACAAAAGAGAATCTAAGATTTTAGAATTTGAATATTAAGTTAAACAAATTAGAATATAAGAAAACAATACAATCAAAGTAGCACATTTAAATCGCAAAAACGTATTGCCATAGATTTGCGTTTTACTACTGTATATATCATGGAGGTAAAAGAGTTGCTCTCTAACTCCATGGTATGTATTTGTAATTTTAGCAACAGTGCCAAAAAGTTACGGTAGTGAAGCTTAATATTGAACTATTTTTTATTTATCTTTGCAGAATAACAGTTATTCATATCCAAAGTACCGCTTGGCCCATATTTTACTTTTGCACACTATTTGTAGGAAGTGCAGTGACACCCGCAGTTTGTAAATAAACGTTTCGCTCTGTTACAGTTCGTTTCAATAATTGAAGTTGTGTTTCTGCAAATACGCGTGCAATTTCATGTATGCATCAAAATTTCCTTTCGTATATATATTGTAGTTTTCGAGTAAGAAGAATAAAAGAAATTCAGATAAATGTTGATTTCGCTTCCTTTGAAATGGGGAATGAATTTCTTATCGCCTGTCCATAAAAAAACTCAAAATTTTGAAGACCCTGATTATAGGCGGCATCGAATTATTAGCGGAAACTTTTCTAAGGTAGAAAAACAATATTTGCGTAAATATTAATACGAAGAATCATTGGAAAGTACTAAATGTAAAGAAGCATTATGCCAATACGAAATAAATATTTTTTGTTAAAATTTCTCCTTCTGAAGTAATGATCTCTAATTTAACATCGTCAATTGCGACAATTATTCAAATAAAAGGTAAATTTCATCATTTTAACTACTTCTACATAGATATATGCATGTGGAAACAAACAATCGAGCTCCGATTTTATCTGCGGATTATGCCGCGCTGTTAATTATGAAGTATTTTTTTTCTCTCTCTGAAAATACACATGCGGATTATGCGCCGCTGCGGCTTATATGCAGAGAATAACGGTATATGTTTTATTTTAAATTTCTTAGGAGCTTTTCGCAACTATGTTTGTATTAAACAATTGCGATTATAATGTTATTACTAATGCAGTTAACAATTAGGTCTTAATATTGATTCCTATAAACAGAGGGTTTCGCAACTATGATTGTCAGAAACAATTAAGATTATAATGTTATTATTAATGCAGTTAACAATTATGCCTTAATGTTGACTCCTGTAAACAGAGCATTTCGCAACTAGGATTTTCATGAACAATTACGGATTAAAATATAATTATTAATGCAGTTAACAATTATATGGCTTATTGTCAAGGCCGTCGAGAGGGGGGAAGCAGGCCCGTCCCGGAAACGAGATGGAACATGAGGTGCAAAAATTAAGGAAGGGGAAAGAGAAAGACCCTAGCCCTACAGTTTCCACTGGCCTGCTTATTGTTGATTCTTATTTAAAATTAAACAAAATACCGGTAACTCGGAAAAGAAATTTTTAATGATCACGAATTACATATTTACTTGATACTTCACGGCTCAAATTCCGCTCCTAATTATTATAAAATGCCATCAAATCAAAACCAATCTTATCGTTCTAAGAAAAGAAACGAAAATACTATAGCTTCTAGTATAGGCCGTCAAAAATATATGCAGCAGACGCAATTTCTGGAGCCTATATAAATATGGTGAAGTCCATAATTGGAAATATGGATGCCAAACATCAACATTGTGGATATTGCAGTTTAAAATACTTGCAGGAAAGTTAGAACATTCATGTTATTATTTGGGTAGTACGCAAATTACTATAAGAACAGAAGAGTTCCTCAGAGTTAGCGAGTGTAGCGAGCAGAGGTGGATTTTATTTTTCTTTAAATGTACACGATCACAAAAAAAACTACTTTTCATAAGTGGAAATCGTTTACAGATACCATAACCTGAGTTCGATTACCGGCGCTTCCCAAACTATCCTCTTGTCTACGTGAAGTACGGGCACGTTAAATCTGGGGGTTCAAAAGTCCTTCGAGGAGGTGGGTGTCCAAGGAAAGAGGGTACGATCCCTGCGAACATCACCCCACTGAGTTCCGGTTTAAATTGGGCGGCATTGTCCCGGCCTTCCAAACAGATATCTTACATCTTCTGGTACGTCAGACAGTCTGGGTAAAACGAACAAAAGAAAAACAGAGCTCATGGACAGAAATCTGAACTTTAATCACTTCCTCGCAGAAACCCATAAAAGATGTAAAAGTCAAACGCACATAAGCTAAAGAAATTAGTTTATTACATTTAATTTTTAAGCATTTGAACCGTAGGGATTCTAATTTCCTGTCAATTTTCCAAGGACTAAATACTATTTTGAGTCCAAAACGTGCATAAAATAAATTTAACTGGTTTACATAAGACACTTAACGTCATAGGTACCAATTACTTCTGCACTCATAAATTCTTATGAGGAAGAAACGAAAATCAAGCAGTTTCACCCAAGAGTACATAAATACTTGAAGTGGATCAAACATGCATAAAACGAGTTTAATATACGAGAATACTTTGAGAAACTTGAAGGAAAATCTGCTCCTGATAACGGTTTGATATCATCTTAAATTTATAATCAACCTCCAAAACTTGTTCTAACACCCTCATAATTTCAGATAAGGATTTTCAGTACAAGCACTTAGGATGGCCTTAATTAAAACCAAAGTCCGGCTTTCGTACATTATTAAATTGACCATGATTTGTATACAGCCAAGCCGTCAACTTCCAAAAGTGCAAAGCAAGTTAACGCTAGAGATTAACCCAAGCTTCATTACTTGATGCCAGACAGAAATGCTTCGAATGCCGACTGCGTGATTGTAAATATTATATTTTAAAGGAGGCGCCTCAGAGAAATGGAAGTTTATGGGAAACGAGTACATGCTATGGAATGAGGCATTCATTCATATTTGAAAAGTAATAATTTGACCAAGGAATCTCCAATTCCGATCCTTTATTTCAAAATAATTGAATAAATCTATTTTAACTACGAAACAGTAGTAAATGTTTTTTGAATTCTCATAAATAGCTAGCATATGTTCTGCTCTTATTTTTGAATCATAGAAAGAACGTTGGCGATAGTTTATCGTATATGAATAGAAAAAAACAATTTTTAATTTCATGGAAATTAAGGTATTTAATTTAGCTTATAGTTTACCAGCAGATATACCCGGTGGAGTTCATGATTTAAAATATATATAGTAGTATCTGTACAATGTTTGCAGAACTAAGTGAATGACTGTGCGTGTGTACGTATCAAAATTTTCGAGCACTACAACTAGAATCTTAGTTTTGGTGTCACTGAATCCATCTCAGCTTCGAGACTCAGGGAAATTCCTAAAATTCGAAATAAGGGTGATGGTGCTGAGGAAAAATTAGAAAACTCAAAAAAGCCTTACTTAATTCTCGAGCACTACTACTCTAACTAGAATCTTGATTTTGGACTCATTCGATTCGTTTTAGGTTCCTAGTTAACAAAAACATGTTTATAATAGCCTAATTAGAGATGGCGATGCAAAAGAATAATTTAAAAATTAAAACCAATTTTCAAAATGATTAAACCCCGAGGAAGACATTCAGACCTGGTTTCACTTTGATCTGAAAATTTGGAGAAAAAAATATGCGGGGTTTGTGTGGTTTTACTTTTTGATTGTGTGGGCTAAACCTGACATGCGGTATTAAAGTAAAATCATATGTAAGGCCGGTAAAAATCATATGTATTTACTCTAGATAAACATCTAATCGACCAAATTTCACAAATTTTGATAGATATGTCATTTGTAGATTATCCTGGGGCAGATTAGATTTTGGTACGATTCGGAAAAAACCCTGCCTTTTTGTGAAATAACCCACAAAAATTATCAAAATCTAAAGTAAAAGACTACATTCATTCAAATGTACCAATTAAGTGCTTGCTTTACGCATAATGTTTGACAATAAAATAATTACATCAACCCGATGACGCTATGACTAACAGTTCTCCAGATACTGTTTTTCATTTTTTGCAACATTCCTTTTGAAAATACGGTCAGTCACCAAATGAAAACGAAAATTGGATTACAGCTGTCTGTTTGGTGTAATTTCAAATAATTATCCGTGTTCTTTTGTGCAACTAAACTCAATTTAATGAATTATGAAAGAAAGAGAAAAATGAATTTGAGTTCATAGGGAACGTCATATACTGTCTACATCCGATATCAGTTGAACCATGCACTTTTCCAGAGTGATATGGTTTTTCGTTTTCTGATTGTTTTGCTTTGAACCCTTATTGACTACAACATTTGGTATATAAAAAAAAACCCGATTCATACATTTGTGCATAGTTCGCCTCTTTAAATTTGGATTCGTTGGTCTTTTGACACTGATAAATGGCATCCAAAATATTACCGAAATAGCTACATGATGTCTTTATTTTAATTATTTATCAATTATTTTGCATATTTTTTCCTTACACTTACATACATCGCAGATTTTTGTATTTGTGGCTAAAATATTTTGGACATTGGTGACATTCGTTAATAATAAAACCAACAATAAAGTATCATCAATCAATTGATAAAAGTAAAAATAAAATAACAATAAATATAAATCTCATTATATACCATTATATCATCTAAAAATATATTCATGTATTGATTGTATTAGATTGCATAAGCTTAGCCTTCATAATACATCTCACAGTCGATATAATAAAATATTGAACTATGATCTACCACATATTGCCATCATATAATATTAATATCTCAATTTTTTCATATGTTTTAAAAAACATACTTTGTCTAGTTATAATTCAGAAAATAAATCTTTATAACAATATTCAAGAACACGCTTATTTCTTCTGATTCGTCACATCGTGGCATAGTGAAAAATATTTCAGTTTGACAAAAATGAAATATAATCTTTAAAGATTAATAACGTTTTTTTTATGGCTTTAAAATGCGTTTTGATTAAGTTCCAGAAAAACAGGGGCGAGTTTGCGGCATTTGAACCTTTGCCTAAACCGTAGGTTTTCATGATCTTAGGAATATATAAACGTGATCGTTAAACCTTGAAAATAAACGAAAGTCTGTTTTATGATGCCGTATATCTTGCTTTATCAGTACTTTCGCGGGAATTATAGATGTAATATGAAGTAAAAATCATATTTATGGCTTCTGTATGCATATAAAATATTTTACTGACAGGGCATATATCAATTAATCATTTTAAAAGATAGCCAATATAAAACAATAATTTATAAGGAAACTTGAGCACCGTATTTAAGCGCAAATAAAATGATAATATTATATACTAGCAGCATACCCGTTCTTCGTACGGAGTATATAATATAAAGAAACTTATAATTCGCAATCATGTGCAAATTCTGTTAAAATATTAAATTTATTGCTCCTAAAGAGAAGTTTAAGAATATCTGTTCTCACGATGCAAAATTATCTTCATGGGCAAATCTGAAGAATAAAACATCCTGGCCTCGTTTGTAAGCAAATTTACAAAAAAAAAGGAATTGAATCAATATATGCAACCCCGTACTACTTATATTGTCGCAGATTAAAAAATATGCCTGTGTGTTAGTAGAAGATTATCCGTATTACAATATGAGTCTCAAAAATCTTTGCCAAAATAAAAGAGATGACGTAATAAATTGAAAATAGCAATAATCTCCGTACTCTTTATAACATAAGGTCGTAATTGATTCCAATATATGCCAATATATATAAAAACATATGTCAATATACCTGTACTACTTATATTCTCGTAGATTAGAGGATATACCCGTGTATTTGTAGAAGATTACTCGTACAACGTACAATATATGAGTTTAAACAATTTAAACAAACGCAAACAATTGCATAATAACTTGAAAATATCAATAATCCATGAATCAATAATCCCCGAAAGTATCAATAATAATAACGTTTAAACCTGAAGTCCGTAATTGATATTATCCAGTCAAAAATACTATAAAAAAATCGTTCTTTTCTAAAATATATTTTTATATCCATTTATTTATTATACAAATCGAAAAAATAATAATTAAAATTAACAGACTGATTTAATTTAATTGCGTTTCTGAGCAACATGATATAAGATAGAATCTTCCTCATAAACTGCGAAATTAAATAACCATTTTGATTTTTTTATACTTTTCATTGTTCAGTAAAAGCTTGTGAAAAATGAACCATGGAGATAGATTTCCCAATTAAATCATGTTTCAAACAATTCATGTTTTCAGAAAGTGACTAATTAGCGCAGAAAATCTCCCATCAAACTCAGAGATAAAGTTTTAATACACTTTCAAACGATTTTCAACCTTTTCGTTTGGATAAACCACGGAGTTAGAGAGTAGAACTCCTAGGAAAAACTTTCGTTTTTCATTAATTTCTCGACAACCCCTGGTCTTAGATACTCGAAACTTGGGCTACATTTATGGGGTGCTATTTCAAGGCTATCCACAAAATGTCATCAAATTCAGTTCAGCCGTTATTTCGTGATGATGAGACAAACGAAAATTTTGTTTTTTACTAATATCTCGAGAACCACTAATCGTAGAAACTTCAAATATAGACTAAATTTTAAGTGGGACTATTTCCAGGCTACCAACAGAATTTCATCAAATTCGGTTCAGCCGTTCTCCCGTGATGATGGGACAAACAGACAGAGAGACAGACAGACAGACAGATTTTCAATTTTATTTATATAGATTTTTATATAAAAAGCGTGAGCAACGTATTTAAGCACAAATGAAATAATAATGTAGAATACAGCTGTTACGAGGATAAGCTTGGTCCCCTTTGTCAGTGCAAGAGAACCAACAAACCAGAAGTCAAAAAGACGAAATGAGCACAAATAGAAGAAACAGAGGGGTTTTGTATACCCAAGTCCTGGATTGAGATTCCACCTGAGAGAGCCAATCAGAAAACAGAATTACGAATAGTTCGATCGATTTGAAGCAAAATGTAAGAAACAAGATTATTTTGCGATAAATTCCAACAAGATGAGACGGGTCCCAACAAAACGAAACGAGACCCAACAAGACAAAAAATAAGTCCAAACGACACATAGAAGCTTCAAGACCAGAAAATGGAACAAGTATAAAGGAATTGGGGGGAAATTACAGGGGGGACCGTGGACAAAACTGGAATACTGTACAAGTCATTAGCAAAATTACTAAACTTTTTCTGGATATGGATAAGGCTTCAAAAAGGTCAAGATCATATATCAACATTCATTTCTGTATGATATTTGATAAAGAAAATTCGAAACGGTGATCAAAACTATATAGCACTGTTAAACTATTATAGAGATATCAAATTCCTGTTTCTTGACATAGTTATCATGTTCCTTAATATGGAAATTTATAGCATGTTTAATTTGACTAATATAGGAAAGACCACAGAGATTTTGGATTATAATTTTATGTACACTACGGGGCTCTCTCCCTTGCTCGCTATGCTGGCAAACCCCGATAAATCACATCACGAATGTGGAGTTTCGCCTCCTCCTCGCTGACGCTCACTGAGATCGCTGCGAATTCAAACCGAACTAAAGTTTAAATAAAAAAGGTTTATTTCAGAGCGTGTCTCCAGCATTTCTCTAAAAGTCCCAAATATCACAGTTTTCAATACTACAGATTTTGCAGTACGAAACATAGAAACTCGAGGGACACGCCCATTCAGAAGAAAATTTTTCACATGAAAAGGCTATAAAAAGTATAATAACTCATAAACTACATAGAAATATAAACAAGAAAGATCAGTCATGTATAAAGCATTAATTATGACACATTTCCCATTGAAATGCAAATTTATTTAAACATCTCTAAAATGCGACAGCGCTGATATATTTTAAATTATCACCGTACTACAATAATTTATTACATTTGAAAACTTAAAACATCTAAAAATGAACTTTATTCAAATGACGTCATTGAAATATAAATCGTCTAGTTCTCTATGAAAAAGCAATGACTATTTCAGTCATAGCATTTTATACCAGACTCCAGAGTCAAATAATTGTGAGTGAAAAGAATTCAGCAATTCTTATACAACTCATCTTATAATCAGTTGTTTGCATTCTGAATCCATTAAAATTAGGCTTCGTTGTAGAAATAATCGAAGTTTGATGATCATTTAAACTAAAAAATATTGTAATTCCGTTGGCGCAGTATATAGATGCACAGAAAATAATCAAAAATGAAGCGGTTTTAGGAGGGATGCAACACTAAAAATAAATTAAAAAGAACTTTAAAAGCACGGCCTGGGACGACAAAAGAAAAAGCACGATTTTGACACAAGATGGATGTCATATTTTATTTTGAAATGGGTCACTTGATCTCTTCATATAATATGGGAGCAATTATTATTTACATTTTTATTTAAAAAACTACTGAACATATTTTGCCGACATTTTTCTTAAATATTTTATGGGATAATTTGAATATTTTCTAATTTGTGTATTTTAAATTTGCTTAAAAATTGTTTGAAAAATCGGTCCCATAGGGTTCAATGTATCTCATTTTTTCAACCGGGATTCAATTCATAACTAATTGGATGATATTATTCATTTACATTCCCATATGTCCCACAGACCGTCTCAACAGCATACTAAAATTTATTTTTGATAAAGTCATTTTTACGGTAGTTATCGTGCGAGCAGACAGACAGACAGAATGAATGAACAAAGTCATAAATACTTTCCAACTATGTTGTAAAATGTTAAAAATACAGCATATTTGTGTTGTGCTTGCACCCATAATAGCCCAACTGAAATTTCTTATTTTGCTACACCCATTAAAAAGTTGGTAAAAGACAAAACATTAATTTTGACGATGATTATTTTTAGTCATATAGTATGCAGGGGGTTTAGGAACGTTCGAGGAAATTTCTTGAGGGGAATATCAGAGGACATTTGTTGAGAACAAAGAGAGTTATCCTTATTTTTTTAATGCAGCTGCATAAGATACCCCTATGGTACTATACGGCAAGATAATTTTGGGGGATGACCCTCTTCTTATAGAAAGAAAGTTTATGAATGAAATATTCACCGCTTTTATGTAGAGAGCCAGGCGATTTATATTTTGATGACGTTATTTGAATAAAGTTCATTTGTTTTCGATGAAGTTTTCAAATATAATAAATTATTGTAGTAATGCGATAATTTTTAAAATATCACCACTGAATGTATCGCATTTTAGAGATGTTTAAATAAAATTGCATTACAGTTGGAAAGCGTTTCATAATCAATGCTTTATGCATGATTGATATTTCTTGTTTTATATGTGAAGGGATTTTTTTTGTTTTATATGTGGTTTTATGTGTGGAAGTCTATTCCCTAGTTTTCAGAGTTTCTTTCAGTTTTCCTGTCGGACGAACTCATTTGCGTACTAATTTGGCAACGCCCTTGAGCTTTGAAATCGACCTTTTCCTCTATCTCTAAAAGAGAACTTGGTACAAATAAGAAGGAGGTGGTCATCCCCACCCCCACCCACCCAAAAAATATTGTCTTTTCGTGCAGCGTCATAGGGGTTTCCTGTGCAGTTGCATTAAAAATATAAGGATAACTCTCTTCGTTCTCGAAAAATTTCCCTTGACACGGACTTTTCTGGGCACCCCGTATGCAGTCTTGCACCTAAAAATTTCATTGCTTTCTTACTTCTGCCCTTATGCTATTACAATATTCTACCAAGTACCATGCAGAATATTTCCTCTCAAACACCATCAACAACAAACTCTATTTTCTACACATTTATCAAAATTATCGGAGAGAATAAAAATGCATATTCATCTTAACTCTCTTCAAATGGAAATTCTACTTATTCAATATAAGAACGAGTAAAACACGGTTGAGTAAGTGGCATTAGATTACAGCAAATTATATTAAGAGCAAATTTAGGTACATAATTAAATTTGAGTTGCATTCTAGTTTATGAAAGTTTGCCGTTCTTACTCTTTTTGCCTACTGTAACTTTCCTCCAGTGCTCAAATTTGTCAGGTATTTCGAGCAGCCTTTAATTAATGCTTTTAATCAAATAAGAGGTGGCATATTTGGTTAAATTCCTCTTTGTCTTACACAAGAATTCTGCAATCAGTACTCGCTGCCAGCAATTACGCCGTAATTTTTCGCGTGTTTATTTTTTCCTCCAGAGGAATGTTGAATATAAGCGTTACTGTCTATGTCAAATAAGGGCTGCTCGGTATGAGTTTTATTTTAACGAGGTGAAGTATATAAATTTATATTTCATAAGCTAATCTATGTGTGGGGGAGGAGGCCCAAAACACCTCTATGAATCCGAATATCCAACTCTTAACATTTAAAAATATCCAAAATATATTTATATATTGCAAAATATTCAAACACATTAAAAATTACTTGCAAGTGCTATTTTTGATACTTTAATTCGATTTAATAATCAGTTTAGTATAACAGTTTTAAATTTCATTCATTAATTCGTTTTTCAATTTATTCAAAATAAGTGTCACAGCAGTGACACGGGGCGAGGGGACTGCAAGACACTGTACTACAAAATTGATTTTCAGCTACATATACTACAGTTTAGCATAACAGTTTTAAATTTCATTCATGAATGCGTCATTCAATTTATTCAAAATAAGTGTCACAGCAGTGACACGGGGCGAGGGGACTGCAAGACACTGTACTACAAAATTGATTTTCAGCTACATATACTACAGTTTAGTATAACAGTTTTAAATTTCATTCATGAATGCGTCTTTCAATTTATTCAAAATAAGTGTCACAGCAGTGACACGGGGCGAGGGGACTGCAAGACACTGTACTACAAAATTGATTTTCATCTACATATTAGCTACAGTTTAGCATAACAGTTTTAAATTTCATTCATGATTGCGTCTTTTAATTTATTCAAAATAAGTGTCACAGCAGAGACACGGGGCGAGGGGACTGCAAGACACTGTACTACAAAATTGATTTTCAGCTACATATACTACAGTTTAGTATAACAGTTTTAAATTTCATTCATTAATTCGTTTTTCAATTTATTCAAAATAAGTGTCCCAGCAATGACACGGGGCGAGGGGACCCGGCCACTCATCTTGCTGCTCTAAGTCCTTGGACGAGCCGAGTGGTCTGGGCTTTCGACGGGGCGAGGGGACTGCAAGACACTGTACAACAAAATTGATTTTCAGCTACATATACTACAGTTTAGTATAAGAGTTTTAAATTTCATTCATTAATTCGTTTTTCAATTTATTCAAAATAAGTGTCACAGCAGTGACACGGGGCGAGGGGACTGCAAAACACTGTACTACAAAATTGATTTTCATCTACATATTAGCTACAGTTTAGCATAACAGTTTTAAAATTCATTCATGAATGCGTCTTTCAATTTATTCAAAATAAGTGTCACAGCAGAGACACGGGGCGAGGGGACTGCAAGACACTGTACTACAAAATTGATTTTCAGCTACATATACTACAGTTTAGTATAACAGTATTAAATTTCATTCATTAATTCGTTTTTCAATTTATTCAAAATAAGTGTCACAGCAGTGACACGGGGCGAGGGGACTGCAAGACACTGTACTACAAAATTGATTTTCAGCTACATATTAGCTACAGTTTAGCATAACAATTTTAAATTTCATTCATGAATGCGTCTTTCAATTTATTCAAAATAAGTGTCACAGCAGAGACACGGGGCGGGGGGACTGCAAGACACTGTACTACAAAATTGATTTTCAGCTACATATACTACAGTTTAGTATAACAGTTTTAAATTTCATTCATTAATTCGTTTTTCAATTTATTCAAAATAAGTGTCACAGCAGTGACACGGGGCGAGGGGACTGCAAGACACTGTACTACAAAATTGATTTTCAGCTACATATTAGCTACAGTTTAGCATAACAGTTTTAAATTTCATTCATGAATACGTCTTTCAATTTATTCAAAATAAGTGTCACAGCAGAGACACGGAGCGAGGGGACTGCAAGACACTGTACTACAAAATTGATTTTCAGCTGCATATACTACAGATTAGTATAACAGTTTTAAATTTCATTCATGAATGCGTCTTTCAATTTATTCAAAATAAGTGTCACAGCAGAGACACGGGGCGAGGGGACTGCAAGACACTGTACTACAAAATTGATTTTCAGCTACATATACTACAGTTTAGTATAACAGTTTTAAATTTCATTCATGAATGCGTCTTTCAATTTATTCAAAATAAGTGTCACAGCAGAGACACGGGGCGAGGGGACTGCAAGACACTGTACTACAAAATTGATTTTCAGCTGCATATACTACAGTTTAGTATAACAGTTTTAAATTTCATTCATGAATGCGTCTTTCAATTTATTCAAAATAAGTGTCACAGCAGTGACACGGGGCGAGGGGACTGCAAGACACTGTACTACAAAATTGATTTTCATCTACATATTAGCTACAGTTTAGCATAACAGTTTTAAATTTCATTCATGAATGCGTCTTTCAATTTATTCAAAATAAGTGTCACAGCAGAGACACGGGGCGAGGGGACTGCAAGACACTGTACTACAAAATTGATTTTCAGCTACATATACTACAGTTTAGCATAACAGTTTTAAATTTCATTCATTAATTCGTTTTTCAATTTATTCAAAATAAGTGTCACAGCAGTGACACGGGGCGAGGGGACTGCAAGACACTGTACTACAAAATTGATTTTCAGCTACATATACTACAGCTTAGTATAACATTTTTAAATTTCATTCATGAATGCGTCTTTCAATTTATTCAAAATAAGTGTCACAGCAGAGACACGGGGCGAGGGGACTGCAAGACACTGTACTACAAAATAGATTTTCATCTACATATACTACAGCTTAGTATAACAGTTTTAAATTTCATTCATGAATGCGTCTTTCAATTTATTCAAAATAAGTGTCACAGCAGTGACACGGGGCGAGGGGACTGCAAGACACTGTACAACAAAATTGATTTTCAGCTACATATACTACAGTTTAGTATAACAGTTTTAAATTTCATTCATGAATGCGTCTTTCAATTTATTCAAAATAAGTGTCACAGCAGTGACACGGGGCGAGGGGACTGCAAGACACTGTACTACAAAATTGATTTTCATCTACATATTAGCTACAGTTTAGCATAACAATTATAAATTTCATTCATGATTACGTCTTTTAATTTATTCAAAATAAGTGTCACAGCAGAGACACGGGGGGAGGGGACTGCAAGACACTGTACTACAAAATTGATTTTCAGCTACATATACTACAGTTTAGTATAACAGTTTTAAATTTCATTCATTAATTCGTTTTTCAATTTATTCAAAATAAGTGTCCCAGCAATGACACGGGGCGAGGGGACCCGGCCACTCATCTTGCTGCTCTAAGTCCTTGGACGAGCCGAGTGGTCTGGGATTTCGATGGGGCGAGGGGACTGCAAGACACTGTACAACAAAATTGATTTTCAGCTACATATACTACAGTTTAGTATAAGAGTTTTAAATTTCATTTATTAATTCGTTTTTCAATTTATTCAAAATAAGTGTCACAGCAGTGACACGGGGCGAGGGGACTGCAAAACACTGTACTACAAAATTGATTTTCATCTACATATTAGCTACAGTTTAGCATAACAGTTTTAAATTTCATTCATGAATGCGTCTTTCAATTTATTCAAAATAAGTGTCACAGCAGAGACACGGGGCGAGGGGACTGCAAGACACTGTACTAAAAAATTGATTTTCAGCTGCATATACTACAGTTTAGTATAACAGTTTTAAATTTCATTCATTAATTCGTTTTTCAATTTATTCAAAATAAGTGTCACACCAGTGACACGGGGCGAGGGGACTGCAAGACACTGTACTACAAAATTGATTTTCATCTACATATTAGCTACAGTTTAGCATAACAGTTTTAAATTTCATTCATGAATGCGTCTTTCAATTTATTCAAAATAAGTGTCACAGCAGTGACACGGGGCGAGGGGACTGCAAGACACTGTACTACAAAATTGATTTTCATCTACATATTAGCTACAGTTTAGCATAACAATTTTAAATTTCATTCATGATTGCGTCTTTTAATTTATTCAAAATAAGTGTCACAGCAGAGACACGGGGCGAGGGGACTGCAAGACACTGTACTACAAAATTGATTTTCAGCTACATATACTACAGTTTAGTATAACAGTTTTAAATTTCATTCATTAATTCGTTTTTCAATTTATTCAAAATAAGTGTCCCAGCAATGACACGGGGCGAGGGGACCCGGCCACTCATCTTGCTGCTCTAAGTCCTTGGACGAGCCGAGTGGTCTGGGCTTTCGACGGGGCGAGGGGACTGCAAGACACTGTACAACAAAATTGATTTTCAGCTACATATACTACAGTTTAGTATAAGAGTTTTAAATTTCATTCATTAATTCGTTTTTCAATTTATTCAAAATAAGTGTCACAGCAGTGACACTGGGTGAGGGGACTGCAAAACACTGTACTACAAAATTGATTTTCATCTACATATTAGCTACAGTTTAGCATAACAGTTTTAAATTTCATTCATGAATGCGTCTTTCAATTTATTCAAAATAAGTGTCACAGCAGAGACACGGGGCGAGGGGACTGCAAGACACTGTACTACAAAATTGATTTTCAGCTACATATACTACAGTTTAGTATAACAGTATTAAATTTCATTCATTAATTCGTTTTTCAATTTATTCAAAATAAGTGTCACAGCAGTGACACGGGGCGAGGGGACTGCAAGACACTGTACTACAAAATTGATTTTCAGCTACATATTAGCTACAGTTTAGCATAACAGTTTTAAATTTCATTCATGAATACGTCTTTCAATTTATTCAAAATAAGTGTCACAGCAGAGACACGGAGCGAGGGGACTGCAAGACACTGCACTACAAAATTGATTTTCAGCTGCATATACTACAGTTTAGTATAACAGTTTTAAATTTCATTCATGAATGCGTCTTTCAATTTATTCAAAATAAGTGTCACAGCAGAGACACGGGGCGAGGGGACTGCAAGACACTGTACTAAAAAATTGATTTTCAGCTACATATACTACAGTTTAGTATAACAGTTTTAAATTTCATTCATTAATTCGTTTTTCAATTTATTCAAAATAAGTGTCACAGCAGTGACACGGGGCGAGGGGACTGCAAGACACTGTACTACAAAATTGATTTTCATCTACATATTAGCTACAGTTTAGCATAACAGTTTTAAATTTCATTCATGAATGCGTCTTTCAATTTATTCAAAATAAGTGTCACAGCTGTGACACGGGGCGAGGGGACTGCAAGACACTGTACTACAAAATTGATTTTCATCTACATATTAGCTACAGTTTAGCATAACAGTTTTAAATTTCATTCATGAATGCGTCTTTCAATTTATTCAAAATAACTGTCACAGCAGAGACACGGGGCGAGGGGACTGCAAGACACTGTACTACAAAATTGATTTTCAGCTACATATACTACAGTTTAGCATAACAGTTTTAAATTTCATTCATTAATTCGTTTTTCAATTTATTCAAAATAAGTGTCACAGCAGCGACACGGGGCGAGGGGACTGCAAGACACTGTACTACAAAATTGATTTTCAGCTACATATACTACAGCTTAGTATAACAGTTTTAAATTTCATTCATGATTGCGTCTTTTAATTTATTCAAAATAAGTGTCACAGCAGAGACACGGGGGGAGGGGACTGCAAGACACTGTACTACAAAATTGATTTTCAGCTACATATACTACAGTTTAGTATAACAGTTTTAAATTTCATTCATTAATTCGTTTTTCAATTTATTCAAAATAAGTGTCACAGCAGTGACACGGGGCGAGGGGACTGCAAGACACTGTACTACAAAATTGATTTTCAGCTACATATTAGCTACAGTTTAGCATAACAGTTTTAAATTTCATTCATGAATGCGTCTTTCAATTTATTCAAATCAAGTGTCACAGCAGAGACACGGGGCGGGGGGACTGCAAGACACTGTACTACAAAATTGATTTTCAGCTACATATACTACAGTTTAGTATAACAGTTTTAAATTTCATTCATTAATTCGTTTTTCAATTTATTCAAAATAAGTGTCACAGCAGTGACACGGGGCGAGGGGACTGCAAGACACTGTACTACAAAATTGATTTTCAGCTACATATTAGCTACAGTTTAGCATAACAGTTTTAAATTTCATTCATGAATACGTCTTTCAATTTATTCAAAATAAGTGTCACAGCAGAGACACGGGGCGAGGGGACTGCAAGACACTGTACTAAAAAATTGATTTTCAGCTGCACATACTACAGTTTAGTATAACAGTTTTAAATTTCATTCATTAATTCGTTTTTCAATTTATTCAAAATAAGTGTCACAGCAGTGACACGGGGCGAGGGGACTGCAAGACACTGTACTACAAAATTGATTTTCATCTACATATTAGCTACAGTTTAGCATAACAGTTTTAAATTTCATTCATGAATGCGTCTTTCAATTTATTCAAAATAAGTGTCACAGCAGTGACACGGGGCGAGGGGACTGCAAGACACTGTACTACAAAATTGATTTTCATCTACATATTAGCTACAGTTTAGCATAACAATTTTAAATTTCATTCATGATTGCGTCTTTTAATTTATTCAAAATAAGTGTCACAGCAGAGACACGGGGCGAGGGGACTGCAAGACACTGTACTACAAAATTGATTTTCAGCTACATATACTACAGTTTAGTATAACAGTTTTAAATTTCATTCATTAATTCGTTTTTCAATTTATTCAAAATAAGTGTCCCAGCAATGACACGGGGCGAGGGGACCCGGCCACTCATCTTGCTGCTCTAAGTCCTTGGACGAGCCGAGTGGTCTGGGCTTTCGACGGGGCGAGGGGACTGCAAGACACTGTACAACAAAATTGATTTTCAGCTACATATACTACAGTTTAGTATAAGAGTTTTAAATTTCATTCATTAATTCGTTTTTCAATTTATTCAAAATAAGTGTCACAGCAGTGACACTGGGTGAGGGGACTGCAAAACACTGTACTACAAAATTGATTTTCATCTACATATTAGCTACAGTTTAGCATAACAGTTTTAAATTTCATTCATGAATGCGTCTTTCAATTTATTCAAAATAAGTGTCACAGCAGAGACACGGGGCGAGGGGACTGCAAGACACTGTACTACAAAATTGATTTTCAGCTACATATACTACAGTTTAGTATAACAGTATTAAATTTCATTCATTAATTCGTTTTTCAATTTATTCAAAATAAGTGTCACAGCAGTGACACGGGGCGAGGGGACTGCAAGACACTGTACTACAAAATTGATTTTCAGCTACATATTAGCTACAGTTTAGCATAACAGTTTTAAATTTCATTCATGAATGCGTCTTTCAATTTATTCAAAATAAGTGTCACAGCAGAGACACGGGGCGAGGGGCCTGCAAGACACTGTACTACAAAATTGAGTTTCAGCTACATATACTACAGTTTAGTATAACAGTTTTAAATTTCATTCATGAATGCGTCTTTCAATTTATTCAAAATAAGTGTCACAGCAGAGACACGGGGCGAGGGGACTGCAAGACACTGTACTACAAAATTGATTTTCAGCTGCATATACTACAGTTTAGTATAACAGTTTTAAATTTCATTCATGAATGCGTCTTTCAATTTATTCAAAATAAGTGTCACAGCATTGACACGGGGCGAGGGGACTGCAAGACACTGTACTACAAAATTGATTTTCATCTACATATTAGCTACAGTTTAGCATAACAGTTTTAAATTTCATTCATGAATGCGTCTTTCAATTTATTCAAAATAAGTGTCACAGCAGAGACACGGGGCGAGGGGACTGCAAGACACTGTACTACAAAATTGATTTTCAGCTACATATACTACAGTTTAGCATAACAGTTTTAAATTTCATTCATTAATTCGTTTTTCAATTTATTCAAAATAAGTGTCACAGCAGTGACACGGGGCGAGGGGACTGCAAGACACTGTACTACAAAATTGATTTTCATCTACATATTAGCTACAGTTTAGCATAACAGTTTTAAATTTCATTCATGAATGCGTCTTTCAATTTATTCAAAATAAGTGTCACAGCTGTGACACGGGGCGAGGGGACTGCAAGACACTGTACTACAAAATTGATTTTCATCTACATATTAGCTACAGTTTAGCATAACAGTTTTAAATTTCATTCATGAATGCGTCTTTCAATTTATTCAAAATAACTGTCACAGCAGAGACACGGGGCGAGGGGACTGCAAGACACTGTACTACAAAATTGATTTTCAGCTACATATACTACAGTTTAGCATAACAGTTTTAAATTTCATTCATTAATTCGTTTTTCAATTTATTCAAAATAAGTGTCACAGCAGTGACACGGGGCGAGGGGACTGCAAGACACTGTACTACAAAATTGATTTTCAGCTACATATACTACAGCTTAGTATAACAGTTTTAAATTTCATTCATGATTGCGTCTTTTAATTTATTCAAAATAAGTGTCACAGCAGAGACACGGGGGGAGGGGACTGCAAGACACTGTACTACAAAATTGATTTTCAGCTACATATACTACAGTTTAGTATAACAGTTTTAAATTTCATTCATTAATTCGTTTTTCAATTTATTCAAAATAAGTGTCACAGCAGTGACACGGGGCGAGGGGACTGCAAGACACTGTACTACAAAATTGATTTTCAGCTACATATTAGCTACAGTTTAGCATAACAGTTTTAAATTTCATTCATGAATGCGTCTTTCAATTTATTCAAATCAAGTGTCACAGCAGAGACACGGGGCGGGGGGACTGCAAGACACTGTACTACAAAATTGATTTTCAGCTACATATACTACAGTTTAGTATAACAGTTTTAAATTTCATTCATTAATTCGTTTTTCAATTTATTCAAAATAAGTGTCACAGCAGTGACACGGGGCGAGGGGACTGCAAGACACTGTACTACAAAATTGATTTTCAGCTACATATTAGCTACAGTTTAGCATAACAGTTTTAAATTTCATTCATGAATACGTCTTTCAATTTATTCAAAATAAGTGTCACAGCAGAGACACGGGGCGAGGGGACTGCAAGACACTGTACTAAAAAATTGATTTTCAGCTGCACATACTACAGTTTAGTATAACAGTTTTAAATTTCATTCATTAATTCGTTTTTCAATTTATTCAAAATAAGTGTCACAGCAGTGACACGGGGCGAGGGGACTGCAAGACACTGTACTACAAAATTGATTTTCATCTACATATTAGCTACAGTTTAGCATAACAGTTTTAAATTTCATTCATGAATGCGTCTTTCAATTTATTCAAAATAAGTGTCACAGCAGTGACACGGGGCGAGGGGACTGCAAGACACTGTACTACAAAATTGATTTTCATCTACATATTAGCTACAGTTTAGCATTACAATTTTAAATTTCATTCATGATTGCGTCTTTTAATTTATTCAAAATAAGTGTCACAGCAGAGACACGGGGCGAGGGGACTGCAAGACACTGTACTACAAAATTGATTTTCAGCTACATATACTACAGTTTAGTATAACAGTTTTAAATTTCATTCATTAATTCGTTTTTCAATTTATTCAAAATAAGTGTCCCAGCAATGACACGGGGCGAGGGGACCCGGCCACTCATCTTGCTGCTCTAAGTCCTTGGACGAGCCGAGTGGTCTGGGCTTTCGACGGGGCGAGGGGACTGCAAGACACTGTACAACAAAATTGATTTTCAGCTACATATACTACAGTTTAGTATAAGAGTTTTAAATTTCATTCATTAATTCGTTTTTCAATTTATTCAAAATAAGTGTCACAGCAGTGACACTGGGTGAGGGGACTGCAAAACACTGTACTACAAAATTGATTTTCATCTACATATTAGCTACAGTTTAGCATAACAGTTTTAAATTTCATTCATGAATGCGTCTTTCAATTTATTCAAAATAAGTGTCACAGCAGAGACACGGGGCGAGGGGACTGCAAGACACTGTACTACAAAATTGATTTTCAGCTACATATACTACAGTTTAGTATAACAGTATTAAATTTCATTCATTAATTCGTTTTTCAATTTATTCAAAATAAGTGTCACAGCAGTGACACGGGGCGAGGGGACTGCAAGACACTGTACTACAAAATTGATTTTCAGCTACATATTAGCTACAGTTTAGCATAACAGTTTTAAATTTCATTCATGAATGCGTCTTTCAATTTATTCAAAATAAGTGTCACAGCAGAGACACGGGGCGGGGGGACTGCAAGACACTGTACTACAAAATTGATTTTCAGCTACATATACTACAGTTTAGTATAACAGTTTTAAATTTCATTCATTAATTCGTTTTTCAATTTATTCAAAATAAGTGTCACAGCAGTGACACGGGGCGAGGGGACTGCAAGACACTGTACTACAAAATTGATTTTCAGCTACATATTAGCTACAGTTTAGCATAACAGTTTTAAATTTCATTCATGAATACGTCTTTCAATTTATTCAAAATAAGTGTCACAGCAGAGACACGGAGCGAGGGGACTGCAAGACACTGCACTACAAAATTGATTTTCAGCTGCATATACTACAGTTTAGTATAACAGTTTTAAATTTCATTCATGAATGCGTCTTTCAATTTATTCAAAATAAGTGTCACAGCAGAGACACGGGTCGAGGGGACTGCAAGACACTGTACTAAAAAATTGATTTTCAGCTACATATACTACAGTTTAGTATAACAGTTTTAAATTTCAATCATTAATTCGTTTTTCAATTTATTCAAAATAAGTGTCACAGCAGTGACACGGGGCGAGGGGACTGCAAGACACTGTACTACAAAATTGATTTTCATCTACATATTAGCTACAGTTTAGCATAACAGTTTTAAATTTCATTCATGAATGCGTCTTTCAATTTATTCAAAATAAGTGTCACAGCAGAGACACGGGGCGAGGGGCCTGCAAGACACTGTACTACAAAATTGAGTTTCAGCTACATATACTACAGTTTAGTATAACAGTTTTAAATTTCATTCATGAATGCGTCTTTCAATTTATTCAAAATAAGTGTCACAGCAGAGACACGGGGCGAGGGGACTGCAAGACACTGTACTACAAAATTGATTTTCAGCTACATATACTACAGTTTAGCATAACAGTTTTAAATTTCATTCATTAATTCGTTTTTCAATTTATTCAAAATAAGTGTCACAGCAGTGACACGGGGCGAGGGGACTGCAAGACACTGTACTACAAAATTGATTTTCAGCTACATATACTACAGCTTAGTATAACAGTTTTAAATTTCATTCATGAATGCGTCTTTCAATTTATTCAAAATAAGTGTCACAGCAGAGACACGGGGCGAGGGGACTGCAAGACACTGTACTACAAAATTGATTTTCATCTACATATTAGCTACAGTTTAGCATAACAGTTTTAAATTTCATTCATGAATGCGTCTTTCAATTTATTCAAAATAAGTGTCACAGCAGAGACACGGGCGAGGGGACTGCAAGACACTGTACTACAAAATTGATTTTCAGCTACATATACTACAGCTTCGTATAACAGTTTTAAATTTCATTCATGAATGCGTCTTTCAATTTATTCAAAATAAGTGTCACAGCAGTGACACGGGGCGAGGGGACTGCAAGACACTGTACTACAAAATTGATTTTCATCTACATATTAGCTACAGTTTAGCATAACAGTTTTAAATTTCATTCATGAATGCGTCTTTCAATTTATTCAAAATAAGTGTCACAGCAGAGACACGGGGCGAGGGGACTGCAAGACACTGTACTACAAAATTGATTTTCAGCTACATATACTACAGTTTAGTATAACAGTATTAAATTTCATTCATTAATTCGTTTTTCAATTTATTCAAAATAAGTGTCACAGCAGTGACACGGGGCGAGGGGACTGCAAGACACTGTACTACAAAATTGATTTTCAGCTACATATTAGCTACAGTTTAGCATAACAGTTTTAAATTTCATTCATGAATGCGTCTTTCAATTTATTCAAAATAAGTGTCACAGCAGAGACACGGAGCGAGGGGACTGCAAGACACTGTACTACAAAATTGATTTTCAGCTGCATATACTACAGTTTAGTATAACAGTTTTAAATTTCATTCATGAATGCGTCTTTCAATTTATTCAAAATAAGTGTCACAGCAGAGACACGGGGCGAGGGGACTGCAAGACACTGTACTAAAAAATTGATTTTCAGCTACATATACTACAGTTTAGTATAACAGTTTTAAATTTCATTCATTAATTCGTTTTTCAATTTATTCAAAATAAGTGTCCCAGCAATGACACGGGGCGAGGGGACCCGGCCACTCATCTTGCTGCTCTAAGTCCTTGGACGAGCCGAGTGGTCTGGGCTTTCGACGGGGCGAGGGGACTGCAAGACACTGTACAACAAAATTGATTTTCAGCTACATATACTACAGTTTAGTATAAGAGTTTTAAATTTCATTCATTAATTCGTTTTTCAATTTATTCAAAATAAGTGCCACAGCAGTGACACGGGGCGAGGGGACTGCAAGACACTGTACAACAAAATTGATTTTCAGCTACATATACTACAGTTTAGTATAACAGTTTTAAATTTCATTCATGATTGCGTCTTTTAATTTATTCAAAATAAGTGTCACAGCAGAGACACGGGGCGAGGGGACTGCAAGACACTGTACAACAAAATTGATTTTCAGCTACATATACTACAGTTTAGTATAAGAGTTTTAAATTTCATTCATTAATTCGTTTTTCAATTTATTCAAAATAAGTGCCACAGCAGTGACACGGGGCGAGGGGACTGCAAGACACTGTACTACAAAATTGATTTTCAGCTACATATACTACAGTTTAGTATAACAGTTTTAAATTTCATTCATTAATTCGTTTTTCAATTTATTCAAAATAAGTGTCACAGCAGTGACACGGGGCGAGGGGACTGCAAGACACTGTACTACAAAATTGATTTTCAGCTACATATTAGCTACAGTTCAGCATAACAGTTTTAAATTTCATTCATGAATACGTCTTTCAATTTATTCAAAATAAGTGTCACAGCAGTGACACGGGGCGAGGGGACTGCAAGACACTGTACTACAAAATTGATTTTCATCTACATATTAGCTACAGTTTAGGATAACAGTTTTAAATTTCATTCATGAATGCGTCTTTCAATTTATTCAAAATAAGTGTCACAGCAGAGACACTGGGCGAGGGGACTGCAAGACACTGTACTAAAAAATTGATTTTCAGCTACATATACTACAGTTTAGTATAACAGTTTTAAATTTCATTCATGAATGCGTCTTTCAATTTATTCAAAATAAGTGTCACAGCAGAGACACGGGGCGAGGGGACTGCAAGACACTGTACTACAAAATTGATTTTCAGCTGCATATACTACAGTTTAGTATAACAGTTTTAAATTTCATTCATGAATGCGTCTTTCAATTTATTCAAAATAAGTGTCACAGCAGTGACACGGGGCGAGGGGACTGCAAGACACTGTACTACAAAATTGATTTTCATCTACATATTAGCTACAGTTTAGCATAACAGTTTTAAATTTCATTCATGAATGCGTCTTTCAATTTATTCAAAATAAGTGTCACAGCAGAGACACGGGGCGAGGGGACTGCAAGACACTGTACTACAAAATTGATTTTCAGCTACATATACTACAGTTTAGCATAACAGTTTTAAATTTCATTCATTAATTCGTTTTTCAATTTATTCAAAATAAGTGTCACAGCAGTGACACGGGGCGAGGGGACTGCAAGACAGTGTACTACAAAATTGATTTTCAGCTACATATACTACAGCTTAGTATAACAGTTTTAAATTTCATTCATGAATGCGTCTTTCAATTTATTCAAAATAAGTGTCACAGCAGAGACACGGGGCGAGGGGACTGCAAGACACTGTACTACAAAATTGATTTTCATCTACATATTAGCTACAGTTTAGCATAACAGTTTTAAATTTCATTCATGAATGCGTCTTTCAATTTATTCAAAATAAGTGTCACAGCAGAGACACGGGGCGAGGGGACTGCAAGACACTGTACTACAAAATTGATTTTCATCTACATATTAGCTACAGTTTAGCATAACAATTTTAAATTTCATTCATGATTGCGTCTTTTAATTTATTCAAAATAAGTGTCACAGCAGAGACACGGGGCGAGGGGACTGCAAGACACTGTACTACAAAATTGATTTTCAGCTACATATACTACAGTTTAGTATAACAGTTTTAAATTTCATTCATTAATTCGTTTTTCAATTTATTCAAAATAAGTGTCCCAGCAATGACACGGGGCGAGGGGACCCGGCCACTCATCTTGCTGCTCTAAGTCCTTGGACGAGCCGAGTGGTCTGGGCTTTCGACGGGGCGAGGGGACTGCAAGACACTGTACAACAAAATTGATTTTCAGCTACATATACTACAGTTTAGTATAAGAGTTTTAAATTTCATTCATTAATTCGTTTTTCAATTTATTCAAAATAAGTGCCACAGCAGTGACACGGGGCGAGGGGACTGCAAGACACTGTACTACAAAATTGATTTTCAGCTACATATACTACAGTTTAGTATAACAGTTTTAAATTTCATTCATTAATTCGTTTTTCAATTTATTCAAAATAAGTGCCACAGCAGTGACACGGGGCGAGGGGACTGCAAGACACTGTACAACAAAATTGATTTTCAGCTACATATACTACAGTTTAGTATAACAGTTTTAAATTTCATTCATGATTGCGTCTTTTAATTTATTCAAAATAAGTGTCACAGCAGAGACACGGGGCGAGGGGACTGCAAGACACTGTACAACAAAATTGATTTTCAGCTACATATACTACAGTTTAGTATAAGAGTTTTAAATTTCATTCATTAATTCGTTTTTCAATTTATTCAAAATAAGTGCCACAGCAGTGACACGGGGCGAGGGGACTGCAAGACACTGTACTACAAAATTGATTTTCAGCTACATATTTGCTACAGTTTAGCATAACAGTTTTAAATTTCATTCATGAATACGTCTTTCAATTTATTCAAAATAAGTGTCACAGCAGAGACACGGAGCGAGGGGACTGCAAGACACTGCACTACAAAATTGATTTTCAGCTGCATATACTACAGTTTAGTATAACAGTTTTAAATTTCATTCATGAATGCGTCTTTCAATTTATTCAAAATAAGTGTCACAGCAGAGACACGGGGCGAGGGGACTGCAAGACACTGTACTAAAAAATTGATTTTCAGCTACATATACTACAGTTTAGTATAACATTTTTAAATTTCATTCATTAATTCGTTTTTCAATTTATTCAAAATAAGTGTCACAGCAGTGACACGGGGCGAGGGGACTGCAAGACACTGTACTACAAAATTGATTTTCATCTACATATTAGCTACAGTTTAGCATAACAGTTTTAAATTTCATTCATGAATGCGTCTTTCAATTTATTCAAAATAAGTGTCACAGCAGAGACACGGGGCGAGGGGACTGCAAGACACTGTACTACAAAATTGATTTTCAGCTACATATACTACAGCTTAGTATAACAGTTTTAAATTTCATTCATGAATGCGTCTTTCAATTTATTCAAAATAAGTGTCACAGCAGTGACACGGGGCGAGGGGACTGCAAGACACTGTACTACAAAATTGATTTTCAGCTACATATACTACAGCTTAGTATGACAGTTTTAAATTTCATTCATGAATGCGTCTTTCAATTTATTCAAAATAAGTGTCACAGCAGAGACACGGGGCGAGGGGACTGCAAGACACTGTACTACAAAATTGATTTTCATCTACATATTAGCTACAGTTTAGCATAACAGTTTTAAATTTCATTCATGAATGCGTCTTTCAATTTATTCAAAATAAGTGTCACAGCAGAGACACGGGCGAGGGGACTGCAAGACACTGTACTACAAAATTGATTTTCAGCTACATATACTACAGCTTAGTATAACAGTTTTAAATTTCATTCATGAATGCGTCTTTCAATTTATTCAAAATAAGTGTCACAGCAGTGACACGGGGCGAGGGGACTGCAAGACACTGTACTACAAAATTGATTTTCAGCTACATATACTACAGTTTAGTATAACAGTTTTAAATTTCATTCATGAATGCGTCTTTCAATTTATTCAAAATAAGTGTCACAGCAGTGACACGGGGCGAGGGGACTGCAAGACACTGTACTACAAAATTGATTTTCATCTACATATTAGCTACAGTTTAGCATAACAGTTTTAAATTTCATTCATGATTGCGTCTTTTAATTTATTCAAAATAAGTGTCACAGCAGAGACACGGGGCGAGGGGACTGCAAGACACTGTACTACAAAATTGATTTTCAGCTACATATACTACAGTTTAGTATAACAGTTTTAAATTTCATTCATTAATTCGTTTTTCAATTTATTCAAAATAAGTGTCACAGCAGTGACACGGGGCGAGGGGACTGCAAGACACTGTACTACAAAATTGATTTTCAGCTACATATTAGCTACAGTTTAGCATAACAGTTTTAAATTTCATTCATGAATGCGTCTTTCAATTTATTCAAAATAAGTGTCACAGCAGAGACACGGGGCGGGGGGACTGCAAGACACTGTACTACAAAATTGATTTTCAGCTACATATACTTCAGTTTAGTATAACAGTTTTAAATTTCATTCATTAATTCGTTTTTCAATTTATTCAAAATAAGTGTCACAGCAGTGACACGGGGCGAGGGGACTGCAAGACACTGTACTACAAAATTGATTTTCAGCTACATATTAGCTACAGTTTAGCATAACAGTTTTAAATTTCATTCATGAATACGTCTTTCAATTTATTCAAAATAAGTGTCACAGCAGAGACACGGAGCGAGGGGACTGCAAGACACTGTACTACAAAATTGATTTTCAGCTGCATATACTACAGTTTAGTATAACAGTTTTAAATTTCATTCATGAATGCGTCTTTCAATTTATTCAAAATAAGAGTCACAGCAGAGACACGGGGCGAGGGGACTGCAAGACACTGTACTAAAAAATTGATTTTCAGCTACATATACTACAGTTTAGTATAACAGTTTTAAATTTCATTCATTAATTCGTTTTTCAATTTATTCAAAATAAGTGTCACAGCAGTGACACGGGGCGAGGGGACTGCAAGACACTGTACTACAAAATTGATTTTCATCTACATATTAGCTACAGTTTAGCATAACAGTTTTAAATTTCATTCATGAATGCGTCTTTCAATTTATTCAAAATAAGTGTCACAGCAGTGACACGGGGCGAGGGGACTGCAAGACACTGTACTACAAAATTGATTTTCATCTACATATTAGCTACAGTTTAGCATAACAGTTTTAAATTTCATTCATGATTGCGTCTTTTAATTTATTCAAAATCAGTGTCACAGCAGAGACACGGGGCGAGGGGACTGCAAGACACTGTACTACAAAATTGATTTTCAGCTACATATACTACAGTTTAGTATAACAGTTTTAAATTTCATTCATTAATTCGTTTTTCAATTTATTCAAAATAAGTGCCACAGCAGTGACACGGGGCGAGGGGACTGCAAGACACTGGACTACAAAATTGATTTTCAGCTACATATACTACAGTTTAGTATAACAGTTTTAAATTTCATTCATTAATTCGTTTTTCAATTTATTCAAAATAAGTGCCACAGCAGTGACACGGGGCGAGGGGACTGCAAGACACTGTACAACAAAATTGATTTTCAGCTACATATACTACAGTTTAGTATAACAGTTTTAAATTTCATTCATGATTGCGTCTTTTAATTTATTCAAAATAAGTGTCACAGCAGTGACACGGGGCGAGGGGACTGCAAGACACTGTACTACAAAATTGATTTTCATCTACATATTAGCTACAGTTTAGCATAACAGTTTTAAATTTCATTCATGATTGCGTCTTTTAATTTATTCAAAATCAGTGTCACAGCAGTGACACGGGGCGAGGGGACTGCAAGACACTGTACTACAAAATTGATTTTCAGCTACATATTAGCTACAGTTTAGCATAACAGTTTTAAATTTCATTCATGAATGCGTCTTTCAATTTATTCAAAATAAGTGTCACAGCAGAGACACGGGGCGGGGGGACTGCAAGACACTGTACTACAAAATTGATTTTCAGCTACATATACTTCAGTTTAGTATAACAGTTTTAAATTTCATTCATTAATTTGTTTTTCAATTTATTCAAAATAAGTGTCACAGCAGTGACACGGGGCGAGGGGACTGCAAGACACTGTACTACAAATTGATTTTCAGCTACATATTAGCTACAGTTTAGCATAACAGTTTTAAATTTCATTCATGAATACGTCTTTCAATTTATTCAAAATAAGTGTCACAGCAGAGACACGGAGCGAGGGGACTGCAAGACACTGTACTACAAAATTGATTTTCAGCTGCATATACTACAGTTTAGTATAACAGTTTTAAATTTCATTCATGAATGCGTCTTTCAATTTATTCAAAATAAGTGTCACAGCAGAGACACGGGGCGAGGGGACTGCAAGACACTGTACTAAAAAATTGATTTTCAGCTACATATACTACAGTTTAGTATAACAGTTTTAAATTTCATTCATTAATTCGTTTTTCAATTTATTCAAAATAAGTGTCACAGCAGTGACACGGGGCGAGGGGACTGCAAGACACTGTACTACAAAATTGATTTTCATCTACATATTAGCTACAGTTTAGCATAACAGTTTTAAATTTCATTCATGAATGCGTCTTTCAATTTATTCAAAATAAGTGTCACAGCAGTGACACGGGGCGAGGGGACTGCAAGACACTGTACTACAAAATTGATTTTCATCTACATATTAGCTACAGTTTAGCATAACAGTTTTAAATTTCATTCATGATTGCGTCTTTTAATTTATTCAAAATCAGTGTCACAGCAGAGACACGGGGCGAGGGGACTGCAAGACACTGTACTACAAAATTGATTTTCAGCTACATATACTACAGTTTAGTATAACAGTTTTAAATTTCATTCATTAATTCGTTTTTCAATTTATTCAAAATAAGTGCCACAGCAGTGACACGGGGCGAGGGGACTGCAAGACACTGGACTACAAAATTGATTTTCAGCTACATATACTACAGTTTAGTATAACAGTTTTAAATTTCATTCATTAATTCGTTTTTCAATTTATTCAAAATAAGTGCCACAGCAGTGACACGGGGCGAGGGGACTGCAAGACACTGTACAACAAAATTGATTTTCAGCTACATATACTACAGTTTAGTATAACAGTTTTAAATTTCATTCATGATTGCGTCTTTTAATTTATTCAAAATAAGTGTCACAGCAGAGACACGGGGCGAGGGGACTGCAAGACACTGTACAACAAAATTGATTTTCAGCTACATATACTACAGTTTAGTATAAGAGTTTTAAATTTCATTCATTAATTCGTTTTTCAATTTATTCAAAATAAGTGCCACAGCAGTGACACGGGGCGAGGGGACTGCAAGACACTGTACTACAAAATTGATTTTCAGCTACATATACTACAGTTTAGTATAACAGTTTTAAATTTCATTCATTAATTCGTTTTTCAATTTATTCAAAATAAGTGTCACAGCAGTGACACGGGGCGAGGGGACTGCAAGACACTGTACTACAAAATTGATTTTCATCTACATATTAGCTACAGTTTAGCATAACAGTTTTAAATTTCATTCATGAATGCGTCTTTCAATTTATTCAAAATAAGTGTCACAGCAGTGACACGGGTCGAGGGGACTGCAAAACACTGTACTACAAAATTGATTTTCATCTACATATTAGCTACAGTTTAGCATAACAATTTTAAATTTCATTCATGAATGCGTCTTTCAATTTATTCAAAATAAGTGTCACAGCAGAGACACGGGGCGAGGGGACTGCAAGACACTGTACTACAAAATTGATTTTCAGCTACATATACTACAGTTTAGTATAACAGTATTAAATTTCATTCATTAATTCGTTTTTCAATTTATTCAAAATAAGTGTCACAGCAGTGACACGTGGCGAGGGGACTGCAAGACACTGTACTACAAAATTGATTTTCAGCTACATATTAGCTACAGTTTAGCATAACAGTTTTAAATTTCATTCATGAATGCGTCTTTCAATTTATTCAAAATAAGTGTCACAGCAGAGACACGGGGCGGCGGGACTGCAAGACACTGTACTACAAAATTGATTTTCAGATACATATACTACAGTTTAGTATAACAGTTTTAAATTTCATTCATTAATTCGTTTTTCAATTTATTCAAAATAAGTGTCACAGCAGTGACACGGGGCGAGGGGACTGCAAGACACTGTACTACAAAATTGATTTTCAGCTACATATTAGCTACAGTTTAGCATAACAGTTTTAAATTTCATTCATGAATACGTCTTTCAATTTATTCAAAATAAGTGCCACAGCAGAGACACGGAGCGAGGGGACTGCAAGACACTGTACTACAAAATTGATTTTCAGCTACATATACTACAGTTTAGTATAACAGTTTTCAGCTACATATACTACAGTTTAGTATAACAGTTTTAAATTTCATTCATTAATTCGTTTTTCAATTTATTCAAAATAATTGCCACAGCAGTGACACGGGGCGAGGGGACTGCAAGACACTGGACTACAAAATTGATTTTCAGCTACATATACTACAGTTTAGTATAACAGTTTTAAATTTCATTCATTAATTCGTTTTTCAATTTATTCAAAATAAGTGCCACAGCAGTGACACGGGGCGAGGGGACTGCAAGACACTGTACAACAAAATTGATTTTCAGCTACATATACTACAGTTTAGTATAACAGTTTTAAATTTCATTCATTAATTCGTTTTTCAATTTATTCAAAATAAGTGTCACAGCAGTGACACGGGGCGAGGGGACTGCAAGACACTGTACTACAAAATTGATTTTCAGCTACATATTAGCTACAGTTCAGCATAACAGTTTTAAATTTCATTCATGAATACGTCTTTCAATTTATTCAAAATAAGTGTCACAGCAGTGACACGGGGCGAGGGGACTGCAAGACACTGTACTACAAAATTGATTTTCATCTACATATTAGCTACAGTTTAGGATAACAGTTTTAAATTTCATTCATGAATGCGTCTTTCAATTTATTCAAAATAAGTGTCACAGCAGAGACACTGGGCGAGGGGACTGCAAGACACTGTACTAAAAAATTGATTTTCAGCTACATATACTACAGTTTAGTATAACAGTTTTAAATTTCATTCATGAATGCGTCTTTCAATTTATTCAAAATAAGTGTCACAGCAGAGACACGGGGCGAGGGGACTGCAAGACACTGTACTACAAAATTGATTTTCAGCTGCATATACTACAGTTTAGTATAACAGTTTTAAATTTCATTCATGAATGCGTCTTTCAATTTATTCAAAATAAGTGTCACAGCAGTGACACGGGGCGAGGGGACTGCAAGACACTGTACTACAAAATTGATTTTCATCTACATATTAGCTACAGTTTAGCATAACAGTTTTAAATTTCATTCATGAATGCGTCTTTCAATTTATTCAAAATAAGTGTCACAGCAGAGACACGGGGCGAGGGGACTGCAAGACACTGTACTACAAAATTGATTTTCAGCTACATATACTACAGTTTAGCATAACAGTTTTAAATTTCATTCATTAATTCGTTTTTCAATTTATTCAAAATAAGTGTCACAGCAGTGACACGGGGCGAGGGGACTGCAAGACAGTGTACTACAAAATTGATTTTCAGCTACATATACTACAGCTTAGTATAACAGTTTTAAATTTCATTCATGAATGCGTCTTTCAATTTATTCAAAATAAGTGTCACAGCAGAGACACGGGGCGAGGGGACTGCAAGACACTGTACTACAAAATTGATTTTCATCTACATATTAGCTACAGTTTAGCATAACAGTTTTAAATTTCATTCATGAATGCGTCTTTCAATTTATTCAAAATAAGTGTCACAGCAGAGACACGGGGCGAGGGGACTGCAAGACACTGTACTACAAAATTGATTTTCATCTACATATTAGCTACAGTTTAGCATAACAATTTTAAATTTCATTCATGATTGCGTCTTTTAATTTATTCAAAATAAGTGTCACAGCAGAGACACGGGGCGAGGGGACTGCAAGACACTGTACTACAAAATTGATTTTCAGCTACATATACTACAGTTTAGTATAACAGTTTTAAATTTCATTCATTAATTCGTTTTTCAATTTATTCAAAATAAGTGTCCCAGCAATGACACGGGGCGAGGGGACCCGGCCACTCATCTTGCTGCTCTAAGTCCTTGGACGAGCCGAGTGGTCTGGGCTTTCGACGGGGCGAGGGGACTGCAAGACACTGTACAACAAAATTGATTTTCAGCTACATATACTACAGTTTAGTATAAGAGTTTTAAATTTCATTCATTAATTCGTTTTTCAATTTATTCAAAATAAGTGCCACAGCAGTGACACGGGGCGAGGGGACT
This sequence comes from Amaurobius ferox, assembly GCA_951213105.1. Classification (NCBI taxonomy): domain Eukaryota; kingdom Metazoa; phylum Arthropoda; class Arachnida; order Araneae; family Amaurobiidae; genus Amaurobius; species Amaurobius ferox. Next base: position 83,330,986 of record OX578141.1, on the reverse strand, counting down.
GCAAGACACTGTACTACAAAATTGATTTTCAGCTACATATACTACAGTTTAGTATAACAGTTTTAAATTTCATTCATTAATTCGTTTTTCAATTTATTCAAAATAAGTGCCACAGCAGTGACACGGGGCGAGGGGACTGCAAGACACTGTACAACAAAATTGATTTTCAGCTACATATACTACAGTTTAGTATAACAGTTTTAAATTTCATTCATGATTGCGTCTTTTAATTTATTCAAAATAAGTGTCACAGCAGAGACACGGGGCGAGGGGACTGCAAGACACTGTACAACAAAATTGATTTTCAGCTACATATACTACAGTTTAGTATAAGAGTTTTAAATTTCATTCATTAATTCGTTTTTCAATTTATTCAAAATAAGTGCCACAGCAGTGACACGGGGCGAGGGGACTGCAAGACACTGTACTACAAAATTGATTTTCAGCTACATATTTGCTACAGTTTAGCATAACAGTTTTAAATTTCATTCATGAATACGTCTTTCAATTTATTCAAAATAAGTGTCACAGCAGAGACACGGAGCGAGGGGACTGCAAGACACTGCACTACAAAATTGATTTTCAGCTGCATATACTACAGTTTAGTATAACAGTTTTAAATTTCATTCATGAATGCGTCTTTCAATTTATTCAAAATAAGTGTCACAGCAGAGACACGGGGCGAGGGGACTGCAAGACACTGTACTAAAAAATTGATTTTCAGCTACATATACTACAGTTTAGTATAACATTTTTAAATTTCATTCATTAATTCGTTTTTCAATTTATTCAAAATAAGTGTCACAGCAGTGACACGGGGCGAGGGGACTGCAAGACACTGTACTACAAAATTGATTTTCATCTACATATTAGCTACAGTTTAGCATAACAGTTTTAAATTTCATTCATGAATGCGTCTTTCAATTTATTCAAAATAAGTGTCACAGCAGAGACACGGGGCGAGGGGACTGCAAGACACTGTACTACAAAATTGATTTTCAGCTACATATACTACAGCTTAGTATAACAGTTTTAAATTTCATTCATGAATGCGTCTTTCAATTTATTCAAAATAAGTGTCACAGCAGTGACACGGGGCGAGGGGACTGCAAGACACTGTACTACAAAATTGATTTTCAGCTACATATACTACAGCTTAGTATGACAGTTTTAAATTTCATTCATGAATGCGTCTTTCAATTTATTCAAAATAAGTGTCACAGCAGAGACACGGGGCGAGGGGACTGCAAGACACTGTACTACAAAATTGATTTTCATCTACATATTAGCTACAGTTTAGCATAACAGTTTTAAATTTCATTCATGAATGCGTCTTTCAATTTATTCAAAATAAGTGTCACAGCAGAGACACGGGCGAGGGGACTGCAAGACACTGTACTACAAAATTGATTTTCAGCTACATATACTACAGCTTAGTATAACAGTTTTAAATTTCATTCATGAATGCGTCTTTCAATTTATTCAAAATAAGTGTCACAGCAGTGACACGGGGCGAGGGGACTGCAAGACACTGTACTACAAAATTGATTTTCAGCTACATATACTACAGTTTAGTATAACAGTTTTAAATTTCATTCATGAATGCGTCTTTCAATTTATTCAAAATAAGTGTCACAGCAGTGACACGGGGCGAGGGGACTGCAAGACACTGTACTACAAAATTGATTTTCATCTACATATTAGCTACAGTTTAGCATAACAGTTTTAAATTTCATTCATGATTGCGTCTTTTAATTTATTCAAAATAAGTGTCACAGCAGAGACACGGGGCGAGGGGACTGCAAGACACTGTACTACAAAATTGATTTTCAGCTACATATACTACAGTTTAGTATAACAGTTTTAAATTTCATTCATTAATTCGTTTTTCAATTTATTCAAAATAAGTGTCACAGCAGTGACACGGGGCGAGGGGACTGCAAGACACTGTACTACAAAATTGATTTTCAGCTACATATTAGCTACAGTTTAGCATAACAGTTTTAAATTTCATTCATGAATGCGTCTTTCAATTTATTCAAAATAAGTGTCACAGCAGAGACACGGGGCGGGGGGACTGCAAGACACTGTACTACAAAATTGATTTTCAGCTACATATACTTCAGTTTAGTATAACAGTTTTAAATTTCATTCATTAATTCGTTTTTCAATTTATTCAAAATAAGTGTCACAGCAGTGACACGGGGCGAGGGGACTGCAAGACACTGTACTACAAAATTGATTTTCAGCTACATATTAGCTACAGTTTAGCATAACAGTTTTAAATTTCATTCATGAATACGTCTTTCAATTTATTCAAAATAAGTGTCACAGCAGAGACACGGAGCGAGGGGACTGCAAGACACTGTACTACAAAATTGATTTTCAGCTGCATATACTACAGTTTAGTATAACAGTTTTAAATTTCATTCATGAATGCGTCTTTCAATTTATTCAAAATAAGAGTCACAGCAGAGACACGGGGCGAGGGGACTGCAAGACACTGTACTAAAAAATTGATTTTCAGCTACATATACTACAGTTTAGTATAACAGTTTTAAATTTCATTCATTAATTCGTTTTTCAATTTATTCAAAATAAGTGTCACAGCAGTGACACGGGGCGAGGGGACTGCAAGACACTGTACTACAAAATTGATTTTCATCTACATATTAGCTACAGTTTAGCATAACAGTTTTAAATTTCATTCATGAATGCGTCTTTCAATTTATTCAAAATAAGTGTCACAGCAGTGACACGGGGCGAGGGGACTGCAAGACACTGTACTACAAAATTGATTTTCATCTACATATTAGCTACAGTTTAGCATAACAGTTTTAAATTTCATTCATGATTGCGTCTTTTAATTTATTCAAAATCAGTGTCACAGCAGAGACACGGGGCGAGGGGACTGCAAGACACTGTACTACAAAATTGATTTTCAGCTACATATACTACAGTTTAGTATAACAGTTTTAAATTTCATTCATTAATTCGTTTTTCAATTTATTCAAAATAAGTGCCACAGCAGTGACACGGGGCGAGGGGACTGCAAGACACTGGACTACAAAATTGATTTTCAGCTACATATACTACAGTTTAGTATAACAGTTTTAAATTTCATTCATTAATTCGCTTTTCAATTTATTCAAAATAAGTGCCACAGCAGTGACACGGGGCGAGGGGACTGCAAGACACTGTACAACAAAATTGATTTTCAGCTACATATACTACAGTTTAGTATAACAGTTTTAAATTTCATTCATGATTGCGTCTTTTAATTTATTCAAAATAAGTGTCACAGCAGTGACACGGGGCGAGGGGACTGCAAGACACTGTACTACAAAATTGATTTTCATCTACATATTAGCTACAGTTTAGCATAACAGTTTTAAATTTCATTCATGATTGCGTCTTTTAATTTATTCAAAATCAGTGTCACAGCAGTGACACGGGGCGAGGGGACTGCAAGACACTGTACTACAAAATTGATTTTCAGCTACATATTAGCTACAGTTTAGCATAACAGTTTTAAATTTCATTCATGAATGCGTCTTTCAATTTATTCAAAATAAGTGTCACAGCAGAGACACGGGGCGGGGGGACTGCAAGACACTGTACTACAAAATTGATTTTCAGCTACATATACTTCAGTTTAGTATAACAGTTTTAAATTTCATTCATTAATTTGTTTTTCAATTTATTCAAAATAAGTGTCACAGCAGTGACACGGGGCGAGGGGACTGCAAGACACTGTACTACAAATTGATTTTCAGCTACATATTAGCTACAGTTTAGCATAACAGTTTTAAATTTCATTCATGAATACGTCTTTCAATTTATTCAAAATAAGTGTCACAGCAGAGACACGGAGCGAGGGGACTGCAAGACACTGTACTACAAAATTGATTTTCAGCTGCATATACTACAGTTTAGTATAACAGTTTTAAATTTCATTCATGAATGCGTCTTTCAATTTATTCAAAATAAGTGTCACAGCAGAGACACGGGGCGAGGGGACTGCAAGACACTGTACTAAAAAATTGATTTTCAGCTACATATACTACAGTTTAGTATAACAGTTTTAAATTTCATTCATTAATTCGTTTTTCAATTTATTCAAAATAAGTGTCACAGCAGTGACACGGGGCGAGGGGACTGCAAGACACTGTACTACAAAATTGATTTTCATCTACATATTAGCTACAGTTTAGCATAACAGTTTTAAATTTCATTCATGAATGCGTCTTTCAATTTATTCAAAATAAGTGTCACAGCAGTGACACGGGGCGAGGGGACTGCAAGACACTGTACTACAAAATTGATTTTCATCTACATATTAGCTACAGTTTAGCATAACAGTTTTAAATTTCATTCATGATTGCGTCTTTTAATTTATTCAAAATCAGTGTCACAGCAGAGACACGGGGCGAGGGGACTGCAAGACACTGTACTACAAAATTGATTTTCAGCTACATATACTACAGTTTAGTATAACAGTTTTAAATTTCATTCATTAATTCGTTTTTCAATTTATTCAAAATAAGTGCCACAGCAGTGACACGGGGCGAGGGGACTGCAAGACACTGGACTACAAAATTGATTTTCAGCTACATATACTACAGTTTAGTACAACAGTTTTAAATTTCATTCATTAATTCGTTTTTCAATTTATTCAAAATAAGTGCCACAGCAGTGACACGGGGCGAGGGGACTGCAAGACACTGTACAACAAAATTGATTTTCAGCTACATATACTACAGTTTAGTATAACAGTTTTAAATTTCATTCATGATTGCGTCTTTTAATTTATTCAAAATAAGTGTCACAGCAGAGACACGGGGCGAGGGGACTGCAAGACACTGTACAACAAAATTGATTTTCAGCTACATATACTACAGTTTAGTATAAGAGTTTTAAATTTCATTCATTAATTCGTTTTTCAATTTATTCAAAATAAGTGCCACAGCAGTGACACGGGGCGAGGGGACTGCAAGACACTGTACTACAAAATTGATTTTCAGCTACATATACTACAGTTTAGTATAACAGTTTTAAATTTCATTCATTAATTCGTTTTTCAATTTATTCAAAATAAGTGTCACAGCAGTGACACGGGGCGAGGGGACTGCAAGACACTGTACTACAAAATTGATTTTCATCTACATATTAGCTACAGTTTAGCATAACAGTTTTAAATTTCATTCATGAATGCGTCTTTCAATTTATTCAAAATAAGTGTCACAGCAGTGACACGGGTCGAGGGGACTGCAAAACACTGTACTACAAAATTGATTTTCATCTACATATTAGCTACAGTTTAGCATAACAATTTTAAATTTCATTCATGAATGCGTCTTTCAATTTATTCAAAATAAGTGTCACAGCAGAGACACGGGGCGAGGGGACTGCAAGACACTGTACTACAAAATTGATTTTCAGCTACATATACTACAGTTTAGTATAACAGTATTAAATTTCATTCATTAATTCGTTTTTCAATTTATTCAAAATAAGTGTCACAGCAGTGACACGTGGCGAGGGGACTGCAAGACACTGTACTACAAAATTGATTTTCAGCTACATATTAGCTACAGTTTAGCATAACAGTTTTAAATTTCATTCATGAATGCGTCTTTCAATTTATTCAAAATAAGTGTCACAGCAGAGACACGGGGCGGCGGGACTGCAAGACACTGTACTACAAAATTGATTTTCAGATACATATACTACAGTTTAGTATAACAGTTTTAAATTTCATTCATTAATTCGTTTTTCAATTTATTCAAAATAAGTGTCACAGCAGTGACACGGGGCGAGGGGACTGCAAGACACTGTACTACAAAATTGATTTTCAGCTACATATTAGCTACAGTTTAGCATAACAGTTTTAAATTTCATTCATGAATACGTCTTTCAATTTATTCAAAATAAGTGCCACAGCAGAGACACGGAGCGAGGGGACTGCAAGACACTGTACTACAAAATTGATTTTCAGCTACATATACTACAGTTTAGTATAACAGTTTTCAGCTACATATACTACAGTTTAGTATAACAGTTTTAAATTTCATTCATTAATTCGTTTTTCAATTTATTCAAAATAAGTGCCACAGCAGTGACACGGGGCGAGGGGACTGCAAGACACTGGACTACAAAATTGATTTTCAGCTACATATACTACAGTTTAGTATAACAGTTTTAAATTTCATTCATTAATTCGTTTTTCAATTTATTCAAAATAAGTGCCACAGCAGTGACACGGGGCGAGGGGACTGCAAGACACTGTACAACAAAATTGATTTTCAGCTACATATACTACAGTTTAGTATAACAGTTTTAAATTTCATTCATGATTGCGTCTTTTAATTTATTCAAAATAAGTGTCACAGCAGAGACACGGGGCGAGGGGACTGCAAGACACTGTACAACAAAATTGATTTTCAGCTACATATACTACAGTTTAGTATAAGAGTTTTAAATTTCATTCATTAATTCGTTTTTCAATTTATTCAAAATAAGTGCCACAGCAGTGACACGGGGCGAGGGGACTGCAAGACACTGTACTACAAAATTGATTTTCAGATACATATACTACAGTTTAGTATAACAGTTTTAAATTTCATTCATTAATTCGTTTTTCAATTTATTCAAAATAAGTGTCACAGCAGTGACACGGGGCGAGGGGACTGCAAGACACTGTACTACAAAATTGATTTTCATCTACATATTAGCTACAGTTTAGCATAACAGTTTTAAATTTCATTCATGAATGCGTCTTTCAATTTATTCAAAATAAGTGTCACAGCAGTGACACGGGTCGAGGGGACTGCAAAACACTGTACTACAAAATTGATTTTCATCTACATATTAGCTACAGTTTAGCATAACAATTTTAAATTTCATTCATGAATGCGTCTTTCAATTTATTCAAAATAAGTGTCACAGCAGAGACACGGGGCGAGGGGACTGCAAGACACTGTACTACAAAATTGATTTTCAGCTACATATACTACAGTTTAGTATAACAGTATTAAATTTCATTCATTAATTCGTTTTTCAATTTATTCAAAATAAGTGTCACAGCAGTGACACGTGGCGAGGGGACTGCAAGACACTGTACTACAAAATTGATTTTCAGCTACATATTAGCTACAGTTTAGCATAACAGTTTTAAATTTCATTCATGAATGCGTCTTTCAATTTATTCAAAATAAGTGTCACAGCAGAGACACGGGGCGGCGGGACTGCAAGACACTGTACTACAAAATTGATTTTCAGATACATATACTACAGTTTAGTATAACAGTTTTAAATTTCATTCATTAATTCGTTTTTCAATTTATTCAAAATAAGTGTCACAGCAGTGACACGGGGCGAGGGGACTGCAAGACACTGTACTACAAAATTGATTTTCAGCTACATATTAGCTACAGTTTAGCATAACAGTTTTAAATTTCATTCATGAATACGTCTTTCAATTTATTCAAAATAAGTGCCACAGCAGAGACACGGAGCGAGGGGACTGCAAGACACTGTACTACAAAATTGATTTTCAGCTGCATATACTACAGTTTAGTATAACAGTTTTAAATTTCATTCATGAATGCGTTTTTCAATTTATTCAAAATAAGTGTCACAGCAGAGACACGGGGCGAGGGGACTGCAAGACACTGTACTAAAAAATTGATTTTCAGCTACATATACTACAGTTTAGTATAACAGTTTTAAATTTCATTCATTAATTCGTTTTTCAATTTATTCAAAATAAGTGTCACAGCAGTGACACGGGGCGAGGGGACTTTAAGACACTGTACTACAAAATTGATTTTCATCTACATATTAGCTACAGTTTAGCATAACTGTTTTAAATTTCATTCATGAATGCGTCTTTCAATTTATTCAAAATAAGTGTCACAGCAGTGACACGGGGCGAGGGGACTGCAAGACACTGTACTACAAAATTGATTTTCATCTACATATTAGCTACAGTTTAGTATAACAGTTTTAAATTTCATTCATGATTGCGTCTTTTAATTTATTCAAAATAAGTGTCACAGCAGAGACACGGGGCGAGGGGACTGCAAGACACTGTACAACAAAATTGATTTTCAGCTACATATACTACAGTTTAGTATAAGTGTTTTAAATTTCATTCATTAATTCGTTTTTCAATTTATTCAAAATAAGTGCCACAGCAGTGACACGGGGCGAGGGGACTGCAAGACACTGTACTACAAAATTGATTTTCAGCTACATATACTACAGTTTAGTATAACAGTTTTAAATTTCATTCATTAATTCGTTTTTCAATTTATTCAAAATAAGTGTCACAGCAGTGACACGGGGCGAGGGGACTGCAAGACACTGTACTACAAAATTGATTTTCATCTACATATTAGCTACAGTTTAGCATAACAGTTTTAAATTTCATTCATGAATGCGTCTTTCAATTTATTCAAAATAAGTGTCACAGCAGTGACACGGGGCGAGGGGACTGCAAAACACTGTACTACAAAATTGATTTTCATCTACATTTTAGCTACAGTTTAGCATAACAATTTTAAATTTCATTCATGAATGCGTCTTTCAATTTATTCAAAATAAGTGTCACAGCAGAGACACGGGGCGAGGGGACTGCAAGACACTGTACTACAAAATTGATTTTCAGCTACATATACTACAGTTTAGTATAACAGTATTAAATTTCATTCATTAATTCGTTTTTCAATTTATTCAAAATAAGTGTCACAGCAGTGACAAGTGGCGAGGGGACTGCAAGACACTGTACTACAAAATTGATTTTCAGCTACATATTAGCTACAGTTTAGCATAACAGTTTTAAATTTCATTCATGAATGCGTCTTTCAATTTATTCAAAATAAGTGTCACAGCAGAGACACGGGGCGGCGGGACTGCAAGACACTGTACTACAAAATTGATTTTCAGATACATATACTACAGTTTAGTATAACAGTTTTAAATTTCATTCATTAATTCGTTTTTCAATTTATTCAAAATAAGTGTCACAGCAGTAACACGGGGCGAGGGGACTGCAAGACTATGTACTACAAAATTGATTTTCAGCTACATATTAGCTACAGTTTAGCATAACAGTTTTAAATTTCATTCATGAATACGTCTTTCAATTTATTCAAAATAAGTGTCACAGCAGAGACACGGAGCGAGGGGACTGCAAGACACTGTACTACAAAATTGATTTTCAGCTGCATATACTACAGTTTAGTATAACAGTTTTAAATTTCATTCATGAATGCGTCTTTCAATTTATTCAAAATAAGTGTCACAGCAGAGACACGGGGCGAGGGGACTGCAAGACACTGTACTAAAAAATTGATTTTCAGCTACATATACTACAGTTTAGTATAACAGTTTTAAATTTCATTCATTAATTCGTTTTTCAATTTATTCAAAATAAGTGTCACAGCAGTGACACGGGGCGAGGGGACTGCAAGACACTGTACTACAAAATTGATTTTCATCTACATATTAGCTACAGTTTAGCATAACAGTTTTAAATTTCATTCATGAATGCGTCTTTCAATTTATTCAAAATAAGTGTCACAGCAGAGACACGGGGCGAGGGGACTGTAAGACACTGTACTACAAAATTGATTTTCAGCTACATATACTACAGTTTAGTATAACAGTTTTAAATTTCATTCATTAATTCGTTTTTCAATTTATTCAAAATAAGTGTCCCAGCAATGACACGGGGCGAGGGGACCCGGTCACTCATCTTGCTGCTCTAAGTCCTTGGACGAGCCGAGTGGTCTGGGCTTTCGACGGGGCGAGGGGACTGCAAGACACTGTACAACAAAATTGATTTTCAGCTACATATACTACAGTTTAGTATAAGAGTTTTAAATTTCATTCATTAATTCGTTTTTCAATTTATTCAAAATAAGTGCCACAGCAGAGACACGGGGCGGGGGGACTGCAAGACACTGTACTACAAAATTGATTTTCAGCTACATATACTACAGTTTAGTATAACAGTTTTAAATTTCATTCATTAATTCGTTTTTCAATTTATTCAAAATAAGTGTCACAGCAGTGACACGGGGCGAGGGGACTGCAAGACACTGTACTACAAAATTGATTTTCAGCTACATATTAGCTACAGTTTAGCATAACAGTTTTAAATTTCATTCATGAATACGTCTTTCATATTATTCAAAATAAGTGTCACAGCAGAGACACGGAGCGAGGGGACTGCAAGGCCCTGTACTACAAAATTGATTTTCAGCTGCATATACTACAGTTTAGTATAACAGTTTTAAATTTCATTCATTAATTCGTTTTTCAATTTATTCAAAATAAGTGTCACAGCAGTGACACGGGGCGAGGGGACTGCAAGACACTGTACTACAAAATTGATTTTCAGCTACATATACTACAGTTTAGTATAACAGTTTTAAATTTCATTCATGAATGCGTCTTTCAATTTATTCAAAATAAGTGTCAGAGCAGTGACACGGGGTGAGGGGACTGCAAGACACTGTACTACAAATTGATTTTCAGCTACATATACTACAGTTTAGTATAAGTGTTTTAAATTTCATTCATTAATTCGTTTTTCAATTTATTCAAAATAAGTGTCACAGCAGTGACACGGGGCGAGGGGACTGCAAGACACTGTACTACAAAATTGATTTTCAGCTACATATTAGCTACAGTTTAGCATAACAGTTTTAAATTTCATTCATGAATACGTCTTTCAATTTATTCAAAATAAGTGTCACAGCAGAGACACGGAGCGAGGGGACTGCAAGACACTGTACTACAAAATTGATTTTCAGCTGCATATACTACAGTTTAGTATAACAGTTTTAAATTTCTTTCATGAATGCGTCTTTCAATTTATTCAAAATAAGTGTCACAGCAGAGACACGGGGCGAGGGGACTGCAAGACACTGTACAACAAAATTGATTTTCAGCTACATATACTACAGTTTAGTATAAGTGTTTTAAATTTCATTCATTAATTCGTTTTTCAATTTATTCAAAATAAGTGCCACAGCAGTGACACGGGGCGAGGGGACTGCAAGACACTGTACTACAAAATTGATTTTCAGCTACATATACTACAGTTTAGTATAACAGTTTTAAATTTCATTCATTAATTCGTTTTTCAATTTATTCAAAATAAGTGTCACAGCAGTGACACGGGGCGAGGGGACTGCAAGACACTGTACTACAAAATTGATTTTCATCTACATATTAGCTACAGTTTAGCATAACAGTTTTAAATTTCATTCATGAATGCGTCTTTCAATTTATTCAAAATAAGTGTCACAGCAGTGACACGGGGCGAGGGGACTGCAAAACACTGTACTACAAAATTGATTTTCATCTACATTTTAGCTACAGTTTAGCATAACAATTTTAAATTTCATTCATGAATGCGTCTTTCAATTTATTCAAAATAAGTGTCACAGCAGAGACACGGGGCGAGGGGACTGCAAGACACTGTACTACAAAATTGATTTTCAGCTACATATACTACAGTTTAGTATAACAGTATTAAATTTCATTCATTAATTCGTTTTTCAATTTATTCAAAATAAGTGTCACAGCAGTGACAAGTGGCGAGGGGACTGCAAGACACTGTACTACAAAATTGATTTTCAGCTACATATTAGCTACAGTTTAGCATAACAGTTTTAAATTTCATTCATGAATGCGTCTTTCAATTTATTCAAAATAAGTGTCACAGCAGAGACACGGGGCGGCGGGACTGCAAGACACTGTACTACAAAATTGATTTTCAGATACATATACTACAGTTTAGTATAACAGTTTTAAATTTCATTCATTAATTCGTTTTTCAATTTATTCAAAATAAGTGTCACAGCAGTGACACGGGGCGAGGGGACTGCAAGACACTGTACTACAAAATTGATTTTCAGCTACATATTAGCTACAGTTTAGCATAACAGTTTTAAATTTCATTCATGAATACGTCTTTCAATTTATTCAAAATAAGTGTCACAGCAGAGACACGGAGCGAGGGGACTGCAAGACACTGTACTACAAAATTGATTTTCAGCTGCATATACTACAGTTTAGTATAACAGTTTTAAATTTCATTCATGAATGCGTCTTTCAATTTATTCAAAATAAGTGTCACAGCAGAGACACGGGGCGAGGGGACTGCAAGACACTGTACTAAAAAATTGATTTTCAGCTACATATACTACAGTTTAGTATAACAGTTTTAAATTTCATTCATTAATTCGTTTTTCAATTTATTCAAAATAAGTGTCACAGCAGTGACACGGGGCGAGGGGACTGCAAGACACTGTACTACAAAATTGATTTTCATCTACATATTAGCTACAGTTTAGCATAACAGTTTTAAATTTCATTCATGAATGCGTCTTTCAATTTATTCAAAATAAGTGTCACAGCAGAGACACGGGGCGAGGGGACTGTAAGACACTGTACTACAAAATTGATTTTCAGCTACATATACTACAGTTTAGTATAACAGTTTTAAATTTCATTCATTAATTCGTTTTTCAATTTATTCAAAATAAGTGTCCCAGCAATGACACGGGGCGAGGGGACCCGGTCACTCATCTTGCTGCTCTAAGTCCTTGGACGAGCCGAGTGGTCTGGGCTTTCGACGGGGCGAGGGGACTGCAAGACACTGTACAACAAAATTGATTTTCAGCTACATATACTACAGTTTAGTATAAGAGTTTTAAATTTCATTCATTAATTCGTTTTTCAATTTATTCAAAATAAGTGCCACAGCAGAGACACGGGGCGGGGGGACTGCAAGACACTGTACTACAAAATTGATTTTCAGCTACATATACTACAGTTTAGTATAACAGTTTTAAATTTCATTCATTAATTCGTTTTTCAATTTATTCAAAATAAGTGTCACAGCAGTGACACGGGGCGAGGGGACTGCAAGACACTGTACTACAAAATTGATTTTCAGCTACATATTAGCTACAGTTTAGCATAACAGTTTTAAATTTCATTCATGAATACGTCTTTCATATTATTCAAAATAAGTGTCACAGCAGAGACACGGAGCGAGGGGACTGCAAGGCCCTGTACTACAAAATTGATTTTCAGCTGCATATACTACAGTTTAGTATAACAGTTTTAAATTTCATTCATTAATTCGTTTTTCAATTTATTCAAAATAAGTGTCACAGCAGTGACACGGGGCGAGGGGACTGCAAGACACTGTACTACAAAATTGATTTTCAGCTACATATACTACAGTTTAGTATAACAGTTTTAAATTTCATTCATGAATGCGTCTTTCAATTTATTCAAAATAAGTGTCAGAGCAGTGACACGGGGTGAGGGGACTGCAAGACACTGTACTACAAATTGATTTTCAGCTACATATACTACAGTTTAGTATAACAGTTTTAAATTTCATTCATGAATGCGTCTTTTAATTTATTCTAAATAAGTGTCACAGCAGAGACACGGGGCGAGGGGACTGCAAGACACTGTACTACAAAATTGATTTTCAGCTACATATACTACAGTTTAGTATAACAGTTTTAAATTTCATTCATTAATTCGTTTTTCAATTTATTCAAAATAAGTGTCACAGCAGTGACACGGGGCGAGGGGACTGCAAGACACTGTACTACAAAATTGATTTTCAGCTACATATTAGCTACAGTTTAGCATAACAGTTTTAAATTTCATTCATGAATACGTCTTTCAATTTATTCAAAATAAGTGTCACAGCAGAGACACGGAGCGAGGGGACTGCAAGACACTGTACTACAAAATTGATTTTCAGCTGCATATACTACAGTTTAGTATAACAGTTTTAAATTTCTTTCATGAATGCGTCTTTCAATTTATTCAAAATAAGTGTCACAGCAGAGACACGGGGCGAGGGGACTGCAAGACACTGTACAACAAAATTGATTTTCAGCTACATATACTACAGTTTAGTATAAGAGTTTTAAATTTCATTCATTAATTCGTTTTTCAATTTATTCAAAATAAGTGCCACAGCAGTGACACGGGGCGAGGGGACTGCAAGACACTGTACTACAAAATTGATTTTCAGATACATATACTACAGTTTAGTATAAAAGTTTTAAATTTCATTCATTAATTCGTTTTTCAATTTATTCAAAATAAGTGTCACAGCAGTGACACGGGGCGAGGGGACTGCAAGACACTGTACTACAAAATTGATTTTCATCTACATATTAGCTACAGTTTAGCATAACAGTTTTAAATTTCATTCATGAATGCGTCTTTCAATTTATTCAAAATAAGTGTCACAGCAGTGACACGGGTCGAGGGGACTGCAAAACACTGTACTACAAAATTGATTTTCATCTACATATTAGCTACAGTTTAGCATAACAATTTTAAATTTCATTCATGAATGCGTCTTTCAATTTATTCAAAATAAGTGTCACAGCAGAGACACGGGGCGAGGGGACTGCAAGACACTGTACTACAAAATTGATTTTCAGCTACATATACTACAGTTTAGTATAACAGTATTAAATTTCATTCATTAATTCGTTTTTCAATTTATTCAAAATAAGTGTCACAGCAGTGACACGTGGCGAGGGGACTGCAAGACACTGTACTACAAAATTGATTTTCAGCTACATATTAGCTACAGTTTAGCATAACAGTTTTAAATTTCATTCATGAATGCGTCTTTCAATTTATTCAAAATAAGTGTCACAGCAGAGACACGGGGCGGCGGGACTGCAAGACACTGTACTACAAAATTGATTTTCAGATACATATACTACAGTTTAGTATAACAGTTTTAAATTTCATTCATTAATTCGTTTTTCAATTTATTCAAAATAAGTGTCACAGCAGTGACACGGGGCGAGGGGACTGCAAGACACTGTACTACAAAATTGATTTTCAGCTACATATTAGCTACAGTTTAGCATAACAGTTTTAAATTTCATTCATGAATACGTCTTTCAATTTATTCAAAATAAGTGCCACAGCAGAGACACGGAGCGAGGGGACTGCAAGACACTGTACTACAAAATTGATTTTCAGCTGCATATACTACAGTTTAGTATAACAGTTTTAAATTTCATTCATGAATGCGTTTTTCAATTTATTCAAAATAAGTGTCACAGCAGAGACACGGGGCGAGGGGACTGCAAGACACTGTACTAAAAAATTGATTTTCAGCTACATATACTACAGTTTAGTATAACAGTTTTAAATTTCATTCATTAATTCGTTTTTCAATTTATTCAAAATAAGTGTCACAGCAGTGACACGGGGCGAGGGGACTTTAAGACACTGTACTACAAAATTGATTTTCATCTACATATTAGCTACAGTTTAGCATAACTGTTTTAAATTTCATTCATGAATGCGTCTTTCAATTTATTCAAAATAAGTGTCACAGCAGTGACACGGGGCGAGGGGACTGCAAGACACTGTACTACAAAATTGATTTTCATCTACATATTAGCTACAGTTTAGTATAACAGTTTTAAATTTCATTCATGATTGCGTCTTTTAATTTATTCAAAATAAGTGTCACAGCAGAGACACGGGGCGAGGGGACTGCAAGACACTGTACAACAAAATTGATTTTCAGCTACATATACTACAGTTTAGTATAAGTGTTTTAAATTTCATTCATTAATTCGTTTTTCAATTTATTCAAAATAAGTGCCACAGCAGTGACACGGGGCGAGGGGACTGCAAGACACTGTACTACAAAATTGATTTTCAGCTACATATACTACAGTTTAGTATAACAGTTTTAAATTTCATTCATTAATTCGTTTTTCAATTTATTCAAAATAAGTGTCACAGCAGTGACACGGGGCGAGGGGACTGCAAGACACTGTACTACAAAATTGATTTTCATCTACATATTAGCTACAGTTTAGCATAACAGTTTTAAATTTCATTCATGAATGCGTCTTTCAATTTATTCAAAATAAGTGTCACAGCAGTGACACGGGGCGAGGGGACTGCAAAACACTGTACTACAAAATTGATTTTCATCTACATTTTAGCTACAGTTTAGCATAACAATTTTAAATTTCATTCATGAATGCGTCTTTCAATTTATTCAAAATAAGTGTCACAGCAGAGACACGGGGCGAGGGGACTGCAAGACACTGTACTACAAAATTGATTTTCAGCTACATATACTACAGTTTAGTATAACAGTATTAAATTTCATTCATTAATTCGTTTTTCAATTTATTCAAAATAAGTGTCACAGCAGTGACAAGTGGCGAGGGGACTGCAAGACACTGTACTACAAAATTGATTTTCAGCTACATATTAGCTACAGTTTAGCATAACAGTTTTAAATTTCATTCATGAATGCGTCTTTCAATTTATTCAAAATAAGTGTCACAGCAGAGACACGGAGCGGCGGGACTGCAAGACACTGTACTACAAAATTGATTTTCAGATACATATACTACAGTTTAGTATAACAGTTTTAAATTTCATTCATTAATTCGTTTTTCAATTTATTCAAAATAAGTGTCACAGCAGTGACACGGGGCGAGGGGACTGCAAGACACTGTACTACAAAATTGATTTTCAGCTACATATTAGCTACAGTTTAGCATAACAGTTTTAAATTTCATTCATGAATACGTCTTTCAATTTATTCAAAATAAGTGTCACAGCAGAGACACGGAGCGAGGGGACTGCAAGACACTGTACTACAAAATTGATTTTCAGCTGCATATACTACAGTTTAGTATAACAGTTTTAAATTTCATTCATGAATGCGTCTTTCAATTTATTCAAAATAAATGTCACAGCAGAGACACGGGGCGAGGGGACTGCAAGACACTGTACTAAAAAATTGATTTTCAGCTACATATACTACAGTTTAGTATAACAGTTTTAAATTTCATTCATTAATTCGTTTTTCAATTTATTCAAAATAAGTGTCACAGCAGTGACACGGGGCGAGGGGACTGCAAGACACTGTACTACAAAATTGATTTTCATCTACATATTAGCTACAGTTTAGCATAACAGTTTTAAATTTCATTCATGAATGCGTCTTTCAATTTATTCAAAATAAGTGTCACAGCAGAGACACGGGGCGAGGGGACTGTAAGACACTGTACTACAAATTTGATTTTCAGCTACATATACTACAGTTTAGTATAACAGTTTTAAATTTCATTCATTAATTCGTTTTTCAATTTATTCAAAATAAGTGTCCCAGCAATGACACGGGGCGAGGGGACCCGGTCACTCATCTTGCTGCTCTAAGTCCTTGGACGAGCCGAGTGGTCTGGGCTTTCGACGGAGCGAGGGGACTGCAAGACACTGTACAACAAAATTGATTTTCAGCTACATATACTACAGTTTAGTATAAGAGTTTTAAATTTCATTCATTAATTCGTTTTTCAATTTATTCAAAATAAGTGCCACAGCAGAGACACGGGGCGGGGGGACTGCAAGACACTGTACTACAAAATTGATTTTCAGCTACATATACTACAGTTTAGTATAACAGTTTTAAATTTCATTCATTAATTCGTTTTTCAATTTATTCAAAATAAGTGTCACAGCAGTGACACGGGGCGAGGGGACTGCAAGACACTGTACTACAAAATTGATTTTCAGCTACATATTAGCTACAGTTTAGCATAACAGTTTTAAATTTCATTCATGAATACGTCTTTCATATTATTCAAAATAAGTGTCACAGCAGAGACACGGAGCGAGGGGACTGCAAGGCCCTGTACTACAAAATTGATTTTCAGCTGCATATACTACAGTTTAGTATAACAGTTTTAAATTTCATTCATTAATTCGTTTTTCAATTTATTCAAAATAAGTGTCACAGCAGTGACACGGGGCGAGGGGACTGCAAGACACTGTACTACAAAATTGATTTTCAGCTACATATACTACAGTTTAGTATAACAGTTTTAAATTTCATTCATGAATGCGTCTTTCAATTTATTCAACATAAGTGTCAGAGCAGTGACACGGGGTGAGGGGACTGCAAGACACTGTACTACAAATTGATTTTCAGCTACATATACTACAGTTTAGTATAACAGTTTTAAATTTCATTCATGAATGCGTCTTTTAATTTATTCAAAATAAGTGTCACAGCAGAGACACGGGGCGAGGGGACTGCAAGACACTGTACTACAAAATTGATTTTCAGCTACATATACTACAGTTTAGTATAACAGTTTTAAATTTCATTCATTAATTCGTTTTTCAATTTATTCAAAATAAGTGTCACAGCAGTGACACGGGGCGAGGGGACTGCAAGACACTGTACTACAAAATTGATTTTCAGCTACATATTAGCTACAGTTTAGCATAACAGTTTTAAATTTCATTCATGAATACGTCTTTCAATTTATTCAAAATAAGTGTCACAGCAGAGACACGGAGCGAGGGGACTGCAAGACACTGTACTACAAAATTGATTTTCAGCTGCATATACTACAGTTTAGTATAACAGTTTTAAATTTCTTTCATGAATGCGTCTTTCAATTTATTCAAAATAAGTGTCACAGCAGAGACACGGGGCGAGGGGACTGCAAGACACTGTACTAAAAAATTGATTTTCAGCTACATATACTACAGTTTAGTATAACAGTTTTAAATTTCATTCATTAATTCGTTTTTCAATTTATTCAAAATAAGTGTCACAGCAGTGACACGGGGCGAGGGGACTGCAAGACACTGTACTACAAAATTTATTTTCAGCTACATATACTACAGTTTAGTATAACAGTTTTAAATTTCATTCATGAATGCGTCTTTCAATTTATTCAAAATAAGTGTCACAGCAGTGACACGGGGCGAGGGGACTGCAAGACACTGTACTACAAAATTGATTTTCAGCTACATATACTACAGTTTAGCATAACAGTTTTAAATTTCATTCATGATTGCGTCTTTTAATTTATTCAAAATAAGTGTCACAGCAGAGACACGGGGCGAGGGGACTGTAAGACACTGTACTACAAAATTGATTTTCAGCTACATATACTACAGTTTAGTATAACAGTTTTAAATTTCATTCATTAATTCGTTTTTCAATTTATTCAAAATAAGTGTCCCAGCAATGACACGGGGCGAGGGGACCCGGCCACTCATCTTGCTGCTCTAAGTCCTTGGACGAGCCGAGTGGTCTGGGCTTTCGACGGGGCGAGGGGACTGCAAGACACTGTACAACAAAATTGATTTTCAGCTACATATACTACAGTTTAGTATAAGAGTTTTAAATTTCATTCATTAATTCGTTTTTCAATTTATTCAAAATAAGTGCCACAGCAGAGACACGGGGCGGGGGGACTGCAAGACACTGTACTACAAATTGATTTTCAGCTACATATACTACAGTTTAGTATAACAGTTTTAAATTTCATTCATGAATGCGTCTTTTAATTTATTCAAAATAAGTGTCACAGCAGAGACACGGGGCGAGGGGACTGCAAGACACTGTACTACAAAATTGATTTTCAGCTACATATACTACAGTTTAGTATAAGAGTTTTAAATTTCATTCATGAATGCGTCTTTCAATTTATTCAAAATAAGTGTCAGAGCAGTGACACGGGGTGAGGGGACTGCAAGACACTGTACTACAAATTGATTTTCAGCTACATATACTACAGTTTAGTATAACAGTTTTAAATTTCATTCATGAATGCGTCTTTTAATTTATTCAAAATAAGTGTCACAGCAGAGACACGGGGCGAGGGGACTGCAAGACACTGTACTACAAAATTGATTTTCAGCTACATATACTACAGTTTAGTATAACAGTTTTAAATTTCATTCATTAATTCGTTTTTCAATTTATTCAAAATAAGTGTCACAGCAGTGATACGGGGCGAGGGGACTGCAAGACACTGTACTACAAAATTGATTTTCAGCTACATATAGCTACAGTTTAGCATAACAGTTTTAAATTTCATTCATGAATACGTCTTTCAATTTATTCAAAATAAGTGTCACAGCAGAGACACGGAGCGAGGGGACTGCAAGACACTGTACTACAAAATTGAATTTCAGCTACATATACTACAGTTTAGTATAACAGTTTTAAATTTCATTCATTAATTCGTTTTTCAATTTATTCAAAATAAGTGTCACAGCAGTGACACGGGGCGAGGGGACTGCAAGACACTGTACTACAAAATTGATTTTCAGCTACATATTAGCTACAGTTTAGCATAACAGTTTTAAATTTCATTCATGAATACGTCTTTCATATTATTCAAAATAAGTGTCACAGCAGAGACACGGAGCGAGGGGACTGCAAGACCCTGTACTACAAAATTGATTTTCAGCTGCATATACTACAGTTTAGTATAACAGTTTTAAATTTCATTCATGAATGCGTCTTTCAATTTATTCAAAATAAGTGTCACAGCAGAGACACGGGGCGAGGGGACTGCAAGACACTGTACTACAAAATTGATTTTCAGCTGCATATACTACAGTTTAGTATAACAGTTTTAAATTTCATTCATGAATGCGTCTTTCAATTTATTCAAAATAAGTGTCACAGCATTGACACGGGGCGAGGGGACTGCAAGACACTGTACTACAAAATTGATTTTCATCTACATATTAGCTACAGTTTAGCATAACAGTTTTAAATTTCATTCATGAATGCGTCTTTCAATTTATTCAAAATAAGTGTCACAGCAGAGACACGGGGCGAGGGGACTGCAAGACACTGTACTACAAAATTGATTTTCAGCTACATATACTACAGTTTAGCATAACAGTTTTAAATTTCATTCATTAATTCGTTTTTCAATTTATTCAAAATAAGTGTCACAGCAGTGACACGGGGCGAGGGGACTGCAAGACACTGTACTACAAAATTGATTTTCAGCTACATATACTACAGCTTAGTATAACAGTTTTAAATTTCATTCATGAATGCGTCTTTCAATTTATTCAAAATAAGTGTCACAGCAGAGACACGGGGCGAGGGGACTGCAAGACACTGTACTACAAAATTGATTTTCATCTACATATTAGCTACAGTTTAGCATAACAGTTTTAAATTTCATTCATGAATGCGTCTTTCAATTTATTCAAAATAAGTGTCACAGCAGAGACACGGGCGAGGGGACTGCAAGACACTGTACTACAAAATTGATTTTCAGCTACATATACTACAGCTTAGTATAACAGTTTTAAATTTCATTCAGTAATGCGTCTTTCAATTTATTCAAAATAAGTGTCACAGCAGTGACACGGGGCGAGGGGACTGCAAGACACTGTACTACAAAATTGATTTTCAGCTACATATACTACAGTTTAGTATAACAGTTTTAAATTTCATTCATGAATGCGTCTTTCAATTTATTCAAAATAAGTGTCACAGCAGTGACACGGGGCGAGGGGACTGCAAGACACTGTATTACAAAATTGATTTTCATCTACATATTAGCTACAGTTTAGCATAACAGTTTTAAATTTCATTCATGATTGCGTCTTTTAATTTATTCAAAATAAGTGTCACAGCAGAGATACGGGGCGAGGGGACTGCAAGACACTGTACTACAAAATTGATTTTCAGCTACATATACTACAGTTTAGTATAACAGTTTTAAATTTCATTCATTAATTCGTTTTTCAATTTATTCAAAATAAGTGTCACAGCAGTGACACGGGGCGAGGGGACTGCAAAACACTGTACTACAAAATTGATTTTCATCTACATATTAGCTACAGTTTAGCATAACAGTTTTAAATTTCATTCATGAATGCGTCTTTCAATTTATTCAAAATAAGTGTCACAGCAGAGACACGGGGCGAGGGGACTGCAAGACACTGTACTACAAAATTGATTTTCAGCTACATATACTACAGTTTTGTATAACAGTATTAAATTTCATTCATTAATTCGTTTTTCAATTTATTCAAAATAAGTGTCACAGCAGTGACACGGGGCGAGGGGACTGCAAGACACTGTACTACAAAATTGATTTTCAGCTACATATTAGCTACAGTTTAGCATAACAGTTTTAAATTTCATTCATGAATGCGTCTTTCAATTTATTCAAAATAAGTGTCACAGCAGAGACACGGGGCGGGGGGACTGCAAGACACTGTACTACAAAATTGATTTTCAGCTACATATACTACAGTTTAGTATAACAGTTTTAAATTTCATTCATTAATTCGTTTTTCAATTTATTCAAAATAAGTGTCACAGCAGTGACACGGGGCGAGGGGACTGCAAGACACTGTACTACAAAATTGATTTTCAGCTACATATTAGCTACAGTTTAGCATAACAGTTTTAAATTTCATTCATGAATACGTCTTTCAATTTATTCAAAATAAGTGTCACAGCAGAGACACGGTGCGAGGGGACTGCAAGACACTGTACTACAAAATTGATTTTCAGCTGCATATACTACAGTTTAGTATAACAGTTTTAAATTTCATTCATGAATGCGTCTTTCAATTTATTCAAAATAAGTGTCACAGCAGAGACACGGGGCGAGGGGACTGCAAGACACTGTACTAAAAAATTGATTTTCAGCTACATATACTACAGTTTAGTATAACAGTTTTAAATTTCATTCATTAATTCGTTTTTCAATTTATTCAAAATAAGTGTCACAGCAGTGACACGGGGCGAGGGGACTGCAAGACACTGTACTACAAAATTGATTTTCATCTACATATTAGCTACAGTTTAGCATAACAGTTTTAAATTTCATTCATGAATGCGTCTTTCAATTTATTCAAAATAAGTGTCACAGCAGTGACACGGTGCGAGGGGACTGCAAGACACTGTACTACAAAATTGATTTTCATCTACATATTAGCTACAGTTTAGCATAACAGTTTTAAATTTCATTCATGATTGCGTCTTTTAATTTATTCAAAATAAGTGTCACAGCAGAGACACGGGGCGAGGGGACTGCAAGACACTGTACTACAAAATTGATTTTCAGCTACATATACTACAGTTTAGTATAACAGTTTTAAATTTCATTCATTAATTCGTTTTTCAATTTATTCAAAATAAGTGTCCCAGCAATGACACGGGGCGAGGGGACCCGGCCACTCATCTTGCTGCTCTAAGTCCTTGGACGAGCCGAGTGGTCTGGGCTTTCGACGGGGCGAGGGGACTGCAAGACACTGTACAACAAAATTGATTTTCAGCTACATATACTACAGTTTAGTATAAGAGTTTTAAATTTCATTCATTAATTCGTTTTTCAATTTATTCAAAATAAGTGCCACAGCAGAGACACGGGGCGGGGGGACTGCAAGACACTGTACTACAAATTGATTTTCAGCTACATATACTACAGTTTAGTATAACAGTTTTAAATTTCATTCATGAATGCGTCTTTTAATTTATTCAAAGTAAGTGTCACAGCAGAGACACGGGGCGAGGGGACTGCAAGACACTGTACTACAAAATTGATTTTCAGCTACATATACTACAGTTTAGTATAAGAGTTTTAAATTTCATTCATGAATGCGTCTTTCAATTTATTCAAAATAAGTGTCAGAGCAGTGACACGGGGTGAGGGGACTGCAAGACACTGTACTACAAATTGATTTTCAGCTACATATACTACAGTTTAGTATAACAGTTTTAAATTTCATTCATGAATGCGTCTTTTAATTTATTCAAAATAAGTGTCACAGCAGAGACACGGGGCGAGGGGACTGCAAGACACTGTACTACAAAATTGATTTTCAGCTACATATACTACAGTTTAGTATAACAGTTTTAAATTTCATTCATTAATTCGTTTTTCAATTTATTCAAAATAAGTGTCACAGCAGTGACACGGGGCGAGGGGACTGCAAGACACTGTACTACAAAATTGATTTTCAGCTACATATAGCTACAGTTTAGCATAACAGTTTTAAATTTCATTCATGAATACGTCTTTCAATTTATTCCAAATAAGTGTCACAGCAGAGACACGGAGCGAGGGGACTGCAAGACACTGTACTACAAAATTGATTTTCAGCTACATATACTACAGTTTAGTATAACAGTTTTAAATTTCATTCATTAATTCGTTTTTCAATTTATTCAAAATAAGTGTCACAGCAGTGACACGGGGCGAGGGGACTGCAAGACACTGTACTACAAAATTGATTTTCAGCTACATATTAGCTACAGTTTAGCATAACAGTTTTAAATTTCATTCATGAATACGTCTTTCATATTATTCAAAATAAGTGTCACAGCAGAGACACGGAGCGAGGGGACTGCAAGACCCTGTACTACAAAATTGATTTTCAGCTGCATATACTACAGTTTAGTATAACAGTTTTAAATTTCATTCATGAATGCGTCTTTCAATTTATTCAAAATAAGTGTCACAGCAGAGACACGGGGCGAGGGGACTGCAAGACACTTTACTAAAAAATTGATTTTCAGCTACATATACTACAGTTTAGTATAACAGTTTTAAATTTCATTCATTAATTCGTTTTTCAATTTATTCAAAATAAGTGTCACAGCAGTGACACGGGGCGAGGGGACTGCAAGACACTGTACTACAAAATTGAGTTTCAGCTACATATACTACAGTTTAGTATAACAGTTTTAAATTTCATTCATGAATGCGTCTTTCAATTTATTCAAAATAAGTGTCACAGCAGAGACACGGGGCGAGGGGACTGCAAGACACTGTACTACAAAATTGATTTTCAGCTGCATATACTACAGTTTAGTATAACAGTTTTAAATTTCATTCATGAATGCGTCTTTCAATTTATTCAAAATAAGTGTCACAGCATTGACACGGGGCGAGGGGACTGCAAGACACTGTACTACAAAATTGATTTTCATCTACATATTAGCTACAGTTTAGCATAACAGTTTTAAATTTCATTCATGAATGCGTCTTTCAATTTATTCAAAATAAGTGTCACAGCAGAGACACGGGGCGAGGGGACTGCAAGACACTGTACTACAAAATTGATTTTCAGCTACATATACTACAGTTTAGCATAACAGTTTTAAATTTCATTCATTAATTCGTTTTTCAATTTATTCAAAATAAGTGTCACAGCAGTGACACGGGGCGAGGGGACTGCAAGACACTGTACTACAAAATTGATTTTCAGCTACATATACTACAGCTTAGTATAACAGTTTTAAATTTCATTCATGAATGCGTCTTTCAATTTATTCAAAATAAGTGTCACAGCAGAGACACGGGGCGAGGGGACTGCAAGACACTGTACTACAAAATTGATTTTCATCTACATATTAGCTACAGTTTAGCATAACAGTTTTAAATTTCATTCATGAATGCGTCTTTCAATTTATTCAAAATAAGTGTCACAGCAGAGACACGGGCGAGGGGACTGCAAGACACTGTACTACAAAATTGATTTTCAGCTACATATACTACAGCTTAGTATAACAGTTTTAAATTTCATTCATGAATGCGTCTTTCAATTTATTCAAAATAAGTGTCACAGCAGTGACACGGGGCGAGGGGACTGCAAGACACTGTACTACAAAATTGATTTTCAGCTACATATACTACAGTTTAGTATAACAGTTTTAAATTTCATTCATGAATGCGTCTTTCAATTTATTCAAAATAAGTGTCACAGCAGTGACACGGGGCGAGGGGACTGCAAGACACTGTACTACAAAATTGATTTTCATCTACATATTAGCTACAGTTTAGCATAACAGTTTTAAATTTCATTCATGATTGCGTCTTTTAATTTATTCAAAATAAGTGTCACAGCAGAGATACGGGGCGAGGGGACTGCAAGACACTGTACTACAAAATTGATTTTCAGCTACATATACTACAGTTTAGTATAACAGTTTTAAATTTCATTCATTAATTCGTTTTTCAATTTATTCAAAATAAGTGTCACAGCAGTGACACGGGGCGAGGGGACTGCAAAACACTGTACTACAAAATTGATTTTCATCTACATATTAGCTACAGTTTAGCATAACAGTTTTAAATTTCATTCATGAATGCGTCTTTCAATTTATTCAAAATAAGTGTCACAGCAGAGACACGGGGCGAGGGGACTGCAAGACACTGTACTACAAAATTGATTTTCAGCTACATATACTACAGTTTTGTATAACAGTATTAAATTTCATTCATTAATTCGTTTTTCAATTTATTCAAAATAAGTGTCACAGCAGTGACACGGGGCGAGGGGACTGCAAGACACTGTACTACAAAATTGATTTTCAGCTACATATTAGCTACAGTTTAGCATAACAGTTTTAAATTTCATTCATGAATGCGTCTTTCAATTTATTCAAAATAAGTGTCACAGCAGAGACACGGGGCGGGGGGACTGCAAGACACTGTACTACAAAATTGATTTTCAGCTACATATACTACAGTTTAGTATAACAGTTTTAAATTTCATTCATTAATTCGTTTTTCAATTTATTCAAAATAAGTGTCACAGCAGTGACACGGGGCGAGGGGACTGCAAGACACTGTACTACAAAATTGATTTTCAGCTACATATTAGCTACAGTTTAGCATAACAGTTTTAAATTTCATTCATGAATACGTCTTTCAATTTATTCAAAATAAGTGTCACAGCAGAGACACGGTGCGAGGGGACTGCAAGACACTGTACTACAAAATTGATTTTCAGCTGCATATACTACAGTTTAGTATAACAGTTTTAAATTTCATTCATGAATGCGTCTTTCAATTTATTCAAAATAAG
Organism: Amaurobius ferox; assembly: GCA_951213105.1. Taxonomy (NCBI): domain Eukaryota; kingdom Metazoa; phylum Arthropoda; class Arachnida; order Araneae; family Amaurobiidae; genus Amaurobius; species Amaurobius ferox. The sequence continues at coordinate 83,304,274 of OX578141.1, read as the reverse complement.
TGTCACAGCAGAGACACGGGGCGAGGGGACTGCAAGACACTGTACTAAAAAATTGATTTTCAGCTACATATACTACAGTTTAGTATAACAGTTTTAAATTTCATTCATTAATTCGTTTTTCAATTTATTCAAAATAAGTGTCACAGCAGTGACACGGGGCGAGGGGACTGCAAGACACTGTACTACAAAATTGATTTTCATCTACATATTAGCTACAGTTTAGCATAACAGTTTTAAATTTCATTCATGAATGCGTCTTTCAATTTATTCAAAATAAGTGTCACAGCAGTGACACGGTGCGAGGGGACTGCAAGACACTGTACTACAAAATTGATTTTCATCTACATATTAGCTACAGTTTAGCATAACAGTTTTAAATTTCATTCATGATTGCGTCTTTTAATTTATTCAAAATAAGTGTCACAGCAGAGACACGGGGCGAGGGGACTGCAAGACACTGTACTACAAAATTGATTTTCAGCTACATATACTACAGTTTAGTATAACAGTTTTAAATTTCATTCATTAATTCGTTTTTCAATTTATTCAAAATAAGTGTCCCAGCAATGACACGGGGCGAGGGGACCCGGCCACTCATCTTGCTGCTCTAAGTCCTTGGACGAGCCGAGTGGTCTGGGCTTTCGACGGGGCGAGGGGACTGCAAGACACTGTACAACAAAATTGATTTTCAGCTACATATACTACAGTTTAGTATAAGAGTTTTAAATTTCATTCATTAATTCGTTTTTCAATTTATTCAAAATAAGTGCCACAGCAGAGACACGGGGCGGGGGGACTGCAAGACACTGTACTACAAATTGATTTTCAGCTACATATACTACAGTTTAGTATAACAGTTTTAAATTTCATTCATGAATGCGTCTTTTAATTTATTCAAAGTAAGTGTCACAGCAGAGACACGGGGCGAGGGGACTGCAAGACACTGTACTACAAAATTGATTTTCAGCTACATATACTACAGTTTAGTATAAGAGTTTTAAATTTCATTCATGAATGCGTCTTTCAATTTATTCAAAATAAGTGTCAGAGCAGTGACACGGGGTGAGGGGACTGCAAGACACTGTACTACAAATTGATTTTCAGCTACATATACTACAGTTTAGTATAACAGTTTTAAATTTCATTCATGAATGCGTCTTTTAATTTATTCAAAATAAGTGTCACAGCAGAGACACGGGGCGAGGGGACTGCAAGACACTGTACTACAAAATTGATTTTCAGCTACATATACTACAGTTTAGTATAACAGTTTTAAATTTCATTCATTAATTCGTTTTTCAATTTATTCAAAATAAGTGTCACAGCAGTGACACGGGGCGAGGGGACTGCAAGACACTGTACTACAAAATTGATTTTCAGCTACATATAGCTACAGTTTAGCATAACAGTTTTAAATTTCATTCATGAATACGTCTTTCAATTTATTCCAAATAAGTGTCACAGCAGAGACACGGAGCGAGGGGACTGCAAGACACTGTACTACAAAATTGATTTTCAGCTACATATACTACAGTTTAGTATAACAGTTTTAAATTTCATTCATTAATTCGTTTTTCAATTTATTCAAAATAAGTGTCACAGCAGTGACACGGGGCGAGGGGACTGCAAGACACTGTACTACAAAATTGATTTTCAGCTACATATTAGCTACAGTTTAGCATAACAGTTTTAAATTTCATTCATGAATACGTCTTTCATATTATTCAAAATAAGTGTCACAGCAGAGACACGGAGCGAGGGGACTGCAAGACCCTGTACTACAAAATTGATTTTCAGCTGCATATACTACAGTTTAGTATAACAGTTTTAAATTTCATTCATGAATGCGTCTTTCAATTTATTCAAAATAAGTGTCACAGCAGAGACACGGGGCGAGGGGACTGCAAGACACTTTACTAAAAAATTGATTTTCAGCTACATATACTACAGTTTAGTATAACAGTTTTAAATTTCATTCATTAATTCGTTTTTCAATTTATTCAAAATAAGTGTCACAGCAGTGACACGGGGCGAGGGGACTGCAAGACACTGTACTACAAAATTGAGTTTCAGCTACATATACTACAGTTTAGTATAACAGTTTTAAATTTCATTCATGAATGCGTCTTTCAATTTATTCAAAATAAGTGTCACAGCAGAGACACGGGGCGAGGGGACTGCAAGACACTGTACTACAAAATTGATTTTCAGCTGCATATACTACAGTTTAGTATAACAGTTTTAAATTTCATTCATGAATGCGTCTTTCAATTTATTCAAAATAAGTGTCACAGCATTGACACGGGGCGAGGGGACTGCAAGACACTGTACTACAAAATTGATTTTCATCTACATATTAGCTACAGTTTAGCATAACAGTTTTAAATTTCATTCATGAATGCGTCTTTCAATTTATTCAAAATAAGTGTCACAGCAGAGACACGGGGCGAGGGGACTGCAAGACACTGTACTACAAAATTGATTTTCAGCTACATATACTACAGTTTAGCATAACAGTTTTAAATTTCATTCATTAATTCGTTTTTCAATTTATTCAAAATAAGTGTCACAGCAGTGACACGGGGCGAGGGGACTGCAAGACACTGTACTACAAAATTGATTTTCAGCTACATATACTACAGCTTAGTATAACAGTTTTAAATTTCATTCATGAATGCGTCTTTCAATTTATTCAAAATAAGTGTCACAGCAGAGACACGGGGCGAGGGGACTGCAAGACACTGTACTACAAAATTGATTTTCATCTACATATTAGCTACAGTTTAGCATAACAGTTTTAAATTTCATTCATGAATGCGTCTTTCAATTTATTCAAAATAAGTGTCACAGCAGAGACACGGGCGAGGGGACTGCAAGACACTGTACTACAAAATTGATTTTCAGCTACATATACTACAGCTTAGTATAACAGTTTTAAATTTCATTCATGAATGCGTCTTTCAATTTATTCAAAATAAGTGTCACAGCAGTGACACGGGGCGAGGGGACTGCAAGACACTGTACTACAAAATTGATTTTCAGCTACATATACTACAGTTTAGTATAACAGTTTTAAATTTCATTCATGAATGCGTCTTTCAATTTATTCAAAATAAGTGTCACAGCAGTGACACGGGGCGAGGGGACTGCAAGACACTGTACTACAAAATTGATTTTCATCTACATATTAGCTACAGTTTAGCATAACAGTTTTAAATTTCATTCATGATTGCGTCTTTTAATTTATTCAAAATAAGTGTCACAGCAGAGATACGGGGCGAGGGGACTGCAAGACACTGTACTACAAAATTGATTTTCAGCTACATATACTACAGTTTAGTATAACAGTTTTAAATTTCATTCATTAATTCGTTTTTCAATTTATTCAAAATAAGTGTCACAGCAGTGACACGGGGCGAGGGGACTGCAAAACACTGTACTACAAAATTGATTTTCATCTACATATTAGCTACAGTTTAGCATAACAGTTTTAAATTTCATTCATGAATGCGTCTTTCAATTTATTCAAAATAAGTGTCACAGCAGAGACACGGGGCGAGGGGACTGCAAGACACTGTACTACAAAATTGATTTTCAGCTACATATACTACAGTTTTGTATAACAGTATTAAATTTCATTCATTAATTCGTTTTTCAATTTATTCAAAATAAGTGTCACAGCAGTGACACGGGGCGAGGGGACTGCAAGACACTGTACTACAAAATTGATTTTCAGCTACATATTAGCTACAGTTTAGCATAACAGTTTTAAATTTCATTCATGAATGCGTCTTTCAATTTATTCAAAATAAGTGTCACAGCAGAGACACGGGGCGGGGGGACTGCAAGACACTGTACTACAAAATTGATTTTCAGCTACATATACTACAGTTTAGTATAACAGTTTTAAATTTCATTCATTAATTCGTTTTTCAATTTATTCAAAATAAGTGTCACAGCAGTGACACGGGGCGAGGGGACTGCAAGACACTGTACTACAAAATTGATTTTCAGCTACATATTAGCTACAGTTTAGCATAACAGTTTTAAATTTCATTCATGAATACGTCTTTCAATTTATTCAAAATAAGTGTCACAGCAGAGACACGGTGCGAGGGGACTGCAAGACACTGTACTACAAAATTGATTTTCAGCTGCATATACTACAGTTTAGTATAACAGTTTTAAATTTCATTCATGAATGCGTCTTTCAATTTATTCAAAATAAGTGTCACAGCAGAGACACGGGGCGAGGGGACTGCAAGACACTGTACTAAAAAATTGATTTTCAGCTACATATACTACAGTTTAGTATAACAGTTTTAAATTTCATTCATTAATTCGTTTTTCAATTTATTCAAAATAAGTGTCACAGCAGTGACACGGGGCGAGGGGACTGCAAGACACTGTACTACAAAATTGATTTTCATCTACATATTAGCTACAGTTTAGCATAACAGTTTTAAATTTCATTCATGAATGCGTCTTTCAATTTATTCAAAATAAGTGTCACAGCAGTGACACGGTGCGAGGGGACTGCAAGACACTGTACTACAAAATTGATTTTCATCTACATATTAGCTACAGTTTAGCATAACAGTTTTAAATTTCATTCATGATTGCGTCTTTTAATTTATTCAAAATAAGTGTCACAGCAGAGACACGGGGCGAGGGGACTGCAAGACACTGTACTACAAAATTGATTTTCAGCTACATATACTACAGTTTAGTATAACAGTTTTAAATTTCATTCATTAATTCGTTTTTCAATTTATTCAAAATAAGTGTCCCAGCAATGACACGGGGCGAGGGGACCCGGCCACTCATCTTGCTGCTCTAAGTCCTTGGACGAGCCGAGTGGTCTGGGCTTTCGACGGGGCGAGGGGACTGCAAGACACTGTACAACAAAATTGATTTTCAGCTACATATACTACAGTTTAGTATAAGAGTTTTAAATTTCATTCATTAATTCGTTTTTCAATTTATTCAAAATAAGTGCCACAGCAGTGACACGGGGCGAGGGGACTGCAAGACACTGTACAACAAAATTGATTTTCAGCTACATATACTACAGTTTAGTATAACAGTTTTAAATTTCATTCATGATTGCGTCTTTTAATTTATTCAAAATAAGTGTCACAGCAGAGACACGGGGCGAGGGGACTGCAAGACACTGTACAACAAAATTGATTTTCAGCTACATATACTACAGTTTAGTATAAGAGTTTTAAATTTCATTCATTAATTCGTTTTTCAATTTATTCAAAATAAGTGCCACAGCAGTGACACGGGGCGAGGGGACTGCAAGACACTGTACTACAAAATTGATTTTCAGCTACATATTAGCTACAGTTTAGCATAACAGTTTTAAATTTCATTCATGAATACGTCTTTCAATTTATTCAAAATAAGTGTCACAGCAGAGACACGGAGCGAGGGGACTGCAAGACACTGCACTACAAAATTGATTTTCAGCTGCATATACTACAGTTTAGTATAACAGTTTTAAATTTCATTCATGAATGCGTCTTTCAATTTATTCAAAATAAGTGTCACAGCAGAGACACGGGGCGAGGGGACTGCAAGACACTGTACTAAAAAATTGATTTTCAGCTACATATACTACAGTTTAGTATAACAGTTTTAAATTTCATTCATTAATTCGTTTTTCAATTTATTCAAAATAAGTGTCACAGCAGTGACACGGGGCGAGGGGACTGCAAGACACTGTACTACAAAATTGATTTTCATCTACATATTAGCTACAGTTTAGCATAACAGTTTTAAATTTCATTCATGAATGCGTCTTTCAATTTATTCAAAATAAGTGTCACAGCTGAGACACGGGGCGAGGGGACTGCAAGACACTGTACTACAAAATTGAGTTTCAGCTACATATACTACAGTTTAGTATAACAGTTTTAAATTTCATTCATGAATGCGTCTTTCAATTTATTCAAAATAAGTGTCACAGCAGAGACACGGGGCGAGGGGACTGCAAGACACTGTACTACAAAATTGATTTTCAGCTGCATATACTACAGTTTAGTATAACAGTTTTAAATTTCATTCATGAATGCGTCTTTCAATTTATTCAAAATAAGTGTCACAGCAGTGACACGGGGCGAGGGGACTGCAAGACACTGTACTACAAAATTGATTTTCATCTACATATTAGCTACAGTTTAGCATAACAGTTTTAAATTTCATTCATGAATGCGTCTTTCAATTTATTCAAAATAAGTGTCACAGCAGAGACACGGGGCGAGGGGACTGCAAGACACTGTACTACAAAATTGATTTTCAGCTACATATACTACAGTTTAGCATAACAGTTTTAAATTTCATTCATTAATTCGTTTTTCAATTTATTCAAAATAAGTGTCACAGCAGTGACACGGGGCGAGGGGACTGCAAGACACTGTACTACAAAATTGATTTTCAGCTACATATACTACAGCTTAGTATAACAGTTTTAAATTTCATTCATGAATGCGTCTTTCAATTTATTCAAAATAAGTGTCACAGCAGAGACACGGGGCGAGGGGACTGCAAGACACTGTACTACAAAATTGATTTTCATCTACATATTAGCTACAGTTTAGCATAACAGTTTTAAATTTCATTCATGAATGCGTCTTTCAATTTATTCAAAATAAGTGTCACAGCAGAGACACGGGCGAGGGGACTGCAAGACACTGTACTACAAAATTGATTTTCAGCTACATATACTACAGCTTAGTATAACAGTTTTAAATTTCATTCATGAATGCGTCTTTCAATTTATTCAAAATAAGTGTCACAGCAGTGACACGGGGCGAGGGGACTGCAAGACACTGTACTACAAAATTGATTTTCAGCTACATATACTACAGTTTAGTATAACAGTTTTAAATTTCATTCATTAATTCGTTTTTCAATTTATTCAAAATAAGTGTCCCAGCAATGACACGGGGCGAGGGGACCCGGCCACTCATCTTGCTGCTCTAAGTCCTTGGACGAGCCGAGTGGTCTGGGCTTTCGACGGGGCGAGGGGACTGCAAGACACTGTACAACAAAATTGATTTTCAGCTACATATACTACAGTTTAGTATAAGAGTTTTAAATTTCATTCATTAATTCGTTTTTCAATTTATTCAAAATAAGTGCCACAGCAGTGACACGGGGCGAGGGGACTGCAAGACACTGTACTACAAAATTGATTTTCAGCTACATATACTACAGTTTAGTATAACAGTTTTAAATTTCATTCATTAATTCGTTTTTCAATTTATTCAAAATAAGTGCCACAGCAGTGACACGGGGCGAGGGGACTGCAAGACACTGTACAACAAAATTGATTTTCAGCTACATATACTACAGTTTAGTATAACAGTTTTAAATTTCATTCATGATTGCGTCTTTTAATTTATTCAAAATAAGTGTCACAGCAGAGACACGGGGCGAGGGCACTGCAAGACACTGTACAACAAAATTGATTTTCAGCTACATATACTACAGTTTAGTATAAGAGTTTTAAATTTCATTCATTAATTCGTTTTTCAATTTATTCAAAATAAGTGCCACAGCAGTGACACGGGGCGAGGGGACTGCAAGACACTGTACTACAAAATTGATTTTCAGCTACATATTAGCTACAGTTTAGCATAACAGTTTTAAATTTCATTCATGAATACGTCTTTCAATTTATTCAAAATAAGTGTCACAGCAGAGACACGGAGCGAGGGGACTGCAAGACACTGCACTACAAAATTGATTTTCAGCTGCATATACTACAGTTTAGTATAACAGTTTTAAATTTCATTCATGAATGCGTCTTTCAATTTATTCAAAATAAGTGTCACAGCAGAGACACGGGGCGAGGGGACTGCAAGACACTGTACTAAAAAATTGATTTTCAGCTACATATACTACAGTTTAGTATAACAGTTTTAAATTTCATTCATTAATTCGTTTTTCAATTTATTCAAAATAAGTGTCACAGCAGTGACACGGGGCGAGGGGACTGCAAGACACTGTACTACAAAATTGATTTTCATCTACATATTAGCTACAGTTTAGCATAACAGTTTTAAATTTCATTCATGAATGCGTCTTTCAATTTATTCAAAATAAGTGTCACAGCAGAGACACGGGGCGAGGGGACTGCAAGACACTGTACTACAAAATTGAGTTTCAGCTACATATACTACAGTTTAGTATAACAGTTTTAAATTTCATTCATGAATGCGTCTTTCAATTTATTCAAAATAAGTGTCACAGCAGAGACACGGGGCGAGGGGACTGCAAGACACTGTACTACAAAATTGATTTTCAGCTGCATATACTACAGTTTAGTATAACAGTTTTAAATTTCATTCATGAATGCGTCTTTCAATTTATTCAAAATAAGTGTCACAGCAGTGACACGGGGCGAGGGGACTGCAAGACACTGTACTACAAAATTGATTTTCATCTACATATTAGCTACAGTTTAGCATAACAATTTTAAATTTCATTCATGAATGCGTCTTTCAATTTATTCAAAATAAGTGTCACAGCAGAGACACGGGGCGAGGGGACTGCAAGACACTGTACTACAAAATTGATTTTCAGCTACATATACTACAGTTTAGCATAACAGTTTTAAATTTCATTCATTAATTCGTTTTTCAATTTATTCAAAATAAGTGTCACAGCAGTGACACGGGGCGAGGGGACTGCAAGACACTGTACTACAAAATTGATTTTCAGCTACATATACTACAGCTTAGTATAACAGTTTTAAATTTCATTCATGAATGCGTCTTTCAATTTATTCAAAATAAGTGTCACAGCAGAGACACGGGGCGAGGGGACTGCAAGACACTGTACTACAAAATTGATTTTCATCTACATATTAGCTACAGTTTAGCATAACAGTTTTAAATTTCATTCATGAATGCGTCTTTCAATTTATTCAAAATAAGTGTCACAGCAGAGACACGGGCGAGGGGACTGCAAGAGACTGTACTACAAAATTGATTTTCAGCTACATATACTACAGCTTAGTATAACAGTTTTAAATTTCATTCATGAATGCGTCTTTCAATTTATTCAAAATAAGTGTCACAGCAGTGACACGGGGCGAGGGGACTGCAAGACACTGTACTACAAAATTGATTTTCAGCTACATATACTACAGTTTAGTATAACAGTTTTAAATTTCATTCATGAATGCGTCTTTCAATTTATTCAAAATAAGTGTCACAGCAGTGACACGGGGCGAGGGGACTGCAAGACACTGTACTACAAAATTGATTTTCATCTACATATTAGCTACAGTTTAGCATAACAGTTTTAAATTTCATTCATGATTGCGTCTTTTAATTTATTCAAAATAAGTGTCACAGCAGAGACACGGGGCGAGGGGACTGCAAGACACTGTACTACAAAATTGATTTTCAGCTACATATACTACAGTTTAGTATAACAGTTTTAAATTTCATTCATTAATTCGTTTTTCAATTTATTCAAAATAAGTGTCACAGCAGTGACACGGGGCGAGGGGACTGCAAGACACTGTACTACAAAATTGATTTTCAGCTACATATTAGCTACAGTTTAGCATAACAGTTTTAAATTTCATTCATGAATGCGTCTTTCAATTTATTCAAAATAAGTGTCACAGCAGAGACACGGGGCGGGGGGACTGCAAGACACTGTACTACAAAATTGATTTTCAGCTACATATACTACAGTTTAGTATAACAGTTTTAAATTTCATTCATTAATTCGTTTTTCAATTTATTCAAAATAAGTGTCCCAGCAATGACACGGGGCGAGGGGACCCGGCCACTCATCTTGCTGCTCTAAGTCCTTGGACGAGCCGAGTGGTCTGGGCTTTCGACGGGGCGAGGGGACTGCAAGACACTGTACAACAAAATTGATTTTCAGCTACATATACTACAGTTTAGTATAAGAGTTTTAAATTTCATTCATTAATTCGTTTTTCAATTTATTCAAAATAAGTGCCACAGCAGTGACACGGGGCGAGGGGACTGCAAGACACTGTACAACAAAATTGATTTTCAGCTACATATACTACAGTTTAGTATAACAGTTTTAAATTTCATTCATGATTGCGTCTTTTAATTTATTCAAAATAAGTGTCACAGCAGAGACACGGGGCGAGGGGACTGCAAGACACTGTACAACAAAATTGATTTTCAGCTACATATACTACAGTTTAGTATAAGAGTTTTAAATTTCATTCATTAATTCGTTTTTCAATTTATTCAAAATAAGTGCCACAGCAGTGACACGGGGCGAGGGGACTGCAAGACACTGTACTACAAAATTGATTTTCAGCTACATATTAGCTACAGTTTAGCATAACAGTTTTAAATTTCATTCATGAATACGTCTTTCAATTTATTCAAAATAAGTGTCACAGCAGAGACACGGAGCGAGGGGACTGCAAGACACTGCACTACAAAATTGATTTTCAGCTGCATATACTACAGTTTAGTATAACAGTTTTAAATTTCATTCATGAATGCGTCTTTCAATTTATTCAAAATAAGTGTCACAGCAGAGACACGGGGCGAGGGGACTGCAAGACACTGTACTAAAAAATTGATTTTCAGCTACATATACTACAGTTTAGTATAACAGTTTTAAATTTCATTCATTAATTCGTTTTTCAATTTATTCAAAATAAGTGTCACAGCAGTGACACGGGGCGAGGGGACTGCAAGACACTGTACTACAAAATTGATTTTCATCTACATATTAGCTACAGTTTAGCATAACAGTTTTAAATTTCATTCATGAATGCGTCTTTCAATTTATTCAAAATAAGTGTCACAGCAGAGACACGGGGCGAGGGGACTGCAAGACACTGCACTACAAAATTGATTTTCAGCTACATATACTACAGCTTAGTATAACAGTTTTAAATTTCATTCATGAATGCGTCTTTCAATTTATTCAAAATAAGTGTCACAGCAGTGACACGGGGCGAGGGGACTGCAAGACACTGTACTACAAAATTGATTTTCAGCTACATATACTACAGTTTAGTATAACAGTTTTAAATTTCATTCATGAATGCGTCTTTCAATTTATTCAAAATAAGTGTCACAGCAGTGACACGGGGCGAGGGGACTGCAAGACACTGTACTACAAAATTGATTTTCATCTACATATTAGCTACAGTTTAGCATAACAGTTTTAAATTTCATTCATGATTGCGTCTTTTAATTTATTCAAAATAAGTGTCACAGCAGAGACACGGGGCGAGGGGACTGCAAGACACTGTACTACAAAATTGATTTTCAGCTACATATACTACAGTTTAGTATAACAGTTTTAAATTTCATTCATTAATTCGTTTTTCAATTTATTCAAAATAAGTGTCCCAGCAATGACACGGGGCGAGGGGACCCGGCCACTCATCTTGCTGCTCTAAGTCCTTGGACGAGCCGAGTGGTCTGGGCTTTCGACGGGGCGAGGGGACTGCAAGACACTGTACAACAAAATTGATTTTCAGCTACATATACTACAGTTTAGTATAAGAGTTTTAAATTTCATTCATTAATTCGTTTTTCAATTTATTCAAAATAAGTGCCACAGCAGTGACACGGGGCGAGGGGACTGCAAGACACTGTACTACAAAATTGATTTTCAGCTACATATACTACAGTTTAGTATAACAGTTTTAAATTTCATTCATTAATTCGTTTTTCAATTTATTCAAAATAAGTGCCACAGCAGTGACACGGGGCGAGGGGACTGCAAGACACTGTACAACAAAATTGATTTTCAGCTACATATACTACAGTTTAGTATAACAGTTTTAAATTTCATTCATGATTGCGTCTTTTAATTTATTCAAAATAAGTGTCACAGCAGAGACACGGGGCGAGGGCACTGCAAGACACTGTACAACAAAATTGATTTTCAGCTACATATACTACAGTTTAGTATAAGAGTTTTAAATTTCATTCATTAATTCGTTTTTCAATTTATTCAAAATAAGTGCCACAGCATTGACACGGGGCGAGGGGACTGCAAGACACTGTACTACAAAATTGATTTTCAGCTACATATTAGCTACAGTTTAGCATAACAGTTTTAAATTTCATTCATGAATACGTCTTTCAATTTATTCAAAATAAGTGTCACAGCAGAGACACGGAGCGAGGGGACTGCAAGACACTGCACTACAAAATTGATTTTCAGCTGCATATACTACAGTTTAGTATAACAGTTTTAAATTTCATTCATGAATGCGTCTTTCAATTTATTCAAAATAAGTGTCACAGCAGAGACACGGGGCGAGGGGACTGCAAGACACTGTACTAAAAAATTGATTTTCAGCTACATATACTACAGTTTAGTATAACAGTTTTAAATTTCATTCATTAATTCGTTTTTCAATTTATTCAAAATAAGTGTCACAGCAGTGACACGGGGCGAGGGGACTGCAAGACACTGTACTACAAAATTGATTTTCATCTACATATTAGCTACAGTTTAGCATAACAGTTTTAAATTTCATTCATGAATGCGTCTTTCAATTTATTCAAAATAAGTGTCACAGCAGAGACACGGGGCGAGGGGACTGCAAGACACTGTACTACAAAATTGATTTTCATCTACATATTAGCTACAGTTTAGCATAACAATTTTAAATTTCATTCATGAATGCGTCTTTCAATTTATTCAAAATAAGTGTCACAGCAGAGACACGGGGCGAGGGGACTGCAAGACACTGTACTACAAAATTGATTTTCAGCTACATATACTACAGTTTAGCATAACAGTTTTAAATTTCATTCATTAATTCGTTTTTCAATTTATTCAAAATAAGTGTCACAGCAGTGACACGGGGCGAGGGGACTGCAAGACACTGTACTACAAAATTGATTTTCAGCTACATATACTACAGCTTAGTATAACAGTTTTAAATTTCATTCATGAATGCGTCTTTCAATTTATTCAAAATAAGTGTCACAGCAGAGACACGGGGCGAGGGGACTGCAAGACACTGTACTACAAAATTGATTTTCATCTACATATTAGCTACAGTTTAGCATAACAGTTTTAAATTTCATTCATGAATGCGTCTTTCAATTTATTCAAAATAAGTGTCACAGCAGAGACACGGGCGAGGGGACTGCAAGAGACTGTACTACAAAATTGATTTTCAGCTACATATACTACAGCTTAGAATAACAGTTTTAAATTTCATTCATTAATTCGTTTTTCAATTTATTCAAAATAAGTGTCACAGCAGTGACACGGGGCGAGGGGACTGCAAGACACTGTACTACAAAATTGATTTTCATCTACATATTAGCTACAGTTTAGCGTAACAGTTTTAAATTTCATTCATGAATGCGTCTTTCAATTTATTCAAAATAAGTGTCACAGCAGAGACACGGGGCGAGGGGACTGCAAGACACTGTACTACAAAATTGATTTTCATCTACATATTAGCTACAGTTTAGCATAACAATTTTAAATTTCATTCATGAATGCGTCTTTCAATTTATTCAAAATAAGTGTCACAGCAGAGACACGGGGCGAGGGGACTGCAAGACACTGTACTACAAAATTGATTTTCAGCTACATATACTACAGTTTAGCATAACAGTTTTAAATTTCATTCATTAATTCGTTTTTCAATTTATTCAAAATAAGTGTCACAGCAGTGACACGGGGCGAGGGGACTGCAAGACACTGTACTACAAAATTGATTTTCAGCTACATATACTACAGCTTAGTATAACATTTTTAAATTTCATTCATGAATGCGTCTTTCAATTTATTCAAAATAAGTGTCACAGCAGAGACACGGGGCGAGGGGACTGCAAGACACTGTACTACAAAATTGATTTTCATCTACATATTAGCTACAGTTTAGCATAACAGTTTTAAATTTCATTCATGAATGCGTCTTTCAATTTATTCAAAATAAGTGTCACAGCAGAGACACGGGCGAGGGGACTGCAAGAGACTGTACTACAAAATTGATTTTCAGCTACATATACTACAGCTTAGTATAACAGTTTTAAATTTCATTCATGAATGCGTCTTTCAATTTATTCAAAATAAGTGTCACAGCAGTGACACGGGGCGAGGGGACTGCAAGACACTGTACTACAAAATTGATTTTCAGCTACATATACTACAGTTTAGTATAACAGTTTTAAATTTCATTCATGAATGCGTCTTTCAATTTATTCAAAATAAGTGTCACAGCAGTGACACGGGGCGAGGGGACTGCAAGACACTGTACTACAAAATTGATTTTCATCTACATATTAGCTACAGTTTAGCATAACAGTTTTAAATTTCATTCATGATTGCGTCTTTTAATTTATTCAAAATAAGTGTCACAGCAGAGACACGGGGCGAGGGGACTGCAAGACACTGTACTACAAAATTGATTTTCAGCTACATATACTACAGTTTAGTATAACAGTTTTAAATTTCATTCATTAATTCGTTTTTCAATTTATTCAAAATAAGTGTCACAGCAGTGACACGGGGCGAGGGGACTGCAAGACACTGTACTACAAAATTGATTTTCAGCTACATATTAGCTACAGTTTAGCATAACAGTTTTAAATTTCATTCATGAATGCGTCTTTCAATTTATTCAAAATAAGTGTCACAGCAGAGACACGGGGCGGGGGGACTGCAAGACACTGTACTACAAAATTGATTTTCAGCTACATATACTTCAGTTTAGTATAACAGTTTTAAATTTCATTCATTAATTCGTTTTTCAATTTATTCAAAATAAGTGTCACAGCAGTGACACGGGGCGAGGGGACTGCAAGACACTGTACTACAAAATTGATTTTCAGCTACATATTAGCTACAGTTTAGCATAACAGTTTTAAATTTCATTCATGAATACGTCTTTCAATTTATTCAAAATAAATGTCACAGCAGAGACACGGAGCGAGGGGACTGCAAGACACTGTACTACAAAATTGATTTTCAGCTGCATATACTACAGTTTAGTATAACAGTTTTAAATTTCATTCATGAATGCGTCTTTCAATTTATTCAAAATAAGTGTCACAGC
Organism: Amaurobius ferox; assembly: GCA_951213105.1. Taxonomy (NCBI): domain Eukaryota; kingdom Metazoa; phylum Arthropoda; class Arachnida; order Araneae; family Amaurobiidae; genus Amaurobius; species Amaurobius ferox. The sequence continues at coordinate 83,289,210 of OX578141.1, read as the reverse complement.
AGAGACACGGGGCGAGGGGACTGCAAGACACTGTACTAAAAAATTGATTTTCAGCTACATATACTACAGTTTAGTATAACAGTTTTAAATTTCATTCATTAATTCGTTTTTCAATTTATTCAAAATAAGTGTCACAGCAGTGACACGGGGCGAGGGGACTGCAAGACACTGTACTACAAAATTGATTTTCATCTACATATTAGATACAGTTTAGCATAACAGTTTTAAATTTCATTCATGAATGCGTCTTTCAATTTATTCAAAATAAGTGTCACAGCAGTGACACGGGGCGAGGGGACTGCAAGACACTGTACTACAAAATTGATTTTCATCTACATATTAGCTACAGTTTAGCATAACAGTTTTAAATTTCATTCATGATTGCGTCTTTTAATTTATTCAAAATCAGTGTCACAGCAGAGACACGGGGCGAGGGGACTGCAAGACACTGTACTACAAAATTGATTTTCAGCTACATATACTACAGTTTAGTATAACAGTTTTAAATTTCATTCATTAATTCGTTTTTCAATTTATTCAAAATAAGTGCCACAGCAGTGACACGGGGCGAGGGGACTGCAAGACACTGGACTACAAAATTGATTTTCAGCTACATATACTACAGTTTAGTATAACAGTTTTAAATTTCATTCATTAATTCGTTTTTCAATTTATTCAAAATAAGTGCCACAGCAGTGACACGGGGCGAGGGGACTGCAAGACACTGTACAACAAAATTGATTTTCAGCTACATATACTACAGTTTAGTATAACAGTTTTAAATTTCATTCATGATTGCGTCTTTTAATTTATTCAAAATAAGTGTCACAGCAGTGACACGGGGCGAGGGGACTGCAAGACACTGTACTACAAAATTGATTTTCATCTACATATTAGCTACAGTTTAGCATAACAGTTTTAAATTTCATTCATGATTGCGTCTTTTAATTTATTCAAAATCAGTGTCACAGCAGTGACACGGGGCGAGGGGACTGCAAGACACTGTACTACAAAATTGATTTTCAGCTACATATTAGCTACAGTTTAGCATAACAGTTTTAAATTTCATTCATGAATGCGTCTTTCAATTTATTCAAAATAAGTGTCACAGCAGAGACACGGGGCGGGGGGACTGCAAGACACTGTACTACAAAATTGATTTTCAGCTACATATACTTCAGTTTAGTATAACAGTTTTAAATTTCATTCATTAATTCGTTTTTCAATTTATTCAAAATAAGTGTCACAGCAGTGACACGGGGCGAGGGGACTGCAAGACACTGTACTACAAAATTGATTTTCAGCTACATATTAGCTACAGTTTAGCATAACAGTTTTAAATTTCATTCATGAATACGTCTTTCAATTTATTCAAAATAAGTGTCACAGCAGAGACACGGAGCGAGGGGACTGCAAGACACTGTACTACAAAATTGATTTTCAGCTGCATATACTACAGTTTAGTATAACAGTTTTAAATTTCATTCATGAATGCGTCTTTCAATTTATTCAAAATAAGTGTCACAGCAGAGACACGGGGCGAGGGGACTGCAAGACACTGTACTAAAAAATTGATTTTCAGCTACATATACTACAGTTTAGTATAACAGTTTTAAATTTCATTCATTAATTCGTTTTTCAATTTATTCAAAATAAGTGTCACAGCAGTGACACGGGGCGAGGGGACTGCAAGACACTGTACTACAAAATTGATTTTCATCTACATATTAGCTACAGTTTAGCATAACAGTTTTAAATTTCATTCATGAATGCGTCTTTCAATTTATTCAAAATAAGTGTCACAGCAGTGACACGGGGCGAGGGGACTGCAAGACACTGTACTACAAAATTGATTTTCATCTACATATTAGCTACAGTTTAGCATAACAGTTTTAAATTTCATTCATGATTGCGTCTTTTAATTTATTCAAAATCAGTGTCACAGCAGAGACACGGGGCGAGGGGACTGCAAGACACTGTACTACAAAATTGATTTTCAGCTACATATACTACAGTTTAGTATAAGAGTTTTAAATTTCATTCATTAATTCGTTTTTCAATTTATTCAAAATAAGTGCCACAGCAGTGACACGGGGCGAGGGGACTGCAAGACACTGGACTACAAAATTGATTTTCAGCTACATATATTACAGTTTAGTATAACAGTTTTAAATTTCATTCATTAATTCGTTTTTCAATTTATTCAAAATAAGTGCCACAGCAGTGACACGGGGCGAGGGGACTGCAAGACACTGTACAACAAAATTGATTTTCAGCTACATATACTACAGTTTAGTATAACAGTTTTAAATTTCATTCATGATTGCGTCTTTTAATTTATTCAAAATAAGTGTCACAGCAGAGACACGGGGCGAGGGGACTGCAAGACACTGTACAACAAAATTGATTTTCAGCTACATATACTACAGTTTAGTATAAGAGTTTTAAATTTCATTCATTAATTCGTTTTTCAATTTATTCAAAATAAGTGCCACAGCAGTGACACGGGGCGAGGGGACTGCAAGACACTGTACTACAAAATTGATTTTCAGCTACATATACTACAGTTTAGTATAACAGTTTTAAATTTCATTCATTAATTCGTTTTTCAATTTATTCAAAATAAGTGTCACAGCAGTGACACGGGGCGAGGGGACTGCAAGACACTGTACTACAAAATTGATTTTCATCTACATATTAGCTACAGTTTAGCATAACAGTTTTAAATTTCATTCATGAATGCGTCTTTCAATTTATTCAAAATAAGTGTCACAGCAGTGACACGGGTCGAGGGCAGTGGCGCACCCACGGGGGGGGCCGAGGGGGCCCTGGCCCCCCCCTTGGGCTGACAAAGCAAAACGCGAAGGGCGCTGTCAGCACAAGGGAGAACTAGGTCTGCCTTCGAGAAAGTATAAAAAAAAACATTTACAACCATTATTGTAATAAATAATTTTAATCATTGTGAAGAAAACAATTCCAGCATATCCCAACACTTACACTGAATGTAATTATACATATAAAGCTCTTTATCGTACTGTACAAATTATAAATTAATTCGCACTAAAGGCGCCAATTCTGGAAACCCGTTCTTCTTAAGACGTTTCTACCTGTGATTGAATTTAACTAATGGACTCGTCCAAAATCACGTGACCCAAATGCCTTCTCGCTGGAGTCGTACTATACCAGTGCTGTGTAGAGTGACGTCACAGGCGCCTCCGTGGCCCTATATAAAGAGTGAACGGCGGGGAAGCGGCTGTTCGCTCGAAAACTCGAGGATTTCGTTTACCCAGTGAGAAAATTGTGGAATATACAAAAGTTGGAAAATTGTTGGAATATACAAAATGAGATTATTTCAGCATGCAATGATTCCACTGTGAAGCACATAGCAACTGAGGTGAATGAGGCCAAATGTTTTGCGGTTTTATGTGACGAAACCACAGATATTGCAACGGTAGAGCAAATGACACTTTGCGTTCGTTATTTGAAACGGTTTGAAACAAATGATAAGTATAAAATTGAATTTAAGATAGTGGAGAACTTCCTTAAGTTTGTGCCCCTGACTGAAACTACAGGTCGAGCAATTGCAGATGCTATTCTTAAAGGCCTTGCAGACTGCAACATTGATACGTCTTTCCTCCGTGGACAAGGGTTCGATGGAGCTTCTGCAATGAGTGGAGAGTACAATGGCGCCCAAGCAATTATATATGAGCAACACCCCAAAGCCCCCTACGTTCATTGTGCATCACACTGTTTGAACTTAGCCATAACTTATTCATCTAGAGTTCCGGATATCCGAAACAGCTTTGGAATAATAGGGAAAATCTCTAGTTTTTTCAACACACCAAAACGAAACCTTGTTCTCACCAGCAAAATTAATGCAGCTAATCAGGGAGAGACAGAAATCAGTGCCAAAAAACTGAAGAAATTATGCCCTACTCGTTGGGTGGAGAGACATGATGCCGTCACAGTTATGGTTTCATTGTTTGATCAAGTAATCGAGGCTCTGGAGGAGATTACTACCTGGAATGACAAGGAGACATCAACAGAGGCTCATACCTTGTTATGTTCAATGTTAACATCACAGTTTGTCATAGCACTTGTTTCAGCTGACAGATTACTCAGCTACAGTGTTCGTCTGAGTGAAAAGCTGCAGGAAGTTAACCTTGATCTGGCAACTGCTGTGAGTGACGTAGAAGACGTTTTGAAAGCTATATCTATAATTCGAGAGAACGAAGAGAACGAGTTTCACCATCTGTTTGAACAAGCTGTTAAGAAGCTGGAACAGCATGGAGAAAACATTACTCTACCACGCCGTGCCACCAGACAAATTTATAGATCAAATTTCAACGTACAGACTCCTGAAGAATACTACAGACTTTCTATTTTCATTCCATGGATTGATAATTTCATCACTCACCTCCATGAAAAATTTCTCAAACATAAGGAATTTCTACAAAGTTTTGCATCTGTCATTCCGAATGGAAGGCAGCCGACACTGGAAGAAAACGAGAGATTTGTTGCCTTATCAAGGAAATTTGCAGATGATTTAGGACCCAGATCAGATAATACTCTAAAAGATGAACTACATCTGTGGTACATGAAGGTCTTTGCATTGAACAAAAAAACTAAAAGCCCAATCGAACTGCTTAACTTTTGTGACCAAAGGACTTTTCCAACTGTGTTTGAACTTTTAAAAGTGTATGCCACCCTCCCAGTATCAACAAGCAGTGCTGAGAGGTCATTCTCCACAATGAAGAGGTTGAAAACTTACTTGAGAAACAGTATGAGTGAAACCAGACTGAATGGACTTGCGTCAGTGAACATTCACCGTGAAGTGGAAATTGATCCAGACCAGATAATTAATGCTCTGGCTACAAAGAAAAACAGGAGGCTGGACTTCGTTTTATGAATATGTATAGATCATAATTGAATAATATAACAATATGTAATCATGAGAGAGTGGTTGAAAACAAGTATACAGTATAAGCAGACCAGAACAAATAATTTTATCTTCATCTATTTCTTAATTTGTGTTGTTTTGTATAAATATCTACTACTACTTCTTCTAATCATTCAATTCTCTTGCACTGCACTAAAGAATTGTTAGTAATTTGATAAAAATAAATGTACAAAAAAAGACAACCGCCTTGTTAATTGATATGGCCTCTGATCATTTTTTCTCGGAAAATTTATCGAGGAGTCATCCTCCTTCATAAAAATTTTGTGCACCAATGGCCCCCCCCTTAGGAATATTCTGGGTGCGCCACTGGTCGAGGGGACTGCAAAACACTGTACTACAAAATTGATTTTCATCTACATATTAGCTACAGTTTAGCATAACAATTTTAAATTTCATTCATGAATGCGTCTTTCAATTTATTCAAAATAAGTGTCACAGCAGAGACACGGGGCGAGGTAACTGCAAGACACTGTACTACAAAATTGATTTTCAGCTACATATACTACAGTTTAGTATAACAGTATTAAATTTCATTCATTAATTCGTTTTTCAATTTATTCAAAATAAGTGTCACAGCAGTGACACGTGGCGAGGGGACTGCAAGACACTGTACTACAAAATTGATTTTCAGCTACATATTAACTACAGTTTAGCATAACAGTTTTAAATTTCATTCATGAATGCGTCTTTCAATTTATTCAAAATAAGTGTCACAGCAGAGACACGGGGCGGCGGGACTGCAAGACACTGTACTACAAAATTGATTTTCAGATACATATACTACAGTTTAGTATAACAGTTTTAAATTTCATTCATTAATTCGTTTTTCAATTTATTCAAAATAAGTGTCACAGCAGTGACACGGGGCGAGGGGACTGCAAGACACTGTACTACAAAATTGATTTTCAGCTACATATTAGCTACAGTTTAGCATAACAGTTTTAAATTTCATTCATGAATACGTCTTTCAATTTATTCAAAATAAGTGTCACAGCAGAGACACGGAGCGAGGGGACTGCAAGACACTGTACTACAAAATTGATTTTCAGCTGCATATACTACAGTTTAGTATAACAGTTTTAAATTTCATTCATGAATGCGTTTTTCAATTTATTCAAAATAAGTGTCACAGCAGAGACACGGGGCGAGGGGACTGCAAGACACTGTACTAAAAAATTGATTTTCAGCTACATATACTACAGTTTAGTATAACAGTTTTAAATTTCATTCATTAATTCGTTTTTCAATTTATTCAAAATAAGTGTCACAGCAGTGACACGGGGCGAGGGGACTTTAAGACACTGTACTACAAAATTGATTTTCATCTACATATTAGCTACAGTTTAGCATAACTGTTTTAAATTTCATTCATGTATGCGTCTTTCAATTTATTCAAAATAAGTGTCACAGCAGTGACACGGGGCGAGGGGACTGCAAGACACTGTACTACAAAATTGATTTTCATCTACATATTAGCTACAGTTTAGTATAACAGTTTTAAATTTCATTCATGATTGCGTCTTTTAATTTATTCAAAATAAGTGTCACAGCAGAGACACGGGGCGAGGGGACTGCAAGACACTGTACAACAAAATTGATTTTCAGCTACATATACTACAGTTTAGTATAAGTGTTTTAAATTTCATTCATTAATTCGTTTTTCAATTTATTCAAAATAAGTGTCACAGCAGTGACACGGGGCGAGGGGACTGCAAGACACTGTACTACAAAATTGATTTTCATCTACATATTAGCTACAGTTTAGCATAACAGTTTTAAATTTCATTCATGAATGCGTCTTTCAATTTATTCAAAATAAGTGTCACAGCAGTGACACGGGGCGAGGGGACTGCAAGACACTGTACTACAAAATTGATTTTCATCTACATATTAGCTACAGTTTAGCATAACAATTTTAAATTTCATTCATGAATGCGTCTTTCAATTTATTCAAAATAAGTGTCACAGCAGAGACACGGGGCGAGGGGACTGCAAGACACTGTACTACAAAATTGATTTTCAGCTACATATACTACAGTTTAGCATAACAGTTTTAAATTTCATTCATTAATTCGTTTTTCAATTTATTCAAAATAAGTGTCACAGCAGTGACACGGGGCGAGGGGACTGCAAGACACTGTACTACAAAATTGATTTTCAGCTACATATACTACAGCTTAGTATAACAGTTTTAAATTTCATTCATGAATGCGTCTTTCAATTTATTCAAAATAAGTGTCACAGCAGAGACACGGGGCGAGGGGACTGCAAGACACTGTACTACAAAATTGATTTTCATCTACATATTAGCTACAGTTTAGCATAACAGTTTTAAATTTCATTCATGAATGCGTCTTTCAATTTATTCAAAATAAGTGTCACAGCAGAGACACGGGCGAGGGGACTGCAAGAGACTGTACTACAAAATTGATTTTCAGCTACATATACTACAGCTTAGTATAACAGTTTTAAATTTCATTCATGAATGCGTCTTTCAATTTATTCAAAATAAGTGTCACAGCAGTGACACGGGGCGAGGGGACTGCAAGACACTGTACTACAAAATTGATTTTCAGCTACATATACTACAGTTTAGTATAACAGTTTTAAATTTCATTCATGAATGCGTCTTTCAATTTATTCAAAATAAGTGTCACAGCAGTGACACGGGGCGAGGGGACTGCAAGACACTGTACTACAAAATTGATTTTCATCTACATATTAGCTACAGTTTAGCATAACAGTTTTAAATTTCATTCATGATTGCGTCTTTTAATTTATTCAAAATAAGTGTCACAGCAGAGACACGGGGCGAGGGGACTGCAAGACACTGTACTACAAAATTGATTTTCAGCTACATATACTACAGTTTAGTATAACAGTTTTAAATTTCATTCATTAATTCGTTTTTCAATTTATTCAAAATAAGTGTCACAGCAGTGACACGGGGCGAGGGGACTGCAAGACACTGTACTACAAAATTGATTTTCAGCTACATATTAGCTACAGTTTAGCATAACAGTTTTAAATTTCATTCATGAATGCGTCTTTCAATTTATTCAAAATAAGTGTCACAGCAGAGACACGGGGCGGGGGGACTGCAAGACACTGTACTACAAAATTGATTTTCAGCTACATATACTTCAGTTTAGTATAACAGTTTTAAATTTCATTCATTAATTCGTTTTTCAATTTATTCAAAATAAGTGTCACAGCAGTGACACGGGGCGAGGGGACTGCAAGACACTGTACTACAAAATTGATTTTCAGCTACATATTAGCTACAGTTTAGCATAACAGTTTTAAATTTCATTCATGAATACGTCTTTCAATTTATTCAAAATAAGTGTCACAGCAGAGACACGGAGCGAGGGGACTGCAAGACACTGTACTACAAAATTGATTTTCAGCTGCATATACTACAGTTTAGTATAACAGTTTTAAATTTCATTCATGAATGCGTCTTTCAATTTATTCAAAATAAGTGTCACAGCAGAGACACGGGGCGAGGGGACTGCAAGACACTGTACTAAAAAATTGATTTTCAGCTACATATACTACAGTTTAGTATAACAGTTTTAAATTTCATTCATTAATTCGTTTTTCAATTTATTCAAAATAAGTGTCACAGCAGTGACACGGGGCGAGGGGACTGCAAGACACTGTACTACAAAATTGATTTTCATCTACATATTAGCTACAGTTTAGCATAACAGTTTTAAATTTCATTCATGAATGCGTCTTTCAATTTATTCAAAATAAGTGTCACAGCAGTGACACGGGGCGAGGGGACTGCAAGACACTGTACTACAAAATTGATTTTCATCTACATATTAGCTACAGTTTAGCATAACAGTTTTAAATTTCATTCATGATTGCGTCTTTTAATTTATTCAAAATCAGTGTCACAGCAGAGACACGGGGCGAGGGGACTGCAAGACACTGTACTACAAAATTGATTTTCAGCTACATATACTACAGTTTAGTATAACAGTTTTAAATTTCATTCATTAATTCTTTTTTCAATTTATTCAAAATAAGTGCCACAGCAGTGACACGGGGCGAGGGGACTGCAAGACACTGGACTACAAAATTGATTTTCAGCTACATATACTACAGTTTAGTATAACAGTTTTAAATTTCATTCATTAATTCTTTTTTCAATTTATTCAAAATAAGTGCCACAGCAGTGACACGGGGCGAGGGGACTGCAAGACACTGTACAACAAAATTGATTTTCAGCTACATATACTACAGTTTAGTATAACAGTTTTAAATTTCATTCATGATTGCGTCTTTTAATTTATTCAAAATAAGTGTCACAGCAGTGACACGGGGCGAGGGGACTGCAAGACACTGTACTACAAAATTGATTTTCATCTACATATTAGCTACAGTTTAGCATAACAGTTTTAAATTTCATTCATGATTGCGTCTTTTAATTTATTCAAAATCAGTGTCACAGCAGTGACACGGGGCGAGGGGACTGCAAGACACTGTACTACAAAATTGATTTTCAGCTACATATTAGCTACAGTTTAGCATAACAGTTTTAAATTTCATTCATGAATGCGTCTTTCAATTTATTCAAAATAAGTGTCACAGCAGAGACACGGGGCGGGGGGACTGCAAGACACTGTACTACAAAATTGATTTTCAGCTACATATACTACAGTTTAGTATAACAGTTTTAAATTTCATTCATGAATGCGTCTTTCAATTTATTCAAAATAAGTGTCACAGCAGAGACACGGGGCGAGGGGACTGCAAGACACTGTACTAAAAAATTGATTTTCAGCTACATATACTACAGTTTAGTATAACAGTTTTAAATTTCATTCATTAATTCGTTTTTCAATTTATTCAAAATAAGTGTCACAGCAGTGACACGGGGCGAGGGGACTGCAAGACACTGTACTACAAAATTGATTTTCATCTACATATTAGCTACAGTTTAGCATAACAGTTTTAAATTTCATTCATGAATGCGTCTTTCAATTTATTCAAAATAAGTGTCACAGCAGTGACACGGGGCGAGGGGACTGCAAGACACTGTACTACAAAATTGATTTTCATCTACATATTAGCTACAGTTTAGCATAACAGTTTTAAATTTCATTCATGATTGCGTCTTTTAATTTATTCAAAATCAGTGTCACAGCAGAGACACGGGGCGAGGGGACTGCAAGACACTGTACTACAAAATTGATTTTCAGCTACATATACTACAGTTTAGTATAACAGTTTTAAATTTCATTCATTAATTCGTTTTTCAATTTATTCAAAATAAGTGCCACAGCAGTGACACGGGGCGAGGGGACTGCAAGACACTGGACTACAAAATTGATTTTCAGCTACATATATTACAGTTTAGTATAACAGTTTTAAATTTCATTCATTAATTCGTTTTTCAATTTATTCAAAATAAGTGCCACAGCAGTGACACGGGGCGAGGGGACTGCAAGACACTGTACAACAAAATTGATTTTCAGCTACATATACTACAGTTTAGTATAACAGTTTTAAATTTCATTCATGATTGCGTCTTTTAATTTATTCAAAATAAGTGTCACAGCAGAGACACGGGGCGAGGGGACTGCAAGACACTGTACAACAAAATTGATTTTCAGCTACATATACTACAGTTTAGTATAAGAGTTTTAAATTTCATTCATTAATTCGTTTTTCAATTTATTCAAAATAAGTGCCACAGCAGTGACACGGGGCGAGGGGACTGCAAGACACTGTACTACAAAATTGATTTTCAGCTACATATACTACAGTTTAGTATAACAGTTTTAAATTTCATTCATTAATTCGTTTTTCAATTTATTCAAAATAAGTGTCACAGCAGTGACACGGGGCGAGGGGACTGCAAGACACTGTACTACAAAATTGATTTTCATCTACATATTAGCTACAGTTTAGCATAACAGTTTTAAATTTCATTCATGAATGCGTCTTTCAATTTATTCAAAATAAGTGTCACAGCAGTGACACGGGTCGAGGGGACTGCAAAACACTGTACTACAAAATTGATTTTCATCTACATATTAGCTACAGTTTAGCATAACAATTTTAAATTTCATTCATGAATGCGTCTTTCAATTTATTCAAAATAAGTGTCACAGCAGAGACACGGGGCGAGGTAACTGCAAGACACTGTACTACAAAATTGATTTTCAGCTACATATACTACAGTTTAGTATAACAGTATTAAATTTCATTCATTAATTCGTTTTTCAATTTATTCAAAATAAGTGTCACAGCAGTGACACGTGGCGAGGGGACTGCAAGACACTGTACTACAAAATTGATTTTCAGCTACATATTAACTACAGTTTAGCATAACAGTTTTAAATTTCATTCATGAATGCGTCTTTCAATTTATTCAAAATAAGTGTCACAGCAGAGACACGGGGCGGCGGGACTGCAAGACACTGTACTACAAAATTGATTTTCAGATACATATTAGCTACAGTTTAGCATAACAGTTTTAAAATTCATTCATGAATACGTCTTTCAATTTATTCAAAATAAGTGTCACAGCAGAGACACGGAGCGAGGGGACTGCAAGACACTGTACTACAAAATTGATTTTCAGCTGCATATACTACAGTTTAGTATAACAGTTTTAAATTTCATTCATGAATGCGTTTTTCAATTTATTCAAAATAAGTGTCACAGCAGAGACACGGGGCGAGGGGACTGCAAGACACTGTACTAAAAAATTGATTTTCAGCTACATATACTACAGTTTAGTATAACAGTTTTAAATTTCATTCATTAATTCGTTTTTCAATTTATTCAAAATAAGTGTCACAGCAGTGACACGGGGCGAGGGGACTTTAAGACACTGTACTACAAAATTGATTTTCATCTACATATTAGCTACAGTTTAGCATAACTGTTTTAAATTTCATTCATGTATGCGTCTTTCAATTTATTCAAAATAAGTGTCACAGCAGTGACACGGGGCGAGGGGACTGCAAGACACTGTACTACAAAATTGATTTTCATCTACATATTAGCTACAGTTTAGTATAACAGTTTTAAATTTCATTCATGATTGCGTCTTTTAATTTATTCAAAATAAGTGTCACAGCAGAGACACGGGGCGAGGGGACTGCAAGACACTGTACAACAAAATTGATTTTCAGCTACATATACTACAGTTTAGTATAAGTGTTTTAAATTTCATTCATTAATTCGTTTTTCAATTTATTCAAAATAAGTGTCACAGCAGTGACACGGGGCGAGGGGACTGCAAGACACTGTACTACAAAATTGATTTTCATCTACATATTAGCAACAGTTTAGCATAACAGTTTTAAATTTCATTCATGAATGCGTCTTTCAATTTATTCAAAATAAGTGTCACAGCAGTGACACGGGGCGAGGGGAATGCAAAACACTGTACTACAAAATTGATTTTCATCTACATATTAGCTACAGTTTAGCATAACAATTTTAAATTTCATTCATGAATGCGTCTTTCAATTTATTCAAAATAAGTGTCACAGCAGAGACACGGGGCGAGGGGACTGCAAGACACTGTACTACAAAATTGATTTTCAGCTACATATACTACAGTTTAGTATAACAGTATTAAATTTCATTCATTAATTCGTTTTTCAATTTATTCAAAATCAGTGTCACAGCAGTGACACGTGGCGAGGGGACTGCAAGACACTGTACTACAAAATTGATTTTCAGCTACATATTAGCTACAGTTTAGCATAACAGTTTTAAATTTCATTCATGAATGCGTCTTTCAATTTATTCAAAATAAGTGTCACAGCAGTGACACGTGGCGAGGGGACTGCAAGACACTGTACTACAAAATTGATTTTCAGCTACATATTAGCTACAGTTTAGCATAACAGTTTTAAATTTCATTCATGAATACGTCTTTCAATTTATTCAAAATAAGTGTCACAGCAGAGACACGGAGCGAGGGGACTGCAAGACACTGTACTACAAAATTGATTTTCAGCTGCATATACTACAGTTTAGTATAACAGTTTTAAATTTCATTCATGAATGCGTCTTTCAATTTATTCAAAATAAGTGTCACAGCAGAGACACGGGGCGAGGGGACTGCAAGACACTGTACTAAAAAATTGATTTTCAGCTACATATACTACAGTTTAGTATAACAGTTTTAAATTTCATTCATTAATTCGTTTTTCAATTTATTCAAAATAAGTGTCACAGCAGTGACACGGGGCGAGGGGACTGCAAGACACTGTACTACAAAATTGATTTTCATCTACATATTAGCTACAGTTTAGCATAACAGTTTTAAATTTCATTCATGAATGCGTCTTTCAATTTATTCAAAATAAGTGTCACAGCAGAGACACGGGGCGAGGGGACTGTAAGACACTGTACTACAAAATTGATTTTCAGCTACATATACTACAGTTTAGTATAACAGTTTTAAATTTCATTCATTAATTCGTTTTTCAATTTATTCAAAATAAGTGTCCCAGCAATGACACGGGGCGAGGGGACCCGGCCACTCATCTTGCTGCTCTAAGTCCTTGGACGAGCCGAGTGGTCTGGGCTTTCGACGGGGCGAGGGGACTGCAAGACACTGTACAACAAAATTGATTTTCAGCTACATATACTACAGTTTAGTATAAGAGTTTTAAATTTCATTCATTAATTCGTTTTTCAATTTATTCAAAATAAGTGCCACAGCAGAGACACGGGGCGGGGGGACTGCAAGACACTGTACTACAAAATTGATTTTCAGCTACATATACTACAGTTTAGTATAACAGTTTTAAATTTCATTCATTAATTCGTTTTTCAATTTATTCAAAATAAGTGTCACAGCAGTGACACGGGGCGAGGGGACTGCAAGACACTGTACTACAAAATTGATTTTCAGCTACATATTAGCTACAGTTTAGCATAACAGTTTTAAATTTCATTCATGAATACGTCTTTCATATTATTCAAAATAAGTGTCACAGCAGAGACACGGAGCGAGGGGACTGCAAGACCCTGTACTACAAAATTGATTTTCAGCTGCATATACTACAGTTTAGTATAACAGTTTTAAATTTCATTCATTAATTCGTTTTTCAATTTATTCAAAATAAGTGTCACAGCAGTGACACGGGGCGAGGGGACTGCAAGACACTGTACTACAAAATTGATTTTCAGCTACATATACTACAGTTTAGTATAACAGTTTTAAATTTCATTCATGAATGCGTCTTTCAATTTATTCAAAATAAGTGTCAGAGCAGTGACACGGGGTGAGGGGACTGCAAGACACTGTACTACAAATTGATTTTCAGCTACATATACTACAGTTTAGTATAACAGTTTTAAATTTCATTCATGAATGCGTCTTTTAATTTATTCAAAATAAGTGTCACAGCAGAGACACGGGGCGAGGGGACTGCAAGACACTGTACTACAAAATTGATTTTCAGCTACATATACTACAGTTTAGTATAACAGTTTTAAATTTCATTCATTAATTCGTTTTTCAATTTATTCAAAATAAGTGTCACAGCAGTGACACGGGGCGAGGGGACTGCAAGACACTGTACTACAAAATTGATTTTCAGCTACATATTAGCTACAGTTTAGCATAACAGTTTTAAATTTCATTCATGAATACGTCTTTCAATTTATTCAAAATAAATGTCACAGCAGAGACACGGAGCGAAGGGACTGCAAGACACTGTACTACAAAATTGATTTTCAGCTGCATATACTACAGTTTAGTATAACAGTTTTAAATTTCTTTCATGAATGCGTCTTTCAATTTATTCAAAATAAGTGTCACAGCAGAGACACGGGGCGAGGGGACTGCAAGACACTGTACTAAAAAATTGATTTTCAGCTACATATACTACAGTTTAGTATAACAGTTTTAAATTTCATTCATTAATTCGTTTTTCAATTTATTCAAAATAAGTGTCACAGCAGTGACACGGGGCGAGGGGACTGCAAGACACTGTACTACAAAATTGATTTTCAGCTACATATACTACAGTTTAGCATAACAGTTTTAAATTTCATTCATGAATGCGTCTTTCAATTTATTCAAAATAAGTGTCACAGCAGTGACACGGGGCGAGGGGACTGCAAGACACTGTACTACAAAATTGATTTTCATCTACATATTAGCTACAGTTTAGCATAACAGTTTTAAATTTCATTCATGATTGCGTCTTTTAATTTATTCAAAATCAGTGTCACAGCAGAGACACGGGGCGAGGGGACTGCAAGACACTGTACTACAAAATTGATTTTCAGCTACATATACTACAGTTTAGTATAACAGTTTTAAATTTCATTCATTAATTCGTTTTTCAATTTATTCAAAATAAGTGCCACAGCAGTGACACGGGGCGAGGGGACTGCAAGACACTGGACTACAAAATTGATTTTCAGGTACATATACTACAGTTTAGTATAACAGTTTTAAATTTCATTCATTAATTCTTTTTTCAATTTATTCAAAATAAGTGCCACAGCAGTGACACGGGGCGAGGGGACTGCAAGACACTGTACAACAAAATTGATTTTCAGCTACATATACTACAGTTTAGTATAACAGTTTTAAATTTCATTCATGATTGCGTCTTTTAATTTATTCAAAATAAGTGTCACAGCAGTGACACGGGGCGAGGGGACTGCAAGACACTGTACTACAAAATTGATTTTCATCTACATATTAGCTACAGTTTAGCATAACAGTTTTAAATTTCATTCATGATTGCGTCTTTTAATTTATTCAAAATCAGTGTCACAGCAGTGACACGGGGCGAGGGGACTGCAAGACACTGTACTACAAAATTGATTTTCAGCTACATATTAGCTACAGTTTAGCATAACAGTTTTAAATTTCATTCATGAATGCGTCTTTCAATTTATTCAAAATAAGTGTCACAGCAGAGACACGGGGCGGGGGGACTGCAAGACACTGTACTACAAAATTGATTTTCAGCTACATATACTTCAGTTTAGTATAACAGTTTTAAATTTCATTCATTAATTCGTTTTTCAATTTATTCAAAATAAGTGTCACAGCAGTGACACGGGGCGAGGGGACTGCAAGACACTGTACTACAAAATTGATTTTCAGCTACATATTAGCTACAGTTTAGCATAACAGTTTTAAATTTCATTCATGAATACGTCTTTCAATTTATTCAAAATAAGTGTCACAGCAGAGACACGGAGCGAGGGGACTGCAAGACACTGTACTACAAAATTGATTTTCAGCTGCATATACTACAGTTTAGTATAACAGTTTTAAATTTCATTCATGAATGCGTCTTTCAATTTATTCAAAATAAGTGTCACAGCAGAGACACGGGGCGAGGGGACTGCAAGACACTGTACTAAAAAATTGATTTTCAGCTACATATACTACAGTTTAGTATAACAGTTTTAAATTTCATTCATTAATTCGTTTTTCAATTTATTCAAAATAAGTGTCACAGCAGTGACACGGGGCGAGGGGACTGCAAGACACTGTACTACAAAATTGATTTTCATCTACATATTAGCTACAGTTTAGCATAACAGTTTTAAATTTCATTCATGAATGCGTCTTTCAATTTATTCAAAATAAGTGTCACAGCAGTGACACGGGGCGAGGGGACTGCAAGACACTGTACTACAAAATTGATTTTCATCTACATATTAGCTACAGTTTAGCATAACAGTTTTAAATTTCATTCATGATTGCGTCTTTTAATTTATTTAAAATCAGTGTCACAGCAGAGACACGGGGCGAGGGGACTGCAAGACACTGTACTACAAAATTGATTTTCAGCTACATATACTACAGTTTAGTATAACAGTTTTAAATTTCATTCATTAATTCGTTTTTCAATTTATTCAAAATAAGTGCCACAGCAGTGACACGGGGCGAGGGGACTGCAAGACACTGGACTACAAAATTGATTTTCAACTACATATATTACAGTTTAGTATAACAGTTTTAAATTTCATTCATTAATTCGTTTTTCAATTTATTCAAAATAAGTGTCCCAGCAATGACACGGGGCGAGGGGACCCGGCCACTCATCTTGCTGCTCTAAGTCCTTGGACGAGCCGAGTGGTCTGGGCTTTCGACGGGGCGAGGGGACTGCAAGACACTGTACAACAAAATTGATTTTCAGCTACATATACTACAGTTTAGTATAAGAGTTTTAAATTTCATTCATTAATTCGTTTTTCAATTTATTCAAAATAAGTGCCACAGCAGAGACACGGGGCGGGGGGACTGCAAGACACTGTACTACAAAATTGATTTTCAGCTACATATACTACAGTTTAGTATAACAGTTTTAAATTTCATTCATTAATTCGTTTTTCAATTTATTCAAAATAAGTGTCACAGCAGTGACACGGGGCGAGGGGACTGCAAGACACTGTACTACAAAATTGATTTTCAGCTACATATTAGCTACAGTTTAGCATAACAGTTTTAAATTTCATTCATGAATACGTCTTTCATATTATTCAAAATAAGTGTCACAGCAGAGACACGGAGCGAGGGGACTGCAAGACCCTGTACTACAAAATTGATTTTCAGCTGCATATACTACAGTTTAGTATAACAGTTTTAAATTTCATTCATTAATTCGTTTTTCAATTTATTCAAAATAAGTGTCACAGCAGTGACACGGGGCGAGGGGACTGCAAGACACTGTACTACAAAATTGATTTTCAGCTACATATACTACAGTTTAGTATAACAGTTTTAAATTTCATTCATGAATGCGTCTTTCAATTTATTCAAAATAAGTGTCAGAGCAGTGACACGGGGTGAGG
The DNA here is from genome assembly GCA_951213105.1 of Amaurobius ferox. Taxonomy (NCBI): domain Eukaryota; kingdom Metazoa; phylum Arthropoda; class Arachnida; order Araneae; family Amaurobiidae; genus Amaurobius; species Amaurobius ferox. Next base: position 83,271,434 of record OX578141.1, on the reverse strand, counting down.
GGACTGCAAGACACTGTACTACAAATTGATTTTCAGCTACATATACTACAGTTTAGTATAACAGTTTTAAATTTCATTCATGAATGCGTCTTTTAATTTATTCAAAATAAGTGTCACAGCAGAGACACGGGGCGAGGGGACTGCAAGACACTGTACTACAAAATTGATTTTCAGCTACATATACTACAGTTTAGTATAACAGTTTTAAATTTCATTCATTAATTCGTTTTTCAATTTATTCAAAATAAGTGTCACAGCAGTGACACGGGGCGAGGGGACTGCAAGACACTGTACTACAAAATTGATTTTCAGCTACATATTAGCTACAGTTTAGCATAACAGTTTTAAATTTCATTCATGAATACGTCTTTCAATTTATTCAAAATAAATGTCACAGCAGAGACACGGAGCGAAGGGACTGCAAGACACTGTACTACAAAATTGATTTTCAGCTGCATATACTACAGTTTAGTATAACAGTTTTAAATTTCTTTCATGAATGCGTCTTTCAATTTATTCAAAATAAGTGTCACAGCAGAGACACGGGGCGAGGGGACTGCAAGACACTGTACTAAAAAATTGATTTTCAGCTACATATACTACAGTTTAGTATAACAGTTTTAAATTTCATTCATTAATTCGTTTTTCAATTTATTCAAAATAAGTGTCACAGCAGTGACACGGGGCGAGGGGACTGCAAGACACTGTACTACAAAATTGATTTTCAGCTACATATACTACAGTTTAGCATAACAGTTTTAAATTTCATTCATGAATGCGTCTTTCAATTTATTCAAAATAAGTGTCACAGCAGTGACACGGGGCGAGGGGACTGCAAGACACTGTACTACAAAATTGATTTTCATCTACATATTAGCTACAGTTTAGCATAACAGTTTTAAATTTCATTCATGATTGCGTCTTTTAATTTATTCAAAATCAGTGTCACAGCAGAGACACGGGGCGAGGGGACTGCAAGACACTGTACTACAAAATTGATTTTCAGCTACATATACTACAGTTTAGTATAACAGTTTTAAATTTCATTCATTAATTCGTTTTTCAATTTATTCAAAATAAGTGCCACAGCAGTGACACGGGGCGAGGGGACTGCAAGACACTGGACTACAAAATTGATTTTCAGGTACATATACTACAGTTTAGTATAACAGTTTTAAATTTCATTCATTAATTCTTTTTTCAATTTATTCAAAATAAGTGCCACAGCAGTGACACGGGGCGAGGGGACTGCAAGACACTGTACAACAAAATTGATTTTCAGCTACATATACTACAGTTTAGTATAACAGTTTTAAATTTCATTCATGATTGCGTCTTTTAATTTATTCAAAATAAGTGTCACAGCAGTGACACGGGGCGAGGGGACTGCAAGACACTGTACTACAAAATTGATTTTCATCTACATATTAGCTACAGTTTAGCATAACAGTTTTAAATTTCATTCATGATTGCGTCTTTTAATTTATTCAAAATCAGTGTCACAGCAGTGACACGGGGCGAGGGGACTGCAAGACACTGTACTACAAAATTGATTTTCAGCTACATATTAGCTACAGTTTAGCATAACAGTTTTAAATTTCATTCATGAATGCGTCTTTCAATTTATTCAAAATAAGTGTCACAGCAGAGACACGGGGCGGGGGGACTGCAAGACACTGTACTACAAAATTGATTTTCAGCTACATATACTTCAGTTTAGTATAACAGTTTTAAATTTCATTCATTAATTCGTTTTTCAATTTATTCAAAATAAGTGTCACAGCAGTGACACGGGGCGAGGGGACTGCAAGACACTGTACTACAAAATTGATTTTCAGCTACATATTAGCTACAGTTTAGCATAACAGTTTTAAATTTCATTCATGAATACGTCTTTCAATTTATTCAAAATAAGTGTCACAGCAGAGACACGGAGCGAGGGGACTGCAAGACACTGTACTACAAAATTGATTTTCAGCTGCATATACTACAGTTTAGTATAACAGTTTTAAATTTCATTCATGAATGCGTCTTTCAATTTATTCAAAATAAGTGTCACAGCAGAGACACGGGGCGAGGGGACTGCAAGACACTGTACTAAAAAATTGATTTTCAGCTACATATACTACAGTTTAGTATAACAGTTTTAAATTTCATTCATTAATTCGTTTTTCAATTTATTCAAAATAAGTGTCACAGCAGTGACACGGGGCGAGGGGACTGCAAGACACTGTACTACAAAATTGATTTTCATCTACATATTAGCTACAGTTTAGCATAACAGTTTTAAATTTCATTCATGAATGCGTCTTTCAATTTATTCAAAATAAGTGTCACAGCAGTGACACGGGGCGAGGGGACTGCAAGACACTGTACTACAAAATTGATTTTCATCTACATATTAGCTACAGTTTAGCATAACAGTTTTAAATTTCATTCATGATTGCGTCTTTTAATTTATTCAAAATCAGTGTCACAGCAGAGACACGGGGCGAGGGGACTGCAAGACACTGTACTACAAAATTGATTTTCAGCTACATATACTACAGTTTAGTATAACAGTTTTAAATTTCATTCATTAATTCGTTTTTCAATTTATTCAAAATAAGTGCCACAGCAGTGACACGGGGCGAGGGGACTGCAAGACACTGGACTACAAAATTGATTTTCAGCTACATATATTACAGTTTAGTATAACAGTTTTAAATTTCATTCATTAATTCGTTTTTCAATTTATTCAAAATAAGTGCCACAGCAGTGACACGGGGCGAGGGGACTGCAAGACACTGTACAACAAAATTGATTTTCAGCTACATATACTACAGTTTAGTATAACAGTTTTAAATTTCATTCATGATTGCGTCTTTTAATTTATTCAAAATAAGTGTCACAGCAGAGACACGGGGCGAGGGGACTGCAAGACACTGTACAACAAAATTGATTTTCAGCTACATATACTACAGTTTAGTATAAGAGTTTTAAATTTCATTCATTAATTCGTTTTTCAATTTATTCAAAATAAGTGCCACAGCAGTGACACGGGGCGAGGGGACTGCAAGACACTGTACTACAAAATTGATTTTCAGCTACATATACTACAGTTTAGTATAACAGTTTTAAATTTCATTCATTAATTCGTTTTTCAATTTATTCAAAATAAGTGTCACAGCAGTGACACGGGGCGAGGGGACTGCAAGACACTGTACTACAAAATTGATTTTCATCTACATATTAGCTACAGTTTAGCATAACAGTTTTAAATTTCATTCATGAATGCGTCTTTCAATTTATTCAAAATAAGTGTCACAGCAGTGACACGGGGCGAGGGGACTGCAAGACACTGTACTACAAAATTGATTTTCATCTACATATTAGCTACAGTTTAGCATAACAGTTTTAAATTTCATTCATGATTGCGTCTTTTAATTTATTCAAAATCAGTGTCACAGCAGAGACACGGGGCGAGGGGACTGCAAGACACTGTACTACAAAATTGATTTTCAGCTACATATACTACAGTTTAGTATAACAGTTTTAAATTTCATTCATTAATTCGTTTTTCAATTTATTCAAAATAAGTGCCACAGCAGTGACACGGGGCGAGGGGACTGCAAGACACTGGACTACAAAATTGATTTTCAGCTACATATATTACAGTTTAGTATAACAGTTTTAAATTTCATTCATTAATTCGTTTTTCAATTTATTCAAAATAAGTGTCCCAGCAATGACACGGGGCGAGGGGACCCGGCCACTCATCTTGCTGCTCTAAGTCCTTGGACGAGCCGAGTGGTCTGGGCTTTCGACGGGGCGAGGGGACTGCAAGACACTGTACAACAAAATTGATTTTCAGCTACATATACTACAGTTTAGTATAAGAGTTTTAAATTTCATTCATTAATTCGTTTTTCAATTTATTCAAAATAATTGCCACAGCAGAGACACGGGGCGGGGGGACTGCAAGACACTGTACTACAAAATTGATTTTCAGCTACATATACTACAGTTTAGTATAACAGTTTTAAATTTCATTCATTAATTCGTTTTTCAATTTATTCAAAATAAGTGTCACAGCAGTGACACGGGGCGAGGGGACTGCAAGACACTGTACTACAAAATTGATTTTCAGCTACATATTAGCTACAGTTTAGCATAACAGTTTTAAATTTCATTCATGAATACGTCTTTCATATTATTCAAAATAAGTGTCACAGCAGAGACACGGAGCGAGGGGACTGCAAGACCCTGTACTACAAAATTGATTTTCAGCTGCATATACTACAGTTTAGTATAACAGTTTTAAATTTCATTCATTAATTCGTTTTTCAATTTATTCAAAATAAGTGTCACAGCAGTGACACGGGGCGAGGGGACTGCAAGACACTGTACTACAAAATTGATTTTCAGCTACATATACTACAGTTTAGTATAACAGTTTTAAATTTCATTCATGAATGCGTCTTTCAATTTATTCAAAATAAGTGTCAGAGCAGTGACACGGGGTGAGGGGACTGCAAGACACTGTACTACAAATTGATTTTCAGCTACATATACTACAGTTTAGTATAACAGTTTTAAATTTCATTCATGAATGCGTCTTTTAATTTATTCAAAATAAGTGTCACAGCAGAGACACGGGGCGAGGGGACTGCAAGACACTGTACTACAAAATTGATTTTCAGCTACATATACTACAGTTTAGTATAACAGTTTTAAATTTCATTCATTAATTCGTTTTTCAATTTATTCAAAATAAGTGTCACAGCAGTGACACGGGGCGAGGGGACTGCAAGACACTGTACTACAAAATTGATTTTCAGCTACATATTAGCTACAGTTTAGCATAACAGTTTTAAATTTCATTCATGAATACGTCTTTCAATTTATTCAAAATAAATGTCACAGCAGAGACACGGAGCGAAGGGACTGCAAGACACTGTACTACAAAATTGATTTTCAGCTGCATATACTACAGTTTAGTATAACAGTTTTAAATTTCTTTCATGAATGCGTCTTTCAATTTATTCAAAATAAGTGTCACAGCAGAGACACGGGGCGAGGGGACTGCAAGACACTGTACTAAAAAATTGATTTTCAGCTACATATACTACAGTTTAGTATAACAGTTTTAAATTTCATTCATTAATTCGTTTTTCAATTTATTCAAAATAAGTGTCACAGCAGTGACACGGGGCGAGGGGACTGCAAGACACTGTACTACAAAATTGATTTTCAGCTACATATACTACAGTTTAGCATAACAGTTTTAAATTTCATTCATGAATGCGTCTTTCAATTTATTCAAAATAAGTGTCACAGCAGTGACACGGGGCGAGGGGACTGCAAGACACTGTACTACAAAATTGATTTTCATCTACATATTAGCTACAGTTTAGCATAACAGTTTTAAATTTCATTCATGATTGCGTCTTTTAATTTATTCAAAATCAGTGTCACAGCAGAGACACGGGGCGAGGGGACTGCAAGACACTGTACTACAAAATTGATTTTCAGCTACATATACTACAGTTTAGTATAACAGTTTTAAATTTCATTCATTAATTCGTTTTTCAATTTATTCAAAATAAGTGCCACAGCAGTGACACGGGGCGAGGGGACTGCAAGACACTGGACTACAAAATTGATTTTCAGGTACATATACTACAGTTTAGTATAACAGTTTTAAATTTCATTCATTAATTCTTTTTTCAATTTATTCAAAATAAGTGCCACAGCAGTGACACGGGGCGAGGGGACTGCAAGACACTGTACAACAAAATTGATTTTCAGCTACATATACTACAGTTTAGTATAACAGTTTTAAATTTCATTCATGATTGCGTCTTTTAATTTATTCAAAATAAGTGTCACAGCAGTGACACGGGGCGAGGGGACTGCAAGACACTGTACTACAAAATTGATTTTCATCTACATATTAGCTACAGTTTAGCATAACAGTTTTAAATTTCATTCATGATTGCGTCTTTTAATTTATTCAAAATCAGTGTCACAGCAGTGACACGGGGCGAGGGGACTGCAAGACACTGTACTACAAAATTGATTTTCAGCTACATATTAGCTACAGTTTAGCATAACAGTTTTAAATTTCATTCATGAATGCGTCTTTCAATTTATTCAAAATAAGTGTCACAGCAGAGACACGGGGCGGGGGGACTGCAAGACACTGTACTACAAAATTGATTTTCAGCTACATATACTTCAGTTTAGTATAACAGTTTTAAATTTCATTCATTAATTCGTTTTTCAATTTATTCAAAATAAGTGTCACAGCAGTGACACGGGGCGAGGGGACTGCAAGACACTGTACTACAAAATTGATTTTCAGCTACATATTAGCTACAGTTTAGCATAACAGTTTTAAATTTCATTCATGAATACGTCTTTCAATTTATTCAAAATAAGTGTCACAGCAGAGACACGGAGCGAGGGGACTGCAAGACACTGTACTACAAAATTGATTTTCAGCTGCATATACTACAGTTTAGTATAACAGTTTTAAATTTCATTCATGAATGCGTCTTTCAATTTATTCAAAATAAGTGTCACAGCAGAGACACGGGGCGAGGGGACTGCAAGACACTGTACTAAAAAATTGATTTTCAGCTACATATACTACAGTTTAGTATAACAGTTTTAAATTTCATTCATTAATTCGTTTTTCAATTTATTCAAAATAAGTGTCACAGCAGTGACACGGGGCGAGGGGACTGCAAGACACTGTACTACAAAATTGATTTTCATCTACATATTAGCTACAGTTTAGCATAACAGTTTTAAATTTCATTCATGAATGCGTCTTTCAATTTATTCAAAATAAGTGTCACAGCAGTGACACGGGGCGAGGGGACTGCAAGACACTGTACTACAAAATTGATTTTCATCTACATATTAGCTACAGTTTAGCATAACAGTTTTAAATTTCATTCATGATTGCGTCTTTTAATTTATTCAAAATCAGTGTCACAGCAGAGACACGGGGCGAGGGGACTGCAAGACACTGTACTACAAAATTGATTTTCAGCTACATATACTACAGTTTAGTATAACAGTTTTAAATTTCATTCATTAATTCGTTTTTCAATTTATTCAAAATAAGTGCCACAGCAGTGACACGGGGCGAGGGGACTGCAAGACACTGGACTACAAAATTGATTTTCAGCTACATATATTACAGTTTAGTATAACAGTTTTAAATTTCATTCATTAATTCGTTTTTCAATTTATTCAAAATAAGTGCCACAGCAGTGACACGGGGCGAGGGGACTGCAAGACACTGTACAACAAAATTGATTTTCAGCTACATATACTACAGTTTAGTATAACAGTTTTAAATTTCATTCATGATTGCGTCTTTTAATTTATTCAAAATAAGTGTCACAGCAGAGACACGGGGCGAGGGGACTGCAAGACACTGTACAACAAAATTGATTTTCAGCTACATATACTACAGTTTAGTATAAGAGTTTTAAATTTCATTCATTAATTCGTTTTTCAATTTATTCAAAATAAGTGCCACAGCAGTGACACGGGGCGAGGGGACTGCAAGACACTGTACTACAAAATTGATTTTCAGCTACATATACTACAGTTTAGTATAACAGTTTTAAATTTCATTCATTAATTCGTTTTTCAATTTATTCAAAATAAGTGTCACAGCAGTGACACGGGGCGAGGGGACTGCAAGACACTGTACTACAAAATTGATTTTCATCTACATATTAGCTACAGTTTAGCATAACAGTTTTAAATTTCATTCATGAATGCGTCTTTCAATTTATTCAAAATAAGTGTCACAGCAGTGACACGGGTCGAGGGGACTGCAAAACACTGTACTACAAAATTGATTTTCATCTACATATTAGCTACAGTTTAGCATAACAATTTTAAATTTCATTCATGAATGCGTCTTTCAATTTATTCAAAATAAGTGTCACAGCAGAGACACGGGGCGAGGTAACTGCAAGACACTGTACTACAAAATTGATTTTCAGCTACATATACTACAGTTTAGTATAACAGTATTAAATTTCATTCATTAATTCGTTTTTCAATTTATTCAAAATAAGTGTCACAGCAGTGACACGTGGCGAGGGGACTGCAAGACACTGTACTACAAAATTGATTTTCAGCTACATATTAACTACAGTTTAGCATAACAGTTTTAAATTTCATTCATGAATGCGTCTTTCAATTTATTCAAAATAAGTGTCACAGCAGAGACACGGGGCGACGGGACTGCAAGACACTGTACTACAAAATTGATTTTCAGATACATATACTACAGTTTAGTATAACAGTTTTAAATTTCATTCATTAATTCGTTTTTCAATTTATTCAAAATAAGTGTCACAGCAGTGACACGGGGCGAGGGGACTGCAAGACACTGTACTACAAAATTGATTTTCAGCTACATATTAGCTACAGTTTAGCATAACAGTTTTAAATTTCATTCATGAATACGTCTTTCAATTTATTCAAAATAAGTGTCACAGCAGAGACACGGAGCGAGGGGACTGCAAGACACTGTACTACAAAATTGATTTTCAGCTGCATATACTACAGTTTAGTATAACAGTTTTAAATTTCATTCATGAATGCGTTTTTCAATTTATTCAAAATAAGTGTCACAGCAGAGACACGGGGCGAGGGGACTGCAAGACACTGTACTAAAAAATTGATTTTCAGCTACATATACTACAGTTTAGTATAACAGTTTTAAATTTCATTCATTAATTCGTTTTTCAATTTATTCAAAATAAGTGTCACAGCAGTGACACGGGGCGAGGGGACTTTAAGACACTGTACTACAAAATTGATTTTCATCTACATATTAGCTACAGTTTAGCATAACTGTTTTAAATTTCATTCATGTATGCGTCTTTCAATTTATTCAAAATAAGTGTCACAGCAGTGACACGGGGCGAGGGGACTGCAAGACACTGTACTACAAAATTGATTTTCATCTACATATTAGCTACAGTTTAGTATAACAGTTTTAAATTTCATTCATGATTGCGTCTTTTAATTTATTCAAAATAAGTGTCACAGCAGAGACACGGGGCGAGGGGACTGCAAGACACTGTACAACAAAATTGATTTTCAGCTACATATACTACAGTTTAGTATAAGTGTTTTAAATTTCATTCATTAATTCGTTTTTCAATTTATTCAAAATAAGTGTCACAGCAGTGACACGGGGCGAGGGGACTGCAAGACACTGTACTACAAAATTGATTTTCATCTACATATTAGCAACAGTTTAGCATAACAGTTTTAAATTTCATTCATGAATGAGTCTTTCAATTTATTCAAAATAAGTGTCACAGCAGTGACACGGGGCGAGGGGAATGCAAAACACTGTACTACAAAATTGATTTTCATCTACATATTAGCTACAGTTTAGCATAACAACTTTAAATTTCATTCATGAATGCGTCTTTCAATTTATTCAAAATAAGTGTCACAGCAGAGACACGGGGCGAGGGGACTGCAAGACACTGTACTACAAAATTGATTTTCAGCTACATATACTACAGTTTAGTATAACAGTATTAAATTTCATTCATTAATTCGTTTTTCAATTTATTCAAAATAAGTGTCACAGCAGTGACACGTGGCGAGGGGACTGCAAGACACTGTACTACAAAATTGATTTTCAGCTACATATTAGCTACAGTTTAGCATAACAGTTTTAAATTTCATTCATGAATGCGTCTTTCAATTTATTCAAAATAAGTGTCACAGCAGTGACACGTGGCGAGGGGACTGCAAGACACTGTACTACAAAATTGATTTTCAGCTACATATTAGCTACAGTTTAGCATAACAGTTTTAAATTTCATTCATGAATACGTCTTTCAATTTATTCAAAATAAGTGTCACAGCAGAGACACGGAGCGAGGGGACTGCAAGACACTGTACTACAAAATTGATTTTCAGCTGCATATACTACAGTTTAGTATAACAGTTTTAAATTTCATTCATGAATGCGTCTTTCAATTTATTCAAAATAAGTGTCACAGCAGAGACACGGGGCGAGGGGACTGCAAGACACTGTACTAAAAAATTGATTTTCAGCTACATATACTACAGTTTAGTATAACAGTTTTAAATTTCATTCATTAATTCGTTTTTCAATTTATTCAAAATAAGTGTCACAGCAGTGACACGGGGCGAGGGGACTGCAAGACACTGTACTACAAAATTGATTTTCATCTACATATTAGCTACAGTTTAGCATAACAGTTTTAAATTTCATTCATGAATGCGTCTTTCAATTTATTCAAAATAAGTGTCACAGCAGAGACACGGGGCGAGGGGACTGTAAGACACTGTACTACAAAATTGATTTTCAGCTACATATACTACAGTTTAGTATAACAGTTTTAAATTTCATTCATTAATTCGTTTTTCAATTTATTCAAAATAAGTGTCCCAGCAATGACACGGGGCGAGGGGACCCGGCCACTCATCTTGCTGCTCTAAGTCCTTGGACGAGCCGAGTGGTCTGGGCTTTCGACGGGGCGAGGGGACTGCAAGACACTGTACAACAAAATTGATTTTCAGCTACATATACTACAGTTTAGTATAAGAGTTTTAAATTTCATTCATTAATTCGTTTTTCAATTTATTCAAAATAAGTGCCACAGCAGAGACACGGGGCGGGGGGACTGCAAGACACTGTACTACAAAATTGATTTTCAGCTACATATACTACAGTTTAGTATAACAGTTTTAAATTTCATTCATTAATTCGTTTTTCAATTTATTCAAAATAAGTGTCACAGCAGTGACACGGGGCGAGGGGACTGCAAGACACTGTACTACAAAATTGATTTTCAGCTACATATTAGCTACAGTTTAGCATAACAGTTTTAAATTTCATTCATGAATACGTCTTTCATATTATTCAAAATAAGTGTCACAGCAGAGACACGGAGCGAGGGGACTGCAAGACCCTGTACTACAAAATTGATTTTCAGCTGCATATACTACAGTTTAGTATAACAGTTTTAAATTTCATTCATTAATTCGTTTTTCAATTTATTCAAAATAAGTGTCACAGCAGTGACACGGGGCGAGGGGACTGCAAGACACTGTACTACAAAATTGATTTTCAGCTACATATACTACAGTTTAGTATAACAGTTTTAAATTTCATTCATGAATGCGTCTTTCAATTTATTCAAAATAAGTGTCAGAGCAGTGACACGGGGTGAGGGGACTGCAAGACACTGTACTACAAATTGATTTTCAGCTACATATACTACAGTTTAGTATAACAGTTTTAAATTTCATTCATGAATGCGTCTTTTAATTTATTCAAAATAAGTGTCACAGCAGAGACACGGGGCGAGGGGACTGCAAGACACTGAACTACAAAATTGATTTTCAGCTACATATACTACAGTTTAGTATAACAGTTTTAAATTTCATTCATTAATTCGTTTTTCAATTTATTCAAAATAAGTGTCACAGCAGTGACACGGGGCGAGGGGACTGCAAGACACTGTACTACAAAATTGATTTTCAGCTACATATTAGCTACAGTTTAGCATAACAGTTTTAAATTTCATTCATGAATACGTCTTTCAATTTATTCAAAATAAATGTCACAGCAGAGACACGGAGCGAGGGGACTGCAAGACACTGTACTACAAAATTGATTTTCAGCTGCATATACTACAGTTTAGTATAACAGTTTTAAATTTCTTTCATGAATGCGTCTTTCAATTTATTCAAAATAAGTGTCACAGCAGAGACACGGGGCGAGGGGACTGCAAGACACTGTACTAAAAAATTGATTTTCAGCTACATATACTACAGTTTAGTATAACAGTTTTAAATTTCATTCATTAATTCGTTTTTCAATTTATTCAAAATAAGTGTCACAGCAGTGACACGGGGCGAGGGGACTGCAAGACACTGTACTACAAAATTTATTTTCAGCTACATATACTACAGTTTAGTATAACAGTTTTAAATTTCATTCATGAATGCGTCTTTCAATTTATTCAAAATAAGTGTCACAGCAGTGACACGGGGCGAGGGGACTGCAAGACACTGTACTACAAAATTGATTTTCAGCTACATATACTACAGTTTAGCATAACAGTTTTAAATTTCATTCATGATTGCGTCTTTTAATTTATTCAAAATAAGTGTCACAGCAGAGACACGGGGCGAGGGGACTGTAAGACACTGTACTACAAAATTTATTTTCAGCTACATATACTACAGTTTAGTATAACAGTTTTAAATTTCATTCATGAATGCGTCTTTCAATTTATTCAAAATAAGTGTCACAGCAGTGACACGGGGCGAGGGGACTGCAAGACACTGTACAACAAAATTGATTTTCAGCTACATATACTACAGTTTAGTATAAGAGTTTTAAATTTCATTCATTAATTCGTTTTTCAATTTATTCAAAATAAGTGCCACAGCAGAGACACGGGGCGGGGGGACTGCAAGACACTGTACTACAAAATTGATTTTCAGCTACATATACTACAGTTTAGTATAACAGTTTTAAATTTCATTCATTAATTCGTTTTTCAATTTATTCAAAATAAGTGTCACAGCAGTGACACGGGGCGAGGGGACTGCAAGACACTGTACTACAAAATTGATTTTCAGCTACATATACTACAGTTTAGTATAACAGTTTTAAATTTCATTCATGAATGCGTCTTTCAATTTATTCAAAATAAGTGTCAGAGCAGTGACACGGGGTGAGGGGACTGCAAGACACTGTACTACAAATTGATTTTCAGCTACATATATTACAGTTTAGTATAACAGTTTTAAATTTCATTCATGAATGCGTCTTTTAATTTATTCAAAATAAGTGTCACAGCAGAGACACGGGGCGAGGGGACTGCAAGACACTGTACTACAAAATTGATTTTCAGCTACATATACTACAGTTTAGTATAACAGTTTTAAATTTCATTCATTAATTCGTTTTTCAATTTATTCAAAATAAGTGTCACAGCAGTGACACGGGGCGAGGGGACTGCAAGACACTGTACTACAAAATTGATTTTCAGCTACATATTAGCTACAGTTTAGCATAACAGTTTTAAATTTCATTCATGAATACGTCTTTCAATTTATTCAAAATAAGTGTCACAGCAGAGACACGGAGCGAGGGGACTGCAAGACACTGTACTACAAAATTGATTTTCAGCTACATATACTACAGTTTAGTATAACAGTTTTAAATTTCATTCATTAATTCGTTTTTCAATTTATTCAAAATAAGTGTCCCAGCAATGACACGGGGCGAGGGGACCCGGCCACTCATCTTGCTGCTCTAAGTCCTTGGACGAGCCGAGTGGTCTGGGCTTTCGACGGGGCGAGGGGACTGCAAGACACTGTACAACAAAATTGATTTTCAGCTACATATACTACAGTTTAGTATAAGAGTTTTAAATTTCATTCATTAATTCGTTTTTCAATTTATTCAAAATAAGTGCCACAGCAGAGACACGGGGCGGGGGACTGCAAGACACTGTACTACAAAATTGATTTTCAGCTACATATACTACAGTTTAGTATAACAGTTTTAAATTTCATTCATTAATTCGTTTTTCAATTTATTCAAAATAAGTGTCACAGCAGTGACACGGGGCGAGGGGACTGCAAGACACTGTACTACAAAATTGATTTTCAGCTACATATTAGCTACAGTTTAGCATAACAGTTTTAAATTTCATTCATGAATACGTCTTTCATATTATTCAAAATAAGTGTCACAGCAGAGACACGGAGCGAGGGGACTGCAAGACCCTGTACTACAAAATTGATTTTCAGCTGCATATACTACAGTTTAGTATAACAGTTTTAAATTTCATTCATGAATGCGTCTTTCAATTTATTCAAAATAAGTGTCACAGCAGAGACACGGGGCGAGGGGACTGCAAGACACTTTACTAGAAAATTGATTTTCAGCTACATATACTACAGTTTAGTATAACAGTTTTAAATTTCATTCATTAATTCGTTTTTCAATTTATTCAAAATAAGTGTCACAGCAGTGACACGGGGCAAGGGGACTGCAAGACACTGTACTACAAAATTGATTTTCAGCTACATATACTACAGTTTAGTATAACAGTTTTAAATTTCATTCATTAATTCGTTTTTCAATTTATTCAAAATAAGTGTCCCAGCAATGACACGGGGCGAGGGGACCCGGCCACTCATCTTGCTGCTCTAAGTCCTTGGACGAGCCGAGTGGTCTGGGCTTTCGACGGGGCGAGGGGACTGCAAGACACTGTACAACAAAATTGATTTTCAGCTACATATACTACAGTTTAGTATAAGAGTTTTAAATTTCATTCATTAATTCGTTTTTCAATTTATTCAAAATAAGTGCCACAGCAGAGACACGGGGCGGGGGGACTGCAAGACACTTTACTAAAAAATTGATTTTCAGCTACATATACTACAGTTTAGTATAACAGTTTTAAATTTCATTCATGAATGCGTCTTTCAATTTATTCAAAATAAGTGTCACAGCAGAGACACGGGGCGAGGGGACTGCAAGACACTTTACTAAAAAATTGATTTTCAGCTACATATACTACAGTTTAGTATAACAGTTTTAAATTTCATTCATTAATTCGTTTTTCAATTTATTCAAAATAAGTGTCACAGCAGTGACACGGGGCGAGGGGACTGCAAGACACTGTACTACAAAATTGATTTTCAGCTACATATACTACAGTTTAGTATAACAGTTTTAAATTTCATTCATGAATGCGTCTTTCAATTTATTCAAAATAAGTGTCAGAGCAGTGACACGGGGTGAGGGGACTGCAAGACACTGTACTACAAATTGATTTTCAGCTACATATATTACAGTTTAGTATAACAGTTTTAAATTTCATTCATGAATGCGTCTTTTAATTTATTCAAAATAAGTGTCACAGCAGAGACACGGGGCGAGGGGACTGCAAGACACTGTACTACAAAATTGATTTTCAGCTACATATACTACAGTTTAGTATAACAGTTTTAAATTTCATTCATTAATTCGTTTTTCAATTTATTCAAAATAAGTGTCACAGCAGTGACACGGGGCGAGGGGACTGCAAGACACTGTACTACAAAATTGATTTTCAGCTACATATTAGCTACAGTTTAGCATAACAGTTTTAAATTTCATTCATGAATACGTCTTTCAATTTATTCAAAATAAGTGTCACAGCAGAGACACGGAGCGAGGGGACTGCAAGACACTGTACTACAAAATTGATTTTCAGCTGCATATACTACAGTTTAGTATAACAGTTTTAAATTTCTTTCATGAATGCGTCTTTCAATTTATTCAAAATAAGTGTCACAGCAGAGACACGGGGCGAGGGGACTGCAAGACACTGTACTAAAAAATTGATTTTCAGCTACATATACTACAGTTTAGTATAACAGTTTTAAATTTCATTCATTAATTCGTTTTTCAATTTATTCAAAATAAGTGTCACAGCAGTGACACGGGGCGAGGGGACTGCAAGACACTGTACTACAAAATTTATTTTCAGCTACATATACTACAGTTTAGTATAACAGTTTTAAATTTCATTCATGAATGCGTCTTTCAATTTATTCAAAATAAGTGTCACAGCAGTGACACGGGGCGAGGGGACTGCAAGACACTGTACTACAAAATTGATTTTCAGCTACATATACTACAGTTTAGCATAACAGTTTTAAATTTCATTCATGATTGCGTCTTTTAATTTATTCAAAATAAGTGTCACAGCAGAGACACGGGGCGAGAGGACTGTAAGACACTGTACTACAAAATTGATTTTCAGCTACATATACTACAGTTTAGTATAACAGTTTTAAATTTCATTCATTAATTCGTTTTTCAATTTATTCAAAATAAGTGTCCCAGCAATGACACGGGGCGAGGGGACCCGGCCACTCATCTTGCTGCTCTAAGTCCTTGGACGAGCCGAGTGGTCTGGGCTTTCGACGGGGCGAGGGGACTGCAAGACACTGTACAACAAAATTGATTTTCAGCTACATATACTACAGTTTAGTATTACAGTTTTAAATTTCATTCATTAATTCGTTTTTCAATTTATTCAAAATAAGTGTCACAGCAGTGACACGGGGCGAGGGGACTGCAAGACACTGTACTACAAAATTGATTTTCAGCTACATATTAGCTACAGTTTAGCATAACAGTTTTAAATGTCATTCATGAATACGTCTTTCAATTTATTCAAAATAAGTGTCACAGCAGAGACACGGAGCGAGGGAACTGCAAGACACTGTACTACAAAATTGATTTTCAGCTGCATATACTACAGTTTAGTATAACAGTTTTAAATTTCATTCATGAATGCGCCTTTCAATTTATTCAAAATAAGTGTCACAGCAGAGACACGGGGCGAGGGGACTGCAAGACACTGTACTAAAAAATTGATTTTCAGCTACATATACTACAGTTTAGTATAACAGTTTTAAATTTCATTCATTAATTCGTTTTTCAATTTATTCAAAATAAGTGTCACAGCAGTGACACGGGGCGAGGGGACTGCAAGACACTGTACTACAAAATTTATTTTCAGCTACATATACTACAGTTTAGTATAACAGTTTTAAATTTCATTCATGAATGCGTCTTTCAATTTATTCAAAATAAGTGTCACAGCAGAGACACGGGGCGAGGGGACTGCAAGACACTGTACTACAAAATTGATTTTCAGCTACATATACTACAGTTTAGTATAACAGTTTTAAATTTCATTCAATTATTCGTTTTTCAATTTATTCAAAATAAGTGTCACAGCAGTGACACGGGGCGAGGGGACTGCAAGACACTGTACTACAAAATTGATTTTCAGCTACATATACTACAGTTTAGTATAACAGTTTTAAATTTCATTCAAGAATGCGTCTTTCAATTTATTCAAAATAAGTGTCACAGCAGTGACACGGGGTGAGGGGACTGCAAGACACTGTACTACAAATTGATTTTCAGCTACATATACTACAGTTTAGTATAACAGTTTTAAATTTCATTCATGAATGCGTTTTTCAATTTATTCAAAATATGTGTCACAGCAGAGACACGGGGCGGCGGGACTGCAAGACACTGTACTACAAAATTGATTTTCAGATACATATACTACAGTTTAGTATAACAGTTTTAAATTTCATTCATTAATTCGTTTTTCAATTTATTCAAAATAAGTGTCACAGCAGTGACACGGGGCGAGGGGACTGCAAGACACTGTACTACAAAATTGATTTTCAGCTACATATTAGCTACAGTTTAGCATAACAGTTTTAAATTTCATTCATGAATACGTCTTTCAATTTATTCAAAATAAGTGTCACAGCAGAGACACGGAGCGAGGGGACTGCAAGACACTGTACTACAAAATTGATTTTCAGCTGCATATACTACAGTTTAGTATAACAGTTTTAAATTTCATTCATGAATGCGTTTTTCAATTTATTCAAAATAAGTGTCACAGCAGAGACACGGGACGAGGGGACTGCAAGACACTGTACTAAAAATTTGATTTTCAGCTACATATACTACAGTTTAGTATAACAGTTTTAAATTTCATTCATTAATTCGTTTTTCAATTTATTCAAAATAAGTGTCACAGCAGTGACACGGGGCGAGGGGACTGCAAGACACTGTACTACAAAATTGATTTTCATCTACATATTAGCTACAGTTTAGCATAACAGTTTTAAATTTCATTCATGAATGCGTCTTTCAATTTATTCAAAATAAGTGTCACAGCAGTGACACGGGGCGAGGGGACTGCAAGACACTGTACTACAAAATTGATTTTCATCTACATATTAGCTACAGTTTAGTATAACAGTTTTAAATTTCATTCATGATTGCGTCTTTTAATTTATTCAAAATAAGTGTCACAGCAGAGACACGGGGCGAGGGGACTGCAAGACACTGTACAACAAAATTGATTTTCAGCTACATATACTACAGTTTAGTATAAGAGTTTTAAATTTCATTCATTAATTCGTTTTTCAATTTATTCAAAATAAGTGTCACAGCAGTGACACGGGGCGAGGGGACTGCAAGACACTGTACTACAAAATTGATTTTCATCTACATATTAGCTACAGTTTAGCATAACAGTTTTAAATTTCATTCATGAATGCGTCTTTCAATTTATTCAAAATAAGTGTCACAGCAGTGACACGGGGCGAGGGGACTGCAAAACACTGTACTACAAAATTGATTTTCATCTACATATTAGCTACAGTTTAGCATAACAATTTTAAATTTCATTCATGAATGCGTCTTTCAATTTATTCAAAATAAGTGTCACAGCAGAGACACGGGGCGAGGGGAATGCAAGACACTGTACTACAAAATTGATTTTCAGCTACATATACTACAGTTTAGTATAACAGTATTAAATTTCATTCATTAATTCGTTTTTCAATTTATTCAAAATAAGTGTCACAGCAGTGACACGTGGCGAGGGGACTGCAAGACACTGTACTACAAAATTGATTTTCAGCTATATATTAGCTACAGTTTAGCATAACAGTTTTAAATTTCATTCATGAATACGTCTTTCAATTTATTCAAAATAAGTGTCACAGCAGAGACACGGAGCGAGGGGACTGCAAGACACTGTACTACAAAATTGATTTTCAGCTGCATATACTACAGTTTAGTATAACAGTTTTAAATTTCATTCATGAATGCGTCTTTCAATTTATTCAAAATAAGTGTCACAGCAGAGACACGGGGCGAGGGGACTGCAAGACACTGTACTAAAAAATTGATTTTCAGCTACATATACTACAGTTTAGTATAACAGTTTTAAATTTCATTCATTAATTCGTTTTTCAATTTATTCAAAATAAGTGTCACAGCAGTGACACGGGGCGAGGGGACTGCAAGACACTGTACTACA
Organism: Amaurobius ferox; assembly: GCA_951213105.1. Classification (NCBI taxonomy): domain Eukaryota; kingdom Metazoa; phylum Arthropoda; class Arachnida; order Araneae; family Amaurobiidae; genus Amaurobius; species Amaurobius ferox. Next base: position 83,252,481 of record OX578141.1, on the reverse strand, counting down.
AAATTGATTTTCATCTACATATTAGCTACAGTTTAGCATAACAGTTTTAAATTTCATTCATGAATGCGTCTTTCAATTTATTCAAAATAAGTGTCAGAGCAGTGACACGGGGTGAGGGGACTGCAAGACACTGTACTACAAATTGATTTTCAGCTACATATACTACAGTTTAGTATAACAGTTTTAAATTTCATTCATGAATGCGTTTTTCAATTTATTCAAAATATGTGTCACAGCAGAGACACGGGGCGAGGGGACTGCAAGACACTGTACTACAAAATTGATTTTCAGCTACATATACTACAGTTTAGTATAACAGTTTTAAATTTCATTCATTAATTCGTTTTTCAATTTATTCAAAATAAGTGTCACAGCAGTGACACGGGGCGAGGGGACTGCAAGACACTGTACTACAAAATTGATTTTCAGCTACATATACTACAGTTTAGTATAACAGTTTTAAATTTCATTCATGAATGCGTCTTTCAAGTTATTCAAAATAAGTGTCAGAGCAGTGACACGGGGTGAGGGGACTGCAAGACACTGTACTACAAATTGATTTTCAGCTACATATACTACAGTTTAGTATAACAGTTTTAAATTTCATTCATGAATGCGTCTTTTAATTTTTTCAAAATAAGTGTCACAGCAGAGACACGGGGCGAGGGGACTGCAAGACACTGTACTACAAAATTGATTTTCAGCTACATATACTACAGTTTAGTATAACAGTTTTAAATTTCATTCATTAATTCGTTTTTCAATTTATTCAAATTAAGTGTCACAGCAGTGACACGGGGCGAGGGGACTGCAAGACACTGTACTACAAAATTGATTTTCAGCTACATATTAGCTACAGTTTAGCATAACAGTTTTAAATTTCATTCATGAATACGTCTTTCAATTTATTCAAAATAAGTGTCACAGCAGAGACACGGAGCGAGGGGACTGCAAGACACTGTACTACAAAATTGATTTTCAGCTGCATATACTACAGTTTAGTATAACAGTTTTAAATTTCATTCATGAATGCGCCTTTCAATTTATTCAAAATAAGTGTCACAGCAGAGACACGGGGCGAGGGGACTGCAAGACACTGTACTACAAAATTTATTTTCAGCTACATATACTACAGTTTAGTATAACAGTTTTAAATTTCATTCATGAATGCGTCTTTCAATTTATTCAAAATAAGTGTCACAGCAGTGACACGGGGCGAGGGGACTGCAAGACACTGTACTACAAAATTGATTTTCAGCTACATATACTACAGTTTAGCATAACAGTTTTAAATTTCATTCATGATTGCGTCTTTTAATTTATTCAAAATAAGTGTCACAGCAGAGACACGGGGCGAGAGGACTGTAAGACACTGTACTACAAAATTGATTTTCAGCTACATATACTACAGTTTAGTATAACAGTTTTAAATTTCATTCATTAATTCGTTTTTCAATTTATTCAAAATAAGTGTCCCAGCAATGACACGGGGCGAGGGGACCCGGCCACTCATCTTGCTGCTCTAAGTCCTTGGACGAGCCGAGTGGTCTGGGCTTTCGACGGGGCGAGGGGACTGCAAGACACTGTACAACAAAATTGATTTTCAGCTACATATACTACAGTTTAGTATTACAGTTTTAAATTTCATTCATTAATTCGTTTTTCAATTTATTCAAAATAAGTGTCACAGCAGTGACACGGGGCGAGGGGACTGCAAGACACTGTACTACAAAATTGATTTTCAGCTACATATTAGCTACAGTTTAGCATAACAGTTTTAAATTTCATTCATGAATACGTCTTTCAATTTATTCAAAATAAGTGTCACAGCAGAGACACGGAGCGAGGGAACTGCAAGACACTGTACTACAAAATTGATTTTCAGCTGCATATACTACAGTTTAGTATAACAGTTTTAAATTTCATTCATGAATGCGCCTTTCAATTTATTCAAAATAAGTGTCACAGCAGAGACACGGGGCGAGGGGACTGCAAGACACTGTACTAAAAAATTGATTTTCAGCTACATATACTACAGTTTAGTATAACAGTTTTAAATTTCATTCATTAATTCGTTTTTCAATTTATTCAAAATAAGTGTCACAGCAGTGACACGGGGCGAGGGGACTGCAAGACACTGTACTACAAAATTTATTTTCAGCTACATATACTACAGTTTAGTATAACAGTTTTAAATTTCATTCATGAATGCGTCTTTCAATTTATTCAAAATAAGTGTCACAGCAGAGACACGGGGCGAGGGGACTGCAAGACACTGTACTACAAAATTGATTTTCAGCTACATATACTACAGTTTAGTATAACAGTTTTAAATTTCATTCAATTATTCGTTTTTCAATTTATTCAAAATAAGTGTCACAGCAGTGACACGGGGCGAGGGGACTGCAAGACACTGTACTACAAAATTGATTTTCAGCTACATATACTACAGTTTAGTATAACAGTTTTAAATTTCATTCAAGAATGCGTCTTTCAATTTATTCAAAATAAGTGTCACAGCAGTGACACGGGGTGAGGGGACTGCAAGACACTGTACTACAAATTGATTTTCAGCTACATATACTACAGTTTAGTATAACAGTTTTAAATTTCATTCATGAATGCGTTTTCCAATTTATTCAAAATATGTGTCACAGCAGAGACACGGGGCGGCGGGACTGCAAGACACTGTACTACAAAATTGATTTTCAGATACATATACTACAGTTTAGTATAACAGTTTTAAATTTCATTCATTAATTCGTTTTTCAATTTATTCAAAATAAGTGTCACAGCAGTGACACGGGGCGAGGGGACTGCAAGACACTGTACTACAAAATTGATTTTCAGCTACATATTAGCTACAGTTTAGCATAACAGTTTTAAATTTCATTCATGAATACGTCTTTCAATTTATTCAAAATAAGTGTCACAGCAGAGACACGGAGCGAGGGGACTGCAAGACACTGTACTACAAAATTGATTTTCAGCTGCATATACTACAGTTTAGTATAACAGTTTTAAATTTCATTCATGAATGCGTTTTTCAATTTATTCAAAATAAGTGTCACAGCAGAGACACGGGACGAGGGGACTGCAAGACACTGTACTAAAAATTTGATTTTCAGCTACATATACTACAGTTTAGTATAACAGTTTTAAATTTCATTCATTAATTCGTTTTTCAATTTATTCAAAATAAGTGTCACAGCAGTGACACGGGGCGAGGGGACTGCAAGACACTGTACTACAAAATTGATTTTCATCTACATATTAGCTACAGTTTAGCATAACAGTTTTAAATTTCATTCATGAATGCGTCTTTCAATTTATTCAAAATAAGTGTCACAGCAGTGACACGGGGCGAGGGGACTGCAAGACACTGTACTACAAAATTGATTTTCATCTACATATTAGCTACAGTTTAGTATAACAGTTTTAAATTTCATTCATGATTGCGTCTTTTAATTTATTCAAAATAAGTGTCACAGCAGAGACACGGGGCGAGGGGACTGCAAGACACTGTACAACAAAATTGATTTTCAGCTACATATACTACAGTTTAGTATAAGAGTTTTAAATTTCATTCATTAATTCGTTTTTCAATTTATTCAAAATAAGTGTCACAGCAGTGACACGGGGCGAGGGGACTGCAAGACACTGTACTACAAAATTGATTTTCATCTACATATTAGCTACAGTTTAGCATAACAGTTTTAAATTTCATTCATGAATGCGTCTTTCAATTTATTCAAAATAAGTGTCACAGCAGTGACACGGGGCGAGGGGACTGCAAAACACTGTACTACAAAATTGATTTTCATCTACATATTAGCTACAGTTTAGCATAACAATTTTAAATTTCATTCATGAATGCGTCTTTCAATTTATTCAAAATAAGTGTCACAGCAGAGACACGGGGCGAGGGGAATGCAAGACACTGTACTACAAAATTGATTTTCAGCTACATATACTACAGTTTAGTATAACAGTATTAAATTTCATTCATTAATTCGTTTTTCAATTTATTCAAAATAAGTGTCACAGCAGTGACACGTGGCGAGGGGACTGCAAGACACTGTACTACAAAATTGATTTTCAGCTACATATTAGCTACAGTTTAGCATAACAGTTTTAAATTTCATTCATGAATACGTCTTTCAATTTATTCAAAATAAGTGTCACAGCAGAGACACGGAGCGAGGGGACTGCAAGACACTGTACTACAAAATTGATTTTCAGCTGCATATACTACAGTTTAGTATAACAGTTTTAAATTTCATTCATGAATGCGTCTTTCAATTTATTCAAAATAAGTGTCACAGCAGAGACACGGGGCGAGGGGACTGCAAGACACTGTACTAAAAAATTGATTTTCAGCTACATATACTACAGTTTAGTATAACAGTTTTAAATTTCATTCATTAATTCGTTTTTCAATTTATTCAAAATAAGTGTCACAGCAGTGACACGGGGCGAGGGGACTGCAAGACACTGTACTACAAAATTGATTTTCATCTACATATTAGCTACAGTTTAGCATAACAGTTTTAAATTTCATTCATGAATGCGTCTTTCAATTTATTCAAAATAAGTGTCAGAGCAGTGACACGGGGTGAGGGGACTGCAAGACACTGTACTACAAATTGATTTTCAGCTACATATACTACAGTTTAGTATAACAGTTTTAAATTTCATTCATGAATGCGTTTTTCAATTTATTCAAAATATGTGTCACAGCAGAGACACGGGGCGAGGGGACTGCAAGACACTGTACTACAAAATTGATTTTCAGCTACATATACTACAGTTTAGTATAACAGTTTTAAATTTCATTCATTAATTCGTTTTTCAATTTATTCAAAATAAGTGTCACAGCAGTGACACGGGGCGAGGGGACTGCAAGACACTGTACTACAAAATTGATTTTCAGCTACATATACTACAGTTTAGTATAACAGTTTTAAATTTCATTCATGAATGCGTCTTTCAAGTTATTCAAAATAAGTGTCAGAGCAGTGACACGGGGTGAGGGGACTGCAAGACACTGTACTACAAATTGATTTTCAGCTACATATACTACAGTTTAGTATAACAGTTTTAAATTTCATTCATGAATGCGTCTTTTAATTTTTTCAAAATAAGTGTCACAGCAGAGACACGGGGCGAGGGGACTGCAAGACACTGTACTACAAAATTGATTTTCAGCTACATATACTACAGTTTAGTATAACAGTTTTAAATTTCATTCATTAATTCGTTTTTCAATTTATTCAAATTAAGTGTCACAGCAGTGACACGGGGCGAGGGGACTGCAAGACACTGTACTACAAAATTGATTTTCAGCTACATATTAGCTACAGTTTAGCATAACAGTTTTAAATTTCATTCATGAATACGTCTTTCAATTTATTCAAAATAAGTGTCACAGCAGAGACACGGAGCGAGGGGACTGCAAGACACTGTACTACAAAATTGATTTTCAGCTGCATATACTACAGTTTAGTATAACAGTTTTAAATTTCATTCATGAATGCGCCTTTCAATTTATTCAAAATAAGTGTCACAGCAGAGACACGGGGCGAGGGGACTGCAAGACACTGTACTAAAAAATTGATTTTCAGCTACATATACTACAGTTTAGTATAACAGTTTTAAATTTCATTCATTAATTCGTTTTTCAATTTATTCAAAATAAGTGTCACAGCAGTGACACGGGGCGAGGGGACTGCAAGACACTGTATTACAAAATTTATTTTCAGCTACATATACTACAGTTTAGTATAACAGTTTTAAATTTCATTCATGAATGCGTCTTTCAATTTATTCAAAATAAGTGTCACAGCAGAGACACGGGGCGAGGGGACTGCAAGACACTGTACTACAAAATTGATTTTCAGCTACATATACTACAGTTTAGTATAACAGTTTTAAATTTCATTCATTAATTCGTTTTTCAATTTATTCAAAATAAGTGTCACAGCAGTGACACGGGGCGAGGGGACTGCAAGACACTGTACTACAAAATTGATTTTCAGCTACATATACTACAGTTTAGTATAACAGTTTTAAATTTCATTCATGAATGCGTCTTTCAATTTATTCAAAATAAGTGTCACAGCAGTGACACGGGGTGAGGGGACTGCAAGACACTGTACTACAAATTGATTTTCAGCTACATATACTACAGTTTAGTATAACAGTTTTAAATTTCATTCATGAATGCGTTTTTCAATTTATTCAAAATATGTGTCACAGCAGAGACACGGGGCGAGGGGACTGCAAGACACTGTACTACAAATTGATTTTCAGCTACATATACTACAGTTTAGTATAACAGTTTTAAATTTCATTCATTAATTCGTTTTTCAATTTATTCAAAATATGTGTCACAGCAGAAACACGGGGCGAGGGGACTGCAAGACACTGTACTACAAAATTGATTTTCAGCTACATATACTACAGTTTAGTATAACGGTTTTAAATTTCACTCATGAATGCGTTTTTCAATTTATTCAAAATAAGTGTCACAGCAGTAACACGGGGCGAGGGGACTGCAAGACACTGTACTACAGAATTAATTTTCAGCTACATATACTACACCTATATCTCGAAAACTACAATGGTTAAAATAATTTGAGGTGACCTGTTGATTAAACGTTTATGGTAGTCTAGAATATTATTCCAAATTCGCATGCTTCTATCTTCAAAAGCGTGAAAGATACAGTCTTTTGAATATCAGAAAGAAGGTAGCAAATTTGCAATCCTTCTTATTCAGACAATGTTTCGATATGAAGAAATAATTTGATTTTGAGCAAATTTTCAGAGACATTCACAAATAGTATGAGACAGATCCCCTAAGAAATTTGAATTTTGCCGATTTGTACCGGAAATATAGACGAGAGTATCGATTTTTTTATAAATCAATTTGAGCAACTGAGTAATCTCACAAAGTGGACTAGCTAGGATAAAACCGTGATTTTGAAGGCGCAATTGCGAGAAAAAGCTTTCGATTTTCTCATGCAAAATTGTGAGTTGCAAAATGAGAATAATCACGAAAAAATCATGGAGATTTAAAAACATTTCAGACCAAAACAAGTACACGGCACCAGCAGGCTGATTTTCATGCAATACAGTAGGCACCAGGTATATCAGCCGATGACCTGGTGAATGAAATTAGAATTTCGCCTAACAGATTTTAGAAATAAAAGAAAAATGTGGGAATGATATTGGTGGGCAATGATATTTGTGGCAATGATATGGTGACAATGATGTGGCAATGAGTAAGATGACGAAATTAAATTAGCAAAATTTGTAGACGCGCGCAGATTTAATGTTTTAAATTAAGAAACAAAATATAAAAAATTTAACAATGTGATAACAGCTGTAAAATTCTTGGAAACTATTATTAAAACAAATGAAAACGCAGAACAGGATAATGCCAAAGAAATTTTCCTCACAACTCAGGTAAAAGTTTACTGTTCATTTCTAAATTGTATTACTATTTTGTACATTTTATTAAATTTTATTAGTTACTGTTTATTTATAAATGTTATTTTTATATCAATTTATTTTATTATTTTAATTGTATAAATTTAAAGAAATCGCTTGCTGTATAAACATATCTAATTTTATTACGTTGCTAAGTAACATGTTAAAGTTTTATTCAAATACATTTTTGAACAATTTTTTTCTTTATAATACTATTCCAATGTAACGTTCAATTTTATGTTTTTAACACTTTACAATATAGTTGAAACGTATTTATGACTTTGTTCATTCTGTCTGTCTGTCAGCACGATAACTGCCATAAAAATGACTTTATCAAAATGAAATTTTAGTATGTTGTTCAGACGGTCTGTGGGACCTATGGGAATATAAATGAATAATATCAACCAATTAGTTTTGGATTGAACCCGGATTGAAAAAATGAAATACATTGAACCCTATGGGACTTAATTTTTCAAACATTTTTTAACCGAATATAAAATTCACAAATTGCTTCGACAGTTTTAGGAAATATTCAAATTATCTTGTTAAATATATGAAAAAAATTTCAGCAACAAATATTCAATATTTTTTTAAATAAAGATTAAAATATTAATTGCACCCTTTATATGAAGAGATCACGTGACCCACTTCAAAATAAAATATGGCATCCATCTTGTGTCAAAATCGTGATATTTAAAGTTATTTTTAATTTACATTTAATATTGTATCCGTCCTAAAATCGCTTTATTTTTGCTTAAATTATATGCATCTACATTCTAAAACAACACAATTATAATATATTTGCGTTTATATGATCATCAAACATTGATTTGACTACAACGAAGCCTAATTTTCACTTATGGTGAATGTAAACACCAAAATATGTTGAATGAGTTGTGTAAGAATTGCTGCATTTATTTAACGTAAAATTATTTATCTCTAAGATCTGCAATATAGCTGATATGAATGAAACATTAATTGATTTTACATAGAGAAGCAGACGATTTTTCGATGAAGTTTTAAGCACAGAGTTAAATTATTTGTACCTCCATGGTTTGAAGATTTAAATAAAGTAAATTATTGTATTATTGTGATGAATGAAAGGAATGGAAAAAAGTTTAAGAATGAAATGCTTCTTTTATATAGAGAGCCGGGCGATTTATATTTCGATGACGTCATTTGAATAAAGTTCATTTGTTTTCGATGAAGTTTTCAAATACAATAAATTATTGTAGTTTTGTGATAATTTAAAAATATTACCGCTGGATGTATTGCATTTTATAGATGTTTAAACCAGGCAATTTATATGTCAATGACACCATTTGAATGAAGTTAATTTTTTTCGATGAAATTTTAAGTTTTTAAATATAATACATTAATGTTGTATTGTGATAATTATAAATATATTACCGAGGAATGTGTCGTATTTTAGAGATGTTTAAATAAAATTGCATTGCAGTTGGAAAGTGTTTCATAAACAATGCTTTATGCATGATTGATCTTTCTTGTTTATTAATATCCCGATAACACTTGTTCTCCATTATTCTATTCAAAGTAATATCAGTAACTACTTAATAAAACTCCAACAGTGCATATTACACTTATGTTCCCTGTGAAGTTATAAAATAAAATCATACAAATCATACAGAATAGTACTGGAATATTAGTCAGCATTACAATATCAATCATTTCAGCTCCATTTGTTCTCTATTATGCTATTCAAAGTAATATCAGTAACTACTTAATAAAACTCCAACAGTACATATTACACTTATGTTCCCTATGAAGTTATAAAATAATATCATACAAATCATACAGAATAGTACTGGAAAATTAGTCAGCATTACAGTATCAATCATTTCAGCTCCATTTGTTCTCCATTTTGCTATTCAAAGTAATATCAGTAACTACTTAATAAAACTCCAACAGTACATATTAGACTTATGTTCCCTATGAAGTTATAAAATAATATCATACAAATCATACAGAATAGTACTGGAAAATTAGTCAGCATTACAGTATCAATCAGTCAGCATTACAGTATCACAATTTTGAGCTTCTTTCCTTGATTTAACTTATACCAACAATAAAAGAGATGGCCATTTTTTTAACAGGTTTATCAGAAATATTGTTGTATAAGTCTGTTATATTATTTCAAAATACTCTTGACTACCATCCTACTATAATTGAGTTATTTTTCATATAAACTGAACTTTAAGTGTTTAAATTCATGCAATCGAACATGAATTTTCCTCATTCTGAAAATTGAAATATAGAGCAGCTTCAACTTACCGAAATGGTTCTGTTAAATTTCTCTATTTCTTCCGCTAATTCATATAATTTAATTTGTTAGAAGCATTCTCGCTTTCGAATGCATCTGATACAAAATATCAATCTAAATAAACTCAACCTTCTATTAAATGTCCTGAAAGAATAACATTTGAACTCCTGTTCGACGTACATCGCCATTTCGAATATATGTCTAGGGTTCGACTGGATAACTTACGAAACTTTAGTGTTTAAATTTCTGTTTGTGACACGTATATTTCATTTGCCAACTCGTATATGAATTTTTTTCATTCACAAACGCACGTGCGAAAAACATATTCTACTTTAAATTCAGGTTTGAAATATAGTTTCATGTACGTCAGTATTTCAAACATTTGTATTTACAGTGTGATTACTGGAAACCTATTGATTTTAAACGCAATCGCATGAATCAATCGAATACCTTCCATTCCCCTGTGAATTTTTCAAAAATATTATAAAAATATCAGAACCTGTAATATATAAAAAAAAATAATAATTTTTGATGATATTTTCGACGACGACCACCAAGAAACAGCCGCCCGTTGTTTCTTAGCTCTTTCTAAGAAAAGGCGGTTTGGGATCTGATAAAGAGGTGTCAAAATAAATACCCAAGAACCAATTGTAGCCATATAATTTTTCAATGACTGCTTTCTTTAAGGAGGTATTAGAAAGTTATATTCTCACAAGCAGTAGTTTGTTATTGCAATAGTTTCCTTCTGTGGAAATAAATAACGCGATGTCTTTTTTCATATTTTTAGAAAACATATCTTCCAACATATTACTTTTTCGAAATTTCGAAAAAAGTAATATGTTGAATAATGTATAAATTTTTCAAAATATTTTGCAAAACGAATTTTGTCACTTTATATTCCAAAAGCAATATTTTAAAATTTGGATCGTCCAGGAAATAAACACTTCTCAAAACTACAAGAGAAATTTTAACTTCTCCAAGCAAGATATTTTTTCCTTTCGCTCTGTTATACAAGGAATACTTGAAACTACGAAATAAACAAAATATGTTCTCTAGTATAAGAATATATCATTCGTGTCCAACACCAATAGGACTTTGTCTTCATGTTTAATTTAGCACACGATGGGGATGAGAAACCCTACAGTATATCTTATCTTTAAATATAAAAATGGAGGGAAGTGGAAAAAGTGATAGATAGAATGGTAAATTTTTGGGACGTATCTCTCTGAAACGTTAAGATTAAAAAAATTCGTCCAAAATCTGGGAAGAAAAAAAATTCGAAAAGAGGTCGTAAAAAAAGACTGAGAGCCTGCGGAGATGGATAGCAGTGCGAAGGAGAGCAAAAGAATACAGACAGTTGTTTTCCAAATTTCTTTAGGTAACACATAAGCATCCAACCATGAAACTAAAGTGCCATTTTGCATACGTACCCGTGTAGGAATAACGGTTTCGATGCTACGGTAATCATTTCTTGAAACGTGCTACTTTACACGGAGGGTACTGAGCATTGGTTTGAATGAACTGGGCAGAATACAAATAAGGAAAAAGTGAAAATGTTCCAGAGATGTAAATTTGCATCGGGTGTTTTTGTCGCCCTTACTTTAAGAAGAAATATGGAAGACAAGCTAAAAATTCGGATTCAACTCTGTTGCGAATAAGAACTTTCAACTTTGTATTTATTTATTCTCTCTTTGTTTCAGGGTTGCTTTAAATAACTCAATCGTTGTCAAGAAATAAAACCATACTATTCCAAGAGTCCTTGTAGATTTCAAATATTATTTTACTAGTATTTAAGCCTGTCAAAGACATGGAAACTAAGAACCTTCTTAAAATAAGTTGAAACTTAATTTTTCAAGTTTTATTTCATTAAATGTATGTCATTTAGAGTTTTAATTAATCGTCTTAATTGAAAATTAGCTCAGATTTCGCCCTGTTGTCGATACAATGAGTGTGCAAAGTTCCAGCCTTATAAGCAATCGAAGGTTTCTGAATAAACTGAAAATACTTTTAGGATCCCCCCCCCACCATTTTCTCCACCTCCAGGAGAAATCTGACTCATTTAATTTCTGATCCATGGATAAAACTAAAGTGGGCAAAGTTTCACTTTCTCAAAGATTTATCGGGGGCTTCTGGGGAAGCTGGAAATACTTTTAAACCTCCCCATTTTCTTCGCTTCCGAGCGGAGGGGGGGGGGGAATCGAAGTGTCCATTAGATTCTGTTACGTAAGCTATACAATAAGGGTCAAAGTCCTAGGTCACCGGGGAGGGAGGTGGGAATTCTGGAGGATCTGGAAAGACTTTTCGAAACTCCACCATTTTCTACACATATGTCGGTACGGTATGTGTGTCTGTTGAGGGTATGAATGTGCAAAATTCCGTCTTCTAAATCACCGAAGGCTTCTGAAAAAAATGAAAATACTTTTTAGAATCCCTATTTTCTCCGCCCCTAGGGGAAGTCCAAAATATGTCTTAATTATATTTTATCCCGTAGGTAAAACTATAAATGGGCAATGTTTCAGTTTTGTAAGTCACCGGGGATTCTGGAAGAACTGGAAATACATTAAAACTTCTCATTTTCTCCTCTCCCGAGTAAGAGGAATATAAATTTGTCTCCATTGGGTTCTGTCACATGGACTAAGCCTCAAGGATCTAGATCCCCGGTGGGAGTTTTGGAGTACCTGGAAGGAATTTTCAAAACTCCGCAATTTTCTACACCAACGAGGAGGATGGAAAATTCCGGCTTTGATAGGATCTGTTCGATACTATATAGAAATAACATCTAGCTCACTGAAGGCGGAAGTCTTCTGGGGGGGGGGGGGGGGCTGGAAACATTTTTCGAAAAAAAAGATCCATTCTCTCTGCCGTTGGATGAGGCAAAGTGGAAGAACTGCTGCAAAATTAGCTAAGATGTAAAATCCTCGCTATAAACACAATATAAATAAATTTATTAACGACATCAACCAGTTTTGAAAGCAAAAAATGGCCTTCTGCTTCAAGATTTAAAGATAAAACAACCACTCCAATTAAGGTAAGCAAACGTCTACTTACCACAGAACTATAGGCATGCCTTATTAATACAGTTTTATATTACAATAATTTTATGTCTGATAAATAACAAAACAAACGAACTTATTGTGATTTTACCAAAACAATTCAACAATATTCGGTATATTGGTATTTTTTTTCATTTTATCAATAATCACTAAGAACTCTGCTCTATCTTCCTTGACGAGCAATTCCATTCTAATCTTCATTAGAAACGGCTTTCTGAAGAAGAAACAGTTTTTAATCATAATATATTGAATAGTAGAAATATTTTACTATACTGTAAATTTTTAATATTATACTGTACTGCACATAACTATACTGAACACTTGCATTTTAAATATTTTTTATCAGATTTGCTGATTTCCTAATTTATATTTTTAACGAACTAATTATTAATATTAATGTTTATAATATATTTATTGTTATTAATGTTTAATCAATTGCTTATCATTATCAATGTAGTAAACACAATGATGCTCTAAAGCAAGAAACACATCATTACGTTTCATAATACACAAATCCCATTTATTCTCCCAAAACCCCATTTTAACGCCAAGAGTAAAGAAATTAATCATAAAACAAAAACAAATTGATTTGATTTGATTTGATTTGATTTGATTGATGCAAATAAATGTTTTTTTTTTTTTGTGTGTGTGTGTGTGTGTGTGTGTGTTAAAACCGTGTTTTTATCATATCAGCAGTACTACGAGTGTAGCTTCAATTTTCTTTTATCAACAGCCACTGCAATAACTGCTACGGCCTGCAAAACTACACAGACTTGGCTTTAGACTTGGCTGAGATAATGCTGCGACGGCAGTTGCAGCCTTCTCAGAATACCACTGAATTAGCTGACCAGTTGCAACATTTCTGGCAGAATCTTCCGCAGAGGGACATAAGCAACTTAATTGACTCTATGTCGTACCGAATATAGACTTGTATAGCTGCCAGGGGAGGATTTACCACTCACTAAAATGCCATTTTCTTGTTGTCACCATTTCTTAATAAAGTTTTATTTGCTCCTAAATTCTATTCATTTGTATATCTCCTCAAACGATACATACATGCATAGTTTTATGCGGCTGTAGCTCAATTTCATATAGATGCTTATATTTTTTGCAACAGAGTGTATACAGGGTGTCTAAAAAACATTGACCTCGGCTTTTATTCCTTAAATATTGATCTTAGACATATATAATAAAATACAAAGTTGAGTAAAAAAAGAAGTACATAATTTTATGAAATCGATTAAAATTTTCAAAGGAATTAAATTTTAAGAAATACAAATTTAAATTTTTATACGATCCCCGTACAAAAACATTTCCAATGAGTAAAATGTGCCCCATACACTAATAAGGTGATCTACCAAATTTCAGCATTTTATCATAAAAAGTCCCAGAGATATGAATAGATAAAAGTGCTGACTTAAACTACTTTTCGATGCATCGACATGGGTTCTCAGAGGGGAAAAACCATGTCCGCAGATCGCGTTTCAGGGGACATACACAAATTACAAAAGAAAAAAATGATTACATAAATAAATAATAATTTTGCTATTTATTGGTACAAAAGTATCTACACTGTGTAGAAATAACTTTACACAAATATTACAAAGCTTGTTCTAAATGTTTCCATCCATGCCAATGATCCATTAAAGATAAGAGGCAGGTATTATTTGCCTTTGATGCATTTCTGCGTTGCGTTATTTGCACTCTTGCTATAAACATTTACATTTTAATTTGTGATTAATCCCTCACCAATTTTGTTTAAACATATCTCTGGGACTTTTAAAGGTAAAATGCTGAAATTTTGTACATCACCTTATTAGTCTATGGGGCACATTTTAATCATTGGAAATATTTTTGTACGGGAGGTCGTATAAAAATTTAAATTTTGTATTTCTTCAAACTTAATCTCCTGAAAATTTTGATCGATTTCATAAAATTCTGTACCTTTTTTTACGCAACTTTGTAATTTATTATATATGTCTAATATCAATATTTAAGGAATAAAAGCCGAGGTCAATGTTTCTGGGACACCCTGCGTTTGTATATATATATATATATATATATATATATAAATCTCTCCTTATACGTGAACTTCATCCATGGTCGATATTTTAAGTAGAATAGCACATGCGCAAGTTTTTTTGAACAGTACGAATCGTAGAATTTGGTTGATTGAGTTTCTGAACTATAAGTTAACTAGAGTTCCCAATAACCGTGAGTAAATTTGATGGTAAATACAAAATTGGCGTTTTGTTTAAAATTCATCACGATTAGCTTTTAACAGCAGTTGGTTAACATAACATTATCACTTCCGGTTCCTTTTCCACTTCCTGTCCAAATGTATTTCTTAAAACATATATTGATTTCTCAATATTAGTTATAGGTGGAGCTTAGATGACGGATATGGATTCAGCATTAAATTCTGAAGGGGATAAAGGTACTCTCTAAAAATTTCCGGTTCCAATTCAAAACTATACATCTTCCTTGAAACATATATTTCTCAGAATCTGCTATAAATATAGCTTATGAGATGACTGATAGGCATTCAGTATAAAATTCTAAGTGAAGGGGGGGGGGGGGGTAAAATGCATGTCTACTTCCGGTTCATAAATTTATCTTGAAACGTTTATTTCTGAAGCTTTGTTCTAGATAGAGCTTAGATGATGGCTGATATGAATTAAGCATCGAATTCAAGAAGAGGTTGGGATTTCAGTAAGGAATCTAATTTCCAGTTCTGGAGATGACTTGTCTGATTTTTCTGAAAATTTGTATAAATGTACGAAATAAGCATGCAAAAGAGCACATAATGCTAAATATTTATGTCAGAAATGAAGTGTACATACCATTTGCCACGATATGAAAAATATCCCATGAATTTCTATCAAAAAATGAATTTCTGACATATCAAATCGAAACATGAATATCATGAATTTCTTCAAAAACTATCCCATGTATATATATTAATAGAATAGGAAGAGATCAGTCCGTATTCGTGAATATGTTAGAATCATGGCGAAGCTTGCAATCACCAATGCACGAAGTTAAAAATGATATAATCTTTTTAGAATGGGATAAAAATGCGTATGTATTTCCAAAATTTAAATAAAAGAATTGTTCCATGGATTCGATTTAAAACTCATCGAAAAGAGCGTTTAGCTTTTTAGGAAGAGAATACTTCGGTTTTTGCAATGGTGATAAGATAGAAACATCCAATTTGGATAATATTTTCAACCTTTGGGATAAAGATTTACGTAAAAATTGCTCACCATATAATCTAAATAATAAGTCTAAAATAATTCGATTTAAAAGAATCACACCCAGGAGTCTCGGGGTCTGACCTGAATTTTCACTGCCCCAAATTTCAGAGCTGTGCATTGCCTACATTTTCCGCTAGGCCACATACAGACAAACAGAAAATGTCACATACACTCAGGCATTATATCTTATTATTTAAGATATATGTTGCATAATATATATTACATTCAATGCATTAAATTAAATTAAATATATATTACATTCAATGCATTAAATTAAATTAAATATATATTACACTCATAGTCAAATTTTTGACGAGTATTTCTTTGAAATCATAATTCATATGAGCTTAAAATTTTAGAGTAATTTACCTTGTATTTCATTTAAAAATCCAAATCAAATATAATCACAAGAGTACTAAACTGCACTCAAAACAAATTATTATAATTTCACTGTGTAAACATGCAAGTATATCCAATTAATTTTTCAATTACTGTTATGCATTAGATATACTATGCAACAAATATTGACTTAGAGCTTGTTAACTGATATATATATTTATTTGACTAGATAAGCATTATGTAGATGTAAAATGGAAAACTGATAGAATTAAATAATAATATGTCATTTAATAACACAACTGTGTAACGTCACAATATATATCATTTCTTTCGGCATATTCTTTAAAAATTGTTACGGAAAATATTTAGTTCGCTAACCTATACTTATATGTTAGTTCAAGTAGTTACTTTTATGAAAATAACCACTAAAAATATAAGAACTTAAATACTGCTTATATGTATATATACAATATATATATATATATATATATATATATATATATATATATATATATATATATATATATATATATATATATATATATATATATATATATAATATATAATATATATATATATATATATATATATATATATATATATATATATATATATATATATATATATATATATATATATATATATATATATATATATATATATATATATATATATATATATATATATATATATATATATATATATATATATATATATATATATATATATATATATATATATATATATATATATATATATATATATATATATATATATATATATATATATATATATATATATATATATATATATATATATATATATATATATATATATATATATATATATATATATATATATATATATAAGAAAAATATCTAAAAATACGATACATAAAATACATAATCATAACACTGCATAATATTAAGGCGCAATGCCGCACTTTCATTTTTAGCAGGTATATAAAAGTAAATAAAAAACAGATTGAAAAAAGATGGGGGAGGCATAAAGGAAGGGGGGGAAATGAATGGAGAGTGTTTACAGGAACGACAGAAAAAAGGCCGGGGGGATTGTGACCCCCCGTTCCCGGTTAAAGCGCTTTTACTCCAGAAACACTCCCGGTGCTTCTGTCTTCCCGAAGCACTCCTCCGTCCGATGAAATCAATGAAACATCCCGAAGTAAAAAGATCATGAAGCACAAAAGGGCTCAAAATATGAAAATAAACCTAACCTGACTCTACAGCAGAATGCGCGAAGACCAAATGTAACTCCAAGCAATGATACCGCACCGACATGCAATCATCATGTAAAACTGTTTTTCTCCCTCTCAAATACCAAGTCTACATAGTGCCTTAGATATCGAAGTGGATAATTGCATTTTGCTGCTTCTTGGAGTAATTTATTGATACAGTGTTGCTGTTCCTCTTTTTCTGTATTAAGACGTCTATATCGATTTAAATGATTAATGATAACATTTCTGAATATACCACTACTTAAATTGGATTTCCAGTCTATTATATAATTAATATCGAAATCAAAATTATTCCTTTTGTCATAAATTTTAAAACACATTTTGTCAAATTCATTATAGTAAATACTAATATCCAGAAAATCAACAGTTCCCTGATTTGTATATTTAGTTTCTGAAAGTTCCAGGCATTTAGGGTAAAACCCGAAATCAATATGATCATGTTGATTTGTATGTCCAATTATCACATCGTCAACAAAGCGGTAGAATGGCAATTCATTAACCAAATAAGTACCTTGTTCATACTTGTTCAAGTAAATATCCGCAAGCACCGAGGAGCATCCCCCGCCCATTGGAATGCCCTGTATTTCGCGATAAAAACCCATTCGGTTGTGCAGAATGTTTTCAAATAAGACAATGTTTATCAGCATTTTATACTGGTAGACTGAGATGGTAGAGTGGTGATTGTAATGTTCATGAAGCTCCATCAAAATGTCGAATAAATCTTTTAAATTTACGTGATTAAAGAGGTCTTTAAAATCGAAGCATCTGAAAAACAATTTATCCTTTATTCTACTTAATTTGTCAATTCATTCATAAGAATTTGACACCATGCAGGTCCCTTCTTTTTTAATTTCCTTTAGTATTGGAGTCAGAATAGTAAGTAACTTGGTATTAGCTATAGTAAGATAAGAACCGCATCCGAAAGTCACAGGTCTAAACTTGATCGATTTTTTATGCATTTTTGGAATTAGTACAAGATAAGGAAATTTTACAGATTTTACATCAAGTCATATTCTTTTATAAAGTGCTTTGATACGGTTTTCCATTTCTTTGCCGGTGGTATTGATTTCGTTATACATACTTTCATTTTCATAACTTCTGTGCAAAGTGTCTACGTAGTATTTTTGCAGACAAATACGTATTTCGATGGCACTTATCCATGTAAGTTATTGCAAAATTTTCTTTCAGGGACTCCATCTCTTGTACTATGTTGTTTTGAAAGGTGTTATGGACATCTGGACAATAACGTCTTTCGAATCACTTTATTACTTCGCTTCTCCATTTGTAGAAAGTTTGAATGGGGTGACTGCATTTCAATGCCATTTTGTATATAAAATCATCCACGTCTTTAGCAAAAGTAAAGGCACTTCTGTAATGCTATATATATATATATATATGTATATATATATATATATAATACTAACTTACACATGTAAAATTGCAGCATAGCGCTTTACAAGTTGTATTATAAATTATTTTTGCTTTTAGCTTTTTAATCAATTCACTAAAGATTGTAGCAATTTTTCAAGTTTTATATTTATATATATATATATATATATATATATATATATATATCTCAGCCTTTAGAGGCATTTAATATGTGGAAATTTCCTATTTTAAGATCTATTAAAAATACCATTTGTAGTATTAATTTATCTAGATCTATATATAATATGGATAATATAAAGCATTCTGTTAATGATTTACATAGATCTTTTGTTATTACTTATGTAGATAAAGCCTCTAATAATTATGCTATTATTTGTAAAAAATTCTATATTCAATATCTGCTAGATTATTTAAAAAATAATAGTCTATTTAAAATTGATTCACACTCTCTTAATAGTATCAAATTGAAAATTATCAATATGTATAGTGATTTAGATATTAATAATAAATTTTTGACATTTCCATATATTGTGCTTATACCTAAATTTCATAAAAATCCTATTAAATTTAGAACTGTTACTAGTGGTCATAATTCATACTCTACTACTGCTAGTAAATTATTACTAAATTATTTAAATGTACTAAATAGCAATTTACGAGATTCTGGTGATAGCTACATTATTCTAAATAACAGTAAGGAATTAAAAAATAAATTAATAGGAAAAAATAAATTAATAGGTAAAATAATAGGATTTCAAACTTATGATTTTAAAGATCTATTTAATAATATTAAGATCACTGATCTATATGATGTCATTTTAGCTTTATATAATGCTTATATTACTAAACATTCTAATCTTATAAAATTTACCAATTTTCCTAAGCTTCTCCATTTTGTTCTTTTCAATAATTATATCTTTCAAGGTAATAAATTATACTTACAAGTCTCAGGTGTTCCACAAGTTGGCTGTAGTAGCAGTATGTTAGCTAATTTATACCTATATCATTATGAAAAATTCTTTACTTCAACTAATTATAAAATTTATAGATATGTAGATGATCTGATTTGTCTTGTATTTACTGATAACTATGTCATGGATATATATTTCTATCCGGATAATTTGGAATTAATACCTAATGAAACTTCTATTAGTAATAATGTTTATTATTTTGATTTAAATCTAATTATAGAACCTGCTCATGGGATAGTTACTAAATTATATGATAAAAAAGATTTTTTTAAATTTAATATTAATAAATTATTACCTTTTAATTCCTGCAACTCGATTCAATTGTTTAGAAATATTATACTTAATCAACTTTTTAGAATTTATAGATTATCAGATAAAAAATTTCATGCTTTGCACATTAATAACCTCAAAATTACCAGTAAAATGTATCAATATCCTGCATATTTAGTCAATAGTATAGTTAATAAGTTTCGATTAGCCTAAAATTCTCATATTCTCCCCTTATTATCTTATTTTAGCCGTACTTCTTCATTCTCCTGCAATTATATTTTCATCTTTTTATCTCGAAGCTTTAACAGTTGAATAACTCATTTTATTTCATTTTATTGCTTTTGCGCAGTACAGTTTTTATTACTCTCTTTGGCAACAGCAAATCACATCTTTTCATTTTGGCATATGGCAACATTGATTCAGTCATATTTTGCTCGTCATGGTTGCGCTGAAGAGGTGTGTTTTGAGGTATTTATGTTTCCTTTATTGTTCCAATCTATATGCTTGTCGTCCATATAACACAAGTTTATAGATAAAATCTATCTTGTGTTTCAGAAACAAGCATTTTTGTGTTCATTTCGAAAGGATATATGGACCCGACGAGAATTTTTTCGAAATGAACTTTTCGTAAGCCTAATCTCGTAAGCCTAAATCTCCTCCATGTGCAAGCTTTTTTGCTTGATTTTTTTGTTTTCTTATTTGCATTCCTCATTTTTGAAATTTGTTGATTGTCTTTGTCCTTATGACTTGCATTATGCTTTATTATTTCCTCTTTTTGTCTTAATTTCTTTGTATTTGTAGAAAATTTTGGAATAGTGTATTATGAGTTACTACATACATTCTAACTTTGGATTTAATAATTTATATTTACATATATATATATATATATATATATATATATATATATATATATATATATATATATATATATATATATATATATATATATATATATATATATATATATATATATATATATATATATATATATATATATATATATTACGAATTTTAATTTTCTTGTATTATAAATAACAGAGAAGACCAAAATAAAAGGATTCGTATCCACATATGTTCCAGTGTACTTTGCGTAAAGTAGTTACAAATAAAAACAAGAAAGATCAATCATGCTTAAAGCATTGATTATGAAACACTTTCCAACTTCAATGCAATTTTATTTAAAAAAGTCGAAAATGCAATACATTCCTCGGTAATATTTTAAAACTTATCACAATACTACATTGATTTATTATATTTGAAAACTTAAACCTTCATTGAAAAAAATGAACTTCATTCAAATGACGGCATTGAAATATAAATTGCGTGGTTTAAATATCTCTAAAATGCAATACATTCCACGGTAATATTTTTAAATCTATCATAATACTACGATAATTTATTATATTTGAAAACTTCATCGTAAACAACTGAAATTAATTCAAATGACGTCATAGAAAAAATAACACGCCTGGATCTCTCTATAAAAGCAGGATTTCATTCATAACTTTCTCCATTTCATTCATCACAATACTATAATAATTTATTTTATTTAAAAATTAAGACCATGGAGCTACAATTCATAAACTTTATGCTTAAAACTTCTTTGAAAAAAATCGTCCTTCTGTTTATAAAATCAATTAATATTTCATTCATATCAGCCATTCAGACTCCATGGACTGAATTATTTTGTGTTAAAGAAATACAGTAATTCTAATACAACTCATTCTACATATTTTGCTGTTTACATTTTACATAGGTGAAAAATAGGCTTAGTTGTAGAAATAATCAAATTTGAATGAGAATTTAAACTCAAATATATTGTCATTGTGTTGTTTTAGTATGTAGATGCACAGAATTTAAGCAGAAATAAAGTAGTTTTAGGATGGATACAACACTCAATATGAATTAAAAAGAACTTTAAAAAATCACGAATTTGAAACAAGATGGATGCCATATATCATTTTGAAATGGGTCATGTGATCGTTTCATACCATGGTCACGTGATCGTTTCATATAAGATGTGTAATTATTATTTTAATTTTTATTTAAAAAACTACTGAATATATTTAGCTGGATTTTTTTTTATATATTTTATGGAACAATTTGACTATTACCTAAAATTTCGAAGCAATTTGTGAATTTTAAATCCGCTTAAAAAATGTTAGAAAAATTAGGTCCCATAGGGCTCAATGTATTTCATTTCTTCAACCCGGGTTCAATCCAAAACTAATTGTGTGATATTATTTATTTATATTCCCATAGGTCCTACAGACCGTCTGAACAACATACTAAAATTTCATTTTGATTAAGTCATTTTTACGGCAGTTATCGTGCTAACGGACAGACAGACAGACAGACAGACAGACAAAATGAACAAAGTCATAAACACTTTTCAACTTTGTTGTAAAGTGTTAACAAGAAAGATCAATCATGCATAAGCATTGATTATGAAACACTTTCCAACTGAAATGCAATTTTATTTAAAAATCTCTAAAATGTGATACATTCAGTGGTGATATCTTTTACATTCTCACAGTACTACAGTAATTTATTATACTTAAACATTTAAAACTGTATCGAAATATAAATCATCTGATTCTTTATGCAAAATCAATGAATATTTCATTCATATAACTTGTATTCCAGACTCCAGAGCTAAATAATTTTGTGTGAAAAAAATTCAGCATTCTTATGCAACTCACCTTACAATCGCTTGAGATATTTGCATTCTGCATAAGTTAAAATTAGGCTTCGTTGAAGAAATAATAAAAGTTTAGGGATCATTTAAAATCACAACTATTGTAATTGCGTAGGCACGGAATTTAGATACACAGATAATACAGAGATACGCAGATAACATATGTGTGTGTGTGTATTCAAAGTATTGGAATTGTGCCGAAGATCGGAACTCGAATTTTCGAAGGATCTACACGTTTCGGGACTTCTAGAACACGAAAAATCTATTTTTAGGAAGACGTCTGTGTGTGTAACGTTTATCTGTGTGTTTTTTTGTGTGTCTGTGAGGATATTGCATCGACTCTAACTGAAAAACTAATGGACCGAATTTCATAAAATTTGGTAGGTAAGTTTTTTGTGAGAAACCCTGATGTTTAATAGATTATAGTACGGTTCGTAATAAAAGAATCTGCCTTTTTTGCGAAATGGCAGGCAGAAATTGTTTTTATCCACTCTAGCTAAAAACTAAAGGACCAAATTTAACAAAATTTGGTGTATAATATTTCAATAACCTACAAGTGATTTATATACCAAATTTAACAAAATTTGGTATATAAAACACTTGTAGGTTATTCTAGTGCGATTCGGGAAAAAGGAACTGGCTGTTTTTGCGAAAGCCCCTCAAAAATAGTTAAATATAAAAATAAAAGACTACGTATGTTCAATTATATCAATTAAATTCCTATTTTACACGTGATTTTTGACAACAAAAAGAATAAGACTAACCCCATTACTCTAAGACTAGCCGTTCTTGAGATATTTTAGTTTTTTCGCGTTTTCACTACGCCACCTTTGACAATAAGTCCAGCTATCAAATGAGAACCAAATTTAAGTTTAACGTGCAAATTCAATGTCATTTAAAATACTTATGGCTATTATTTTGTGCAGATAACTGAAATGATTATTGAAGAAATAAAGAGAACGTGAATATGAGTCTGCGGGGAAAGACATGTGCTGCCCACATCAGTATTTTTAACAACATTACAACAATGATTTATAGAAGTGAGCGGGGATTATTTGCAGGCCAAATATGAAAAAACATGTAGGATCTGTATTTAAAGATCCACCAAATTTTTGTAGAATAAAATGTTCTACAAATTTAAGCTGTGTACCAAATTTTAACTCTCTAGGACGTAGGAAAGTGCATTAAAAATGTCATCAAATAAGTATATCATGAACAGTTATATAAAATTTTAAAACAAATTGGAAAATTGTTATCTACCAAATTTATTTTTAAATGTGAAGCCTCTCTCATATACAAGTTAATTAAACTGTAGGAAAGATATTTATTAAGTAATATATCCCTTTATTCTTTCTGGAGGATATCCCAAAAGTCAGAATTTAATTGAATTTGTTTTTCTCCCTATATTAAATAATTTTTAATTAAAAAACTACCTAACATATTGTACTGAATTTTTTTTATATATTTTATGGCACAATATAAATATTTCCTAAAAATTTCGAAGCAATTTGTGAATTTTAAATTTGCTTAAAAAATGTTTGTAAAATTAAATATCATAGGGTTCAATGTATTTCATTTTTTCAACCCGGGTTCAATAAAGAACTAATTAGGTGATATTATTTATTTATATTCCCATAGGTCCCACAGACCGTCTGAAAAACATACTAAAATTTCATTTTGATAAAGTCATTTTTACGGCAGTTATCGTGCTAACGGACAGACAGACAGACAGACAGACAGAATGAATGAACAAAGTCATAAACACTTTTCAACTATGTTGTAAAGTGTTAATGATGATTGTAAAGAAACAGATATACCGGAAACAATAGCATTAAGGTTAATAAGATTGCGAAAAACCAAACATACATTGAGAATACTTGGAAATTATCTATTTGCTGTTTGCGAACATTGAGCCTTATATATATTTTTTTTATCCGCTGGGCGATCGAACTTGGCGATCGCCCAATGGATAAAAATATATATTGATATATATTAATATATATTAGATATCCCCAGAAATCGTCAAGGGATGGCAATTTACCTTGAGATTGGGCATGCAAAATGCTCAAGGCAAATAGCTCCTTTTTAACACTTTACAACATAGTGGAAAAATGCTTATGACTTTCTTCATTCTGTCTGTCTGTCTTTCTGTCCGTTAGCACGATAACTGCCGTAAAAATGACTTTATCAAAATGAAATTTTAGTATGTTTTTCAGACGGTCTGTGGGACCTATGGAAATATAAATATATAATATCACCCAGTTAGTTTTTATTGAACCCGGGTTGAAAAAATTAAATACATTGAACCCTGTGGGACCTAATTTTTCAAATATTTTTTAAGCAAATTTAAAATTCACAAATTGCTTCGAAATTTTTAGGAAGTATTCACATTATCCCATAAAATATATAAAAAAAATTTCAGTAAAATATGTCAGGTAGTTTTTTAATTAAAAATTATTTGATATTGAGAGAAACACAAATTCAATTAAATTCTGACTTTTGGGATATCCTCCAGAAAGAAAAAAGAGATATATTATATAATAAATATCTTTCCAAGAGTTTAATTATTTTGTATATGAGAGAGGCTTCACATTTTATAATAAATTTGGTAGATAACAATTTTTCAATTTTTTTTTAAATTTTATATAACCCTTCATGATATACTTATTTGATGGCATTTTTAATGCACTTTCCTACATCCTAGAGCAGTGTTTCCCAAACCGTGCGCCGCGGCGCACTGGTGCGCCGGGAAGTATAGTTGGGTGCGCCGCGAAAGAATTAAAATTATATTAAAAATGAGTAAAATATGAAATAAAACTCCTAATATAAATCATTAATATTAAAATAATATAAATGGTGGTGTAATTAGTTTCTTTCCACTTGCCACTTTGTGAATTTTGGCTCGTTTTTCTCTTGGATGTTTCATTATTTTTCATCGGACGGTTAAATGCTTCGGGAAGGCAGAGGTACCGGGAGTGTTTCCATGAAATAAAAGCGCTTTAACCGGGAACGGGAGGTCACAATCCCCTCCGGCCTTTTTACAGCCGTTCCTGTATGTACTCTCTAAACTCCCCCCTTTCCACGCCCTTCTCTTTTCAATCGTTTTCAACGATTTTTTAACTTATTTGGGCTTATATTGAAAGTGCGTCATTGCGCCTTACAATACTTTGCTTTTAAGTCTTGGCTTACTTGTTCATATGTTTTTAAAATATTTTATACTGTATATATATATATATATATATATATATATATATAATTAGTGCACCGAAAAATTTTCATTTGTTGTAAAGTGAGCCGCGAGTTAAAAAACTTTGGGAAACACTGTCCTCGAGAGTTAAAATTAGGTACACAGCTTACATTTGTTGAACATTTTATTCTACAAAAATTTGATGGATCTTTAAATATAGATCCTACATTTTTTTCGAAATGGCCTGCAAATAATCCCCGTTCACTTCTATAAATCATTGTTGTAGTATTGTTAAAAATTTTGATGTGGGCAGCACATGTCTTTCCCCGCAGACTCATATTCACGTTCTCTTTATTTCTTCAATAATCATTTCAGTTATCTGCACAAAATAATAGCCATAAGTATTTTAAATGACATTGAATTTGCACGTT
Source organism: Amaurobius ferox (assembly GCA_951213105.1). Classification (NCBI taxonomy): domain Eukaryota; kingdom Metazoa; phylum Arthropoda; class Arachnida; order Araneae; family Amaurobiidae; genus Amaurobius; species Amaurobius ferox. The sequence goes on along the minus strand of OX578141.1, from coordinate 83,225,862 downwards.
AAACTTAAATTTGGTTCTCATTTGATAGCTGGACTTATTGTCAAAGGTGGCGTAGCGTAAACGCGAAAAAAGTAGAATATCTCAAGAACGGCTGGTCCTAGAGTAATAGGGTTTGTCTTATTCTTTTTGTTGTCAAAAATCACGTATAAAATAGGAATTTAATTGATATAATTGAGCACACGTAGTCTTTTATTTTTATATTTAACGATTTTTGCGGGGCATTTCGCAAAAATAGCCCGTTCCTTTTCCCCGAATCGTACTTGAATAACCTACAAGTGATTTATATACCAAATTTTGTTAAATTTGGTATATAAATCACTTGTAGGTTATTGCAATGTTATACACCAAATTTTGTTAAATTTGTTCCATTAGTTTTTAGCTAGAGTGGATAAAGGCAATTTCTGCCGGCCATTTTGCAAAGAAAGCAGATTCTTTTATTACGAATCATACTATAATCTAATGAACATCAGGGTTTCCCACAAAAAACATACCTTCCAAATTCTATGAAATTCGGTCCATTAGTTTTTCAGTTAGAGTGGATGCAATATCCTCACAGATACACACTTACACACACAGACGTCTTCCTAAAAATAGTTTTTTCGTGTTCTAGAAGTCCCAAAACGTGTAGATCCTTCGAAAATTCGAGTTCCGATCTTTGGCACGATTCCAATACTTTGAATACATACACACATATATTATCTGTGTATCTGTGTATCTAAATTCAGTGCCTACGCAATTACAATAGTTGTGATTTTAAATGATCCCTAAACATTTATTATTTCTTCAATGAAGCCTAATTTTAACTTATGCAGAATGCAAATATCTCAAGCGATTGTAAGGTGAGTTACATAAGTATTGCTGAATTTTTTTCACACCAAATTATTTAGCTCTGGAGTCTGGAATACAAGTTATATGAATGAAATATTCATTGATTTTGCATAGAGAATCAGATGGTTTATATTTCGATACAGTTTTAAATGCTTAAGTATAATAAATTACTGTAGTACTGTGAGAATGTAAAAGATATCACCACTGAATGTATCACATTTTAGAGATTTTTAAATGAAATTGCATTTCAGTTGGAAAGGGGTTCATAATCAATGCTTATGCATGATTGTTCTTTCTTGTTAATTATTGTCTATGTATGTGTGGTTTATCACAATCTGATTAGCCCTATCGCCACTGTTTGCTGTATGTCTGTTTATATATATATATATATATATATATATAAGCAAAGTACTATCATTTCTCTTTATTACTACTTATTGACGTTTCCTCTAAAATCAATTATAGTGTCGATGCTACCACATTATATACCAGGTAATTTAAATAACTCCAATTTTGTTTTTTATTTTTATTCTATTTATATTATTGTAGATGATTAGAAAATTATTTTAGAGATCCATTAGAATTGTACCGCAGACCACATTTACCAGAGATGAGAATTTTACCAGAAATGAAAATTTTACTAATGGCAACATTTTCATCCAATATATCACTAACCGTTAATCATAAAAAGTTTACTAATTTTTGTTAATCATAGACGGCGACACCAAAATATACTGCATTGTCCACTCTTTAAGGTTTTTAATGCGGTAGGAAGAATAAAATTTTGAATGTATTGTAAATTTCAATGAGCGAATTTTATAAAATAGATTCTAGTGATGTGTGTATTATTCAGTTTTCTTTGGTATGTATGTTATCCTCTATAATTTGGATAAGTTTCAATACTGATTTCATGAATTCAATTAATGAATTACTTTTCGCATTCTTATATTAATTATAAACATTCATTGTTATGTCTAGGGATGTTAAAATCACATTATATGTTGTTTATATTTCATTTTATTATATCCATTTCGAATCGAACACTATAACCGAAATATATTAGATTGTTCATCGGTAGAGTTCATCAATATTTGTCCACTGTGTTGAAATTTACTTTTAGCAGGCAATCGCCCAATGTCTGACCGCTAATTTATACTCATTCATATTCATACATATTTGTTAACTCCAGAAATTGCCTGGGGCTATTTGCTTTGAGATTGGTCTTGATAACGGTTTACAGTAAATTGTTATTTTCCAATAATTATTTGTGATTGAATTGATACTTATTTTGCCTTAAGCTTATAGCTGTGGTATCCGATATATCTCTTTCTTTGATATTTTTCATTTTATTTGTTGTTGCTTTGCTCATTTCATTTTTAAATTGGATATATACAGGGTGGTCATAATTAAAGTAGGGGTGTTTAGAGCTAAATAGTGAGAAAACTGTTGGGCCAAAATCATCCAAATATGCAGTAAATACTATTTAGACCATGGGGTTTTGGTTTTCGAGTAAAATAGGCATTATGGCCCCCCTGTATATTATATATATATATATATATTGTATACATATATATACATATATATATTTATATACATATATATATATATACATATATATATACATATATATATATACTTATATATATATATACATATATATATATATATTATATATATATATATATATATATATATATATATATATATATATTATATATATATTATATATATATATATATATATATATATATATATATATATATATATATATATATATATATATTATATATATATTATATATATATATATATATATATATATATATATATATATATATATATATATATATATATATATATATATATATATATATATATATATATATATATATATATATATATATATATATATATATATATATATATATGTGTGTGTGTGTGTGTGTGATTGTGTTTCAATGTTTCAAGTCTTTGCTCACAACAATTTAATCATATGAATCAACTAAAATTTCTCAAAGCAACCATTGCTGTTGTTTTCTATATACTATGGAAAATACTTTTTCGAAATGGAAGTTGTGATACTTAAGTATAAAAATTGAGAAATATAAATTCAACCTCTCGCAGTTTGCAGCAAAATTTACGTTTCAATTCCTTTTCTGAAAATGAGAATTCAGAAACGGAATTTTGCTTTCTGGAAATAAATCTATGTGAAAATAAACTAAATTCAAGTGTTATAAAACTTTTTTTGTGAAACAAACTTTTGCAGTCGGTATTCCAAACTATAGACAAGACATATTTTACTTCTTGGGGAAAAAAACTTGGATAGATATAAAACCTCAATTTTTAATGCATTTTATGTTTCAACAAAATGTAAATTTACTTTTATTTTCCAAATATATCTAACATTAATAGTAGTAATAATTTAAAACATATGTAAAATTGAAATTTTATGAAATTAATGCAAAATTTTAGAAGGCAATTTTATTCCATATTGTATTTTCAATATTTATATATAACTTACTTGATAACACACAGCTAATATTGTGTTTGGATGAAGGTAATATAGAAGGATTGAAAAAAAGAATGAACAATTATTTTAAAGAATCAAAATATGTACACGGTAGACTTCTAGTATTACGTTTCTTAATCCTTTATTGCATTTTCTTTACAAACAGTATATCTGTCATCAAACTATCATTCTAAAATATTTAGCAAAATGATCATGATAAACTAACTGCAAAATGTAAAAAAGAAATGGGAAAATTTAAATCTACGATCAGTAAGACGTTAAGAAAAACTGCTTAAAATTAGTATAATATTTATATTCAAATACATAATGTTTATCGCCAAAAAGTTTTTTAAAAACAAATCTAGTAAACCTACGAAAATACCATTGTAGCAAACCTACAAATTCCCATTCATAAACATGACAGGTCACATTTTTGTTCTTGAGTTATTAAGTTTATTATTAAGTTTATTATTTAAGTTTATTATTTGCAAAGAAGTTTATTATTTGCAAAGAAGTTTATTATTTGCAAAGTTTAAAGTTTATTATTTGCAAAAGTTTATTATTGCTTAAGTTTATTATTTGCAAAGAAGTTTTACATTTAGTATACACCGAAATTCTAACAAATGAATATTAAACAAGAAATTTATGAAGGAGCCTTCATATAAGAAGCCTTCAAAAGCGGTGTGTACACTGACTACATTTTTGAAGAAATTATTAAGAATTTTTATTGTCTTTGCACACTTATTCCGTTGTTATGCAAATTTTCGGAGAAACTGGAAGTGACATTTTCAGAACCGCAAGTAGAAAACTTTAGTGGAAACCATACTCCTCCGAAGTTCGATACTGGATCCATATCAGTTATTATCCAAACTCAATCTATAACCAATCCTGAGAAATAAATGTAGCAGGAAAATTGTAAATTTTTTTATCGCAACTCACACTTCTAGAACTTAAATGGAAATTCTTAGTGACACCACCTTCTCCTACTAAAATGTAATGCTGAATCCATATTAGTCATCATCTAAGCTCTATTTATAGCGGATTCTGAAAAATAATTAGTTTTTAAATTAAAAATTAATTATTAGAATTACTTACTATTAAAATTAATGGTTGAAATTAATTATTAAAATTAATTTTTTAATCGAAAATTACATCTCGTCAACCGGAAGAGGACATCCTTTGTGAGTCATTTTACTCTAGCCCCCCCCCCCTATATCTGTCATATCTCCTATAGTCAATCCTGAAAAATATGTTTTACGAAAAAGTTTTGAAGCGAAAGTAAACAAGAAAGATCAATCATGCATAAGTATTGATTATGAAACACTTTCCAACTGAAATGTAATTTCATTTAAAAATTTCTAAAATGTGATTCATTCAGTGGTAATATCTTTTACATTATCACAGTACTACAGTAATTTATTATACTTAAATATTTAAAACTGTATCGAAATATAAATCATCTGATTCTTTATGCAAAATCAATGAATATTTCATTCATATAACTTGTATTCCAGACTCCAGAGCTAAATAATTTTGTGTGAAAAAAATTCAGCAATTCTTATGTAATTCATCTTACAATCGCTTGAGATATTTGCATTCTGCATATGTTAAAATTAGGCTTCCTTGAAGAAATAATAAAAGTTTAGGGATCATTTAAAATCACAATTATTGTAATTGCATAGGCACGGAATTTAGATACACAGATAATATATATGTGTATGTGTATGTACTCAAAGTATTGGAATCGTGCCGAAGATCGGAACTCGAATTTTCAAAGTATCTACACGTTTTGGGACTTCTAGAACACGAAAAAACTACTTTTAGGAAGACGTCTGTGTGTGTAAGGGTGTATCTGTGTATGTTTCTGTGTGTCTGTGTGGATATTACATCCACTCTAATTGAAAAACTAATGGACCGAATTTCATACAATTTGGTAGGTATGTTTTTTGTGGGAAATCCTGATGTTCATTAGATTATAGTACGATTCGTAATAAAAGAATCTGCCTTCTTTGCGAAATGGCCGCAGAAATTGCCTTTATCCACTCTAGCTAAAAACTAATGAACCAAATTTAACAAAATTTGGAGTATAATATTTCAATAACCTACAAGTGATTTATATACCAAATTTAACAAAATTTTGTATATAAATCATTTGTAGGTTATTCTACTACGATTCGGGAAAAAGGAACGGGCTATTTTTGCGAAATGGCCAGCAAAAATCGTTATATATAAAAATAAAAGACTACGTGTGCTCAATTATATCAATTAAATTCCTATTTTATATGTGATTTTTGACAACAAAAAGAATAAGACTAACCCCATTACTCTAGGACTAGCCGTTCTTGAGATATTCTAGTTTTTTCGCGTTTTCGCTACGCCACCTTTGACAATAAGTCCAGCTATCAAATGAGAACCAAATTTAAGTTTAACGTGTAAATTCAATGTCATTTAAAATACTTATGTTGTGCAGATAAACTCAAATTATCATTGAATAAATAAAGAGAACGAATATGAGTCTGCAGAGAAAGACATGTGCTGTCCACATCAGAATTTTTAACAATATTACACCAATGATTTATAGAAGTGAACGGGGATTATTTTCAGGCCATTTCGAAAAAAATGTATAATCTATATTTAAAGATCCATCAAATTTTTGTCGAATAAAATGTTCAACAAATTTAAGCTGTGTACCAAATTTTAACTCTCTAGGACGTAGGAAAGTGCATTTAAAATGCCATCAATTAAATTTATCATGAAGAGTTATATAAAATTTAAAAAAAATGAAAAATTGTTATCTACCAAATTTACCTTAAAATATGAAGCCACTCCCATATGCAAAACGTTTAAACAAATGGCGAGATATTTATTATATAATATCTCTCTCTTTTCTTTCTGGAAGATATCCCAAAGTCAGAATTTAATTGAATTTGTTTTTTTCCCTATTATAAATAATTTTTTTAATTAAAAAACTACTTAACATATTTTACTGAATTTTTTTTTATATATTCTATGGGATAATGTGAACATTTCCTAAAAATTTCAAAACAATTCGTGAATTTTAAATTTACTTAAAAAATGTTTGAAAAATTAGGTCCCATAGGGTTCAATGTATTTCATTTTTTCAACCCGGGTTCAATAAAAAACTAATTGGGTGATATTATTTATTTATATTACCATAGGTCCTACAGACCGTCTGAACAACATACTAAAATTTCATTTTGATAAACTCATTTTTACGGCAGTTATCGTGCTAACGGACAGACAGACAGACAGACAGACAGACAGACAGACAGACAGACAGACAGAATGAACAAAGTCATAAACACTTTTCAACTTTGTTGTAAAGTGTTAAAAAGGAACCGGAAATAAAAATTCTTAGTGAGGCACTTGTATTTAATTTTTTAGTTTGTATATACTGCTTTTCTGACCTGATGAAGGAGACTCACAATGCCCTTAAAACAATTATAGTCATTTAAATTGCATATGTTGATCTATCAGCAAGAACATCTAGTGTTTTTTTGGCATAGATATTAAGGCATAGATATTATTATATGGCTATATCTCTTTTGCTTATTAGAATTTTTACACTAAAGCATGAAGGTTAATACCCTTAAAGGAACATTAACTTCTATAATGACACTTTTCCGAAATTATTTATATACGAAATGTACTTCCAAAAGATTAGATTCAAAATAAACCCAACTTGTTGCATAAACATAAAATTTATACTACATCAGTAAAAGCTACAGTTTCTTTTATCTTCAGAAGATTAAATTACAATAACTGGAGGGTAGCTCAACTCGACTTTCTCATACCCGAATTCATTTTCTTTTTCAAATTTTGCAAGAAAAAAATTGAAAAATCGGAATTGTGGGCCCAAATGATTACAACTATAGCGTGTTACCCTTCACTATAAAGGGCTTGAAAAAAATCTTTCGAATATTACCACAATTGATAATGTACCCCGGGGGTGTAACTTGCAACCCCCAAGTTAGGCTAATGACGCCATGAACAAAACATATTTATATCACGACTATTTTTTACAAAAATTATTGAACGTATTAACTCTCGTGATCATTGAGCCATAAATAAACCCTTTTATGCATGATTCTGTCAAATTTTGTCCTATGCTGCCATGTTAAAAAAACATCGGTGTCCAAAATTAAGGTTACAAACACAAAACATGTGGTATCTCGAGAAATAGTTGGTTTACTGTAATGAAATTTTGTACACAAATGCTCCATACCATGAGGCAGCTAATAGTAGCATAACAAAATAAACAGGAAGTATATTTTTTGAGATATACACACGACACCAAAAACAGCCACACCTTGATACATCATATCTCTAGAATGGTCCGACTAATAAGGAGTGTGGCCACCCCGCACAGCTTTACAAGCCGCACAACAGGTCCTTACACTGTAAATAAGGTTGTTGATCATAACATGCGGCAACGAATCTCATTCTTCTGAAAGCGAAGATTTTAACGCCTGGAAGGTCCTAGGAGGGGGTTGACGTCGTGAATTAGCTCTTCCTTAGAGCATTCCTAACATGCTGCATAGGATTTAGATCCGGTGACTTCGCTGACCACACCATACGGCGAATACCCTTTTCTTCCAGAAAATCGTTGACAACTTGAGCTCTGTGTGACCTCGCGTGTTCGTCCATAAAAATAAAGTCCTCTCCGGCAACTCCCCGGGAAAACCTCACATAAGGTTCAAGGACCTCACCCCTACAGCGCTGTGCGGTCACAGTGCCGGCATCGAAGATGTGCAGTGGTGCACGGCCATCCAACATGATGCCGCCCCACACAAGAATTCCACTTCCACCAAAGTGGTCGATTTCCCTTACATCGGAAGGACGATAGAATGCCTCAGGTTCTCTCCCGATGAAGAATCGTCGGGAATCACTTTGGGTACTGAATCTCGATTCACCGCTGCAGAGGACGCGGACCCAATCTTGCTGTGTCCAAGAATGGTGTACCTGGCTCCATGAAATATGGGCTCTCTTCTGCGATCTGTTGAGGGAGGACTCACATCATTGGTCGGTAGGTCGGACGGTCTGGGTCTCAACAACAACAACACATCATTGGTCGCCAGATGTAAAGGGTCTTCTGTGCTAGGCGTTTGCCTAGAAATTGTTGTTCCAGACGCAACAGCGAGATTTTGAAAGATCTCTCTAGCCGTCATCTCTCAATGGCGTCGTGCAGTTAATGCCACGTATCGATCCTCCGAGGAATCGTGGCTCTTATGCGGCCTTGGTCGGGCCTCCTGGTGATAGTATCCATTGTATGGATTCGGTGCTATAACCTGGATACCGACATTCGAGACACTCGTAACCATCAAGCGACCTCCGCTTGAGACTGGCCAGCTTCAAGCCTACCGATGGCTCCCCATCTCAGTCCATCGTTTAAACGATTGCAAGAACTCATTTTAACTAAAATCTGTCCGTATCGTGATTCTTACTGTAAGAAACACACTTCTATAGACGAAATTCTCAGATTCCGAAAACGGTTACTTTCACGTTTTCTTACCAAACATACCCTTTTGACCATTTAACAAACACTGGATGCTTACATTACATTCACCGTTTCCCACGTTATATATGACATCAATTTTTTTAATATTAGCCTTAGCTATTTGGAATTATTGTTGAAATGTGTTTGTAATTTTAATTTTGGACACCAGTGCATAAAATCTATATAAATAAAATTGAAAATATGTCTGTGTGTTTATTTATCTTATCATCACGGGAGAACTGCAGCACCAAATTGGATAATATTTCCGGGGTAGACATGGAATAGCCCCACTTAAAATTTAGCCCACGTTTTGAGTTTCTTGGAGCAGGAGTTGCTAGATACTCGTATTAATAACAGCACACAATCAACCTTCCCTAGAGATAGCATATGCAGACGATATTTTTTCCACCAATTTATTTGAAGAAAATTATATCGTGCCACATAGCAACGGATCTAATGTGTTTCTGCCGCAGACGATTTTTATTAAATCTTTTCCGATTTAAATAATAAAGCTATGTATATAAAATACATTTCATCAATATTGCATTTTTGACTGGTATATATCATTTACCGTCTTCAGGTTTAAACATTTATTTTCGGGAAATATTGATTCGGGAATTATTGATATTTTCGTTTTATTATGTTATTGTTATATTATTTATTATGTTATTTTAGCAAAAATTGTTGGAACTCATATATTTTACACAGTACGTAATCCTCTACAAATGCACAGGCATATCTTCTACTTTACGAGAATATAAATAGTACAGATATATTGGCATATATTGGAATCAAGTACAGCCTTCTGCTTTAATGGTTATGGGAATTATTGATATTTTCAATAATTCCCATAACCATTAAATCTATTTTATTTTGACCAAGATTTTAGAAACTCATATGTTATAGTACGGGTAATCGTATGGGGTTTATTGATATTTTCAATTTATTACATCATCTTTTTTATTTTAGCAAAGATTTTTGAAACTCATATTGTAATATGGGTAATCTTCTACTAACGCACGGGCTAGCAGTAGGCAAGAAAAGGGTGTTCATTGACAGACTGCACCGGTGCAGCATTTGATGATGCCATGTGAAGGAGGAAGGAGTATGATTCATTGAGGAGGAAATGAGGTGAACTTTGGACTGAATGAGGGAAATATTTGAACTGATAACGTCACTTAAACTTTGGACAAGCATCTCATGTGGAGATGACGTCATGAAGTGGCCTTAACTTTGGCCCGATGAGGTAAAGGATAACAGGTGCGCTGTTAACTCCAAACTTCTCCCTCGGCAGTTTATGACGTACTGACTATATTTATCAATCGTGACGTATTTAAAGTCAAGTGTCAGAGGTGGCTACCCCTAACGGAAGTTTGGGTGGGTAATGAAGATTTGGAGGGGCGCCATCTATCGGGCGTTTTTAAAGTTTTGAATTTTAAAGGATATATTCTCTGGATACGGGGCAGAGGTTCGAACTCGGAATCAGTTGAATGGTAGCACGACGCTCGAAGCCTTGAAGCCAAAATGTCTTGGTCAATGAGTAACTATGAATGATGTATTTTCTGCTAGTTTGAATGGGGGGATGTTTTTCGATATCTCGAATGGTGGAATGATGGAATGGAGAAGATAGATATGAAAGAGGCTTATTAAAAGCGATATGTATTTTGTAAAAATGATGCTAATTTTAGGGAATGTTCGGAGAATTTTGGGGTCTGTTATAGGGAAGTAAAATTTTAATGATGTGAGTGAATTTATGGATACTGAGCGAATTTTTTCGGAGATGTTAATTGTTTTTAATGATGCAGTTATAAATGAATGGGAGAAAAATAATATTAAATAATCTGCATAGCAAAAATATTTTAAAAACCAGAAAGTTATTTTTTAAAGCTTTCATAACTTACTATTCAATTTTTTGAATTGTAATCATTAAAATGTAATGAAACAGTTAATTATTTTTTAAATTAAATAATCTGCATAACACAAATATTTAATAAACCAGACTTTCAAAGCTTTCACAACTTACCATTCAATTTTTTTAATTGTATTCATTAAATTGTTATGAAACAGTTAATTATTTTTTTTAATTAAGTCATCTGCATAACAAAAATATTTAATAAACCAGAAAGTGATTTGTCAAAGCTTTCACAACTTACCATTCCTTGGCGTTTCTAAAATTTCACTATTTTATTTGCACGATATTTTCTGAACGAATGGGAAATTCAAGGTACGTTTTTAATGTGATAAGAGGTGTAATGCCCTGCAATTTTGGGAACTATGGGGTATGTTTTTAACGTTACAGGGTATTTTTTAATTGTATTTATTTAAATGTAATGAAGCATCTACATTTAGTAAACGTCAATGTATGGAGCGTAGAAAATGCAAGATTCTATTTTGTTAAGATAGTTTTTTTTTAACTAATTGATCCTATTAACAAAAATGATGAAATAAACAACGACATTTCCCATAAAAATGAACAGATAGTGCTCATTTAAAAATTTCTAAACGTTACTAAAATCAAAAGTTCTTGTAAGTTCTTCTTCGAAGTAAAATTCATGAGAAGGTCTTGTAAAATAGCTTCTACAAAAATATCTGAAAAGTGTAAAAGTTATTACAAGGTTAGTATAATTCATGAAAATGTCTTGTAAAATAGATTCTATAAAAATGATAAAAAGTTGAAAAAATCTTGAAATTGCCATGTATTAAAAATATTTGAAAAGATGTCAAAAGCCCAGACCATCCGACTCGTCCAAGGACTTAGAGCAGATTTGAAAAGATGTTATTGTTGAAACCCAGACCGTCCGACCTACAAAAAAAAGATTTGAAAAGATGTGTAAAAGTTCTTGAAAAGGTCTTGTCATCCATTGCAATAAACATGGAAAATATATTTTAATTAACTGAATAATATTTCATTATTTTCAAAACTGATACACTTAACAAAAAACGTCTTATATTGTGAATACAACAGTTTATCGTCCGCACATTGTTATCGCACGAATGTCTACAAGGTCGTATTGTCCGTATGATATAACTTCCCACTCATAGTTTATTTAGGTGGAAAGAAGATATTGTGAATTGAATACATGTGCATGTTGGATACCAATCGAATCTTAAACATTGTATGCTGCTGCATTTAGAGTATTTTATAAGATAATTCGAAATCGTTTTACGTGGGTTTCAAGCTTTTATACTTGTTATTTTCATTCTACTTTCAAAAGTTAAACCCATTTAAAAACATATAAAGTCTAATTTTCCTTCAATACCAACACCAAGCTAAGTTAAAAACGCCAATGTTTTTTTTTGTAAATCTGAAAAAATAAAAGGTTTTTTCAGGCATATCAATATTCTGTTTAGTGAACATTATTCAATGTTTTTAAGGGGACTCAGTACCCTTCATTTGGCGAAAAATGACGAAAATACCGATTTTCAAATTTTTTGCTTAAAATATACCTTGACATCCCTAGTATATCCTGACAAAGTTTCGTGAAGATCCGAGAACAATAAATATATTAAAAAGGCTTTTGACTGCAACAGTGTCCCTATAAATACCACGTCTACTTCTCTGTTTACGCTCTGTTTACATCGCATCTGCAACTGAATACTCCCTGTTTTACAAAATATTTCTACCAGGAAGAAGATGAAAGTGCTTAATCATAATTTTAATTGATAAAGAAACGTTGTTTACTTTTTCCGATCTGCTTTCGTTCATTAATATCGTGCATAAACTGTGGAACTCAAAATGCAAACGAAAGCTTGCACAGTGTGACGTGGGCAAAATGTCCTAAAGAAACATTTGTACATAAAAAACGTGTAAAACTCTGTGTAATGGAAGCTGTGTGTGAATATAATAAAGGTACACTGCGCTGCATAAAAGAAGCACAGAATGTCTTAGGTGTACCTTTAGAAAAGTGCTCCATGAATCTCGGTGTTGCGCTCGATTTTCGAAGAAAAATGTTTCGACAAAAACGACGAAGTGCAAAATATCAACTTGCACGTAAACTGGTTAAAAAAGCAATTTTAAAAAGCGGCATATTAGTTAAAAAAAGGAAGGTGTAACATACAGTGCAGGATATTTTTAAAAGAAAGTTAAGAAATAATGGTAGTTATGCAGAAATGATATGCATAAGGTTACGAAATATTGTGTGTTTCTATGATATGAATATATTTTCAAATCTTGTATTTCTTTTATAATATAAACATCATCATATTTATAGTTAAGCTATATCCTAATGAAATGAGTCAAATGTATTTCATGGTGTAAAAATAATAATGACTTTGGTAAAATCAATTTTTATTTATATTTTTTCTCGATTTTCTTTTCAATGTGTGACAACTAAGGTTTCGGCTAATGGTCACTTATATAAAATAAATATAGTTAAATTCAATGAAACAGCTACAGTTTTAAAGGTAAGTGTATAATAAATAATTTAAAATAACATTTAAAGTAATTTAAAATGGATTTGGAATAATTTTTCAAAGTTAAAACCTTTAAAGTGTTTTTTCTTAGTTCGTGTTTTTTCAATATATCAATATGTTCAAAATGCTAAAACTTAAATATATATTTCTCAATTGACTTGATTTTTTTTCTGGATGTTCATTATAGTGCATTTTATGAAACTAAGGATCGGATTTGCAATAAAATCAAAAGTTTTTTTTTTAAAAATAGATATGTACAAAAAACTCAATTTTTTGTTGAATTTTTACATATGTATCAACATTTTATTTTTTTTCTCCCGAACTAATTAACTTTTTAAATATCCGATCCTTAAAGTTATAGAAGACACTTCAAAGAACCTTACAAAAAAAAGGGTTGCAAAAAGTTAGAAATTGTAGGAGAAGATAGGTTTTTTAAAATATTTAAATTTTTTTAAAAAAATTGAATTTTTCAAATTGTATCAGTAGAATTGTCTTTTTTCTTGATAAAATAATTTTCCTTAATAAAATCATTTATTAATATGCAAAAAGAGTATTGTAAAGTGCTTAAACAAAAAAAATTGTTCAAAGGGTACCGAGTCCCCTTAAACTTTGAAAAATAAAGTTTTCCCCTCTACCCTACCAATAACAACACAGTATGGAAAGTAAAAGAAAAAATATTTATTTGCAAATGCATAGAGTTTTGCAATAAAGAACATTAAAAGTAAAAAGGAAGAAATATTTACATTATGTACATTGCGCACACAATCACTTGATTTTATTACTCTAGCTGTCATTTTTCAAAGTGAATTAAAAAAATACACTATGTGAACTAAAAAAACAATGCACTATGTGAATTAAAAAATATATATATAAGAATTAAATTAAATTGAAAAAATGTATGAGAATTAAAATTAAATTGTTAAAATGAAATTGAAAACATATATAAAAATTAAAATGAAATTGTTAAAATGAAATTTTAAAAATACAAGATTTATAATTGAAAAAAGAAAATAAAAGTATTAAAATTTAATTAAAATATATATAAGAATTAAAATTATTGAATGTAAAATTAAATTTAAAACCAGCAGAGAATAAAAATCAAGTGCATGCGTACTTGCATAATTCCTATTTTATAGGTTTCCAGATCGAGACCCGCAAAACTTTTGGGATTCAAATAATAGCTGAATGTATGTTCGTTCACAGCTTTGGAAATGTTACACAAATTAATGGGAAATATGGCCTGCTGAACCACAGAACTCATTTTATCCTGTATGAGTGCGTTTATGCAATTATGTCGCCTCTGTGAACTGTGATCCACAACACACCCTTCACAGTAAAATATTTTTTCACAAACGCATACAAATGATACTGGCAAATTTCCAGAAAAGATATCATTCAGAGTTACACATCGACCAAGACATCTTGAACAAATGGCCTCGAATGTCGTACTACCATTCAACTGATTGCGGGTTCGAGCCTCTGCTCAGGACCCGGCTAATAAATTCAAAACTTAAAAAAAAAAACGATAGATGGCGCCCTTCAAATCTTCATCACCCACCCGAACTTCCGGTAGGGGGAGACACCTGGGAAACTTCACTTTAAATACGTCATGACTGGTAAATATCGTCAGTACGTCATAAATCGCGGAGGAAGAAAGTGGGAGTTCACAGCGCTCCCGTTATCAGTTGCATCATCGGGCCAAAGTTCAAGGTCACCTCATGACGTCATAGTCCAAAGGTGCATATCTTCATGAGATGTCCATCCAGAGTTCAAGTTCTATTATCAGTTCAAATATTTCCCTCATTCGGTCCAAAGTTCACTTCATTTCCTCCTCAAAGAGTCATACTCCCTCCTCCTCGTCATGACGTCATCGGATGCTGCACTGGTAGAGTCTGTCAGTGAACGTCTTTTTCTTACCTACGCATAGCTTTTAATCTACGACAATATAAGCAGTATGCATATATATATGTTCCCATACAATTTTAGCGCTTTTATTTTGGCATATAAAGGAATCAATTACTGCCTTCAGGTTTAAAGATTACGGGATTGTTGATATTTTTAATTTATTACGTCATCTGTTTTATTTTGGCAAAGAATGTAGAAACTCTTATGTTGTAGTACGTGTAATTTTCTGCATATTCGTGGTATATCTTCTAATATTCTCGAATATAAGTAGTACGGATCTCATACAATTTTAGCGGTTTTATTTTGCACATATAATTCTGTTTTATATTTTTGTAAATTTGTTTACAAATGGGACCAGGATGTTTATTCTTCTGATCTGCAAGTGAAGATAATTTTGTGTAGCGAGAATAGAGATTCTTAAACTTCTTTTTAGCAGCATTAAATTAAATATTTTAGTAGAATATTTTGATTAACAATGTCATTTAGTATACTATAGGAATTTGCACATGTTTGCGAATTTTAAGTTTCTTTATTACATACTCCAAAGAACGGGTATACTGCTAAATTAGAATAAAATTCAAAGTTTTCGTTCGAATAAAAGAAATTCTGTTCTGGATCTAGATGTTTTGATAACAAAACCGGATTTAAAGTTTCGGAAAAATCCATTAATATTTCTGGCTGCTATCTTGTACACAAAAAATCGACCACAGACATCATGCATACAGACAAACAGACATCACTCCAAAAATATTCAAAACATGTTCAGAAGCTCTTAAAACATATATTGGCATCGAAATCTCGAAATCGAAAATTTTCGGGAAAACAATACTTTCTCAATACTACGTATAAGAAAGTAAAAATATTTGTGATTAAGATAAAACTTATTTCAAAGATTTTAAAGTACGATAAACTATAACATTTGGAAGTAAATATCAGTGGTTGCAATTAGTTTTTACTTGAAAAGTATTAATTAATGCCCACCTAGTCAAAAGCCTGCGGACAAGTTCAAAGCGTCATTAAGCGTGGATTATATAATTTCATGCGTAGAATCATCAATTTATGAGAAAAAAGTAACACGTTAAGACTATATAGCTTTCATAAAAATACATGTTTCGTTAAAATAGTGATCAACAGAAACATGTGAAAAACTACGCACTCAAGTAAAGGCTTTTAGGACAAAAGTATAAGTTAAACATTGTTGATCGAGTGATTAAATTTGAAATATTAAGTATATGACCTTTTTAACGCTGTGTAATATCTATAGTTATATAATAATAATTTATATTCCAGTTAAAGGTATATCAAACAGCCAACACCCCTTTGTTTAAAGGATTTCAGCATCAGCAGTCATTTATGCTTACTAATTATTGTGTTCATCTATATTTTATAACTTTGTTGGAATTCAGTATGCAAAAGTTTTATGATTTTTGAAACTATGCAATATACATGTGCATCATTTATAATAATACAAGAATCAATCTTACAATATTTTGCATTAAATAGCAAGAAAATATATCAAATAGGAAATTGTCGTGGATGGATATTACAAAGTTACATGGATGGATTGAGACAAAGTTCAATTAAATAACAATGATGAATTTAGCAAAACATGTAACTATTTCTTTAGAATTTGTCTCAATTCAAAACAAAATTTAGAAACTTTTACACATCCCCTTGTAAGTACATTTGAAAAGCAAAAATGAAATAAATCCCTCCACAAAATTCATCCTTAAGAATTGTCATGATTCTCAGGGAGGATGATTGTTTTGGAGCCTCCTGTGGGCATCAAAGAGAGCAACACGCACGCAATTTTCTCCTTCTTTGCATTTGAAAAAAAGTACTACTGCTTTAAATTGGAGAACTGCAAAAGCATCTGCTGACTCGGAGCACTTTTTGTATCAGTGTAGTACTCATCCTAACCCCTTACCCTCGTGAATCCATCAACGTTTTGACAAAACCCATACAAGAGTTTTTAAGGAAAATATAATATTTTTAATACAGATATATATATATACAAAATATATATAAATACAATACTAAATATACAGATTAAAATAAAGTACATTAAAATGCAAACTATTGACAACAAATGATTTTTAAAAGCCGTTTCCGATTAATAAAAAACATCAAGATTATAGGGAAAGGAGTTGTACAGTTTACAAAAATTATTAATCGCACAATAACAACCAATATTCGTACTGAAATTTCTTTCAGCAAATAAACTCATGCTCCTGGTAGAATACTGGGGAATATGAAACCCGATCCCACCTAAGACGGGGGAGCAATTAATTCTGCCATTGAACAGATTCCTGAAGAATGAAAATAAAATGAAATCCCTTCTGTTCTGCAAGCCCTTAACACTAAACATATCACAAAAAAAAGTAGCAGATAAGGCATAACAAAAAGTGCCAGTTTTCCTATAATATAGATATCTCAAGAATTTATTTTGAATAATTTTCATCTTGTTTGCATGGCCAGCATGAAAAGGCCTTGATTGGGCAGACGCATACTCAAGCCCAGACCTGAGCAAGACTTTACATAGAACAATGATGGTATTCGCCGCCCAGACGATGAAGTGGATAGCGTCTTCGGCTGCTGTCTGGTGGGCTCGGGTTCGAATCCCGAATAGGGCATAGATGTTTATCGAGGATAAAGTCAGGCTTCCGCCTTCTGGGTCCTCGGCTAAATGTGAAGCTGCATCCCCTCCGACCATCGTCAGTGATGTTTGGTTGTAAATAAACTTTGTTCTCTTGTCTTGTGTCTTTCTTCGTTCTGTCCTGCTTCCTGTGTCACTGGTTCTGTGTCGATTCCGTCGAAAACAGGAGGTCATAAGGAACAAGAACAACAATGATGGTATTCTCATTAGTAAAATCCTGAGTTATTCTCATAATGTAACAGAGTTTCCTATAAGATTAAACACAAATATCAGAAATATGAGGA
The DNA here is from genome assembly GCA_951213105.1 of Amaurobius ferox. NCBI lineage: Eukaryota > Metazoa > Arthropoda > Arachnida > Araneae > Amaurobiidae > Amaurobius > Amaurobius ferox. The sequence continues at coordinate 83,207,750 of OX578141.1, read as the reverse complement.
GAAAAAGAAAAATTAAAAACAAATAAATGAAATAAAATAAAATAAAAACACATTTCTAGGTATTCTAACTGTATACAGAGTGTCCAGTGCTATCGGTGCCCAATGGCTATTTCCTCAACCGTTAGTCACAGAGATATACCTCCAATTGCTAAAATGTTTTAAATTTTAAAATATATTATCCTAGAAACAGTTTAAATCAATAAATACATTTCTAAAAGAAATACGTAATATAAATCTTAATATGGTCCCCGCTCCTACCAATTATATTTAGGAAAATCATCCTCATGCAAAATAAAAAGAAAATCTTCCTTTTGCGACCAAAATTCACAGAGTTATGAAGCATTAAACTTTATGACTTAAGTCATTTTTCCACGAATAAAAATGCCCCGTTTCAAGCAACCAACCAATCAGGGACCGTATTGACCATTTCTCCAGGCAATCAACCAATCAGGGACCGTATTGACCATTTCTTAACACAAAAAGTGCTCCAACTTTAAACAGCTATAAGTCGGACAATTTTGGTCGTAAAAGGATGATTTTTTTTTTTATTTTGCATAAAATTGTATGAGGATGATTTTCCTAAATATAATTGGTAGGACCGGGGGAACTATATAAAAATTTATATTTCGTATTTCTTTCAGAAATACATTTATTGATTTAAATTGTTTCTAAGATAATAAATTTTAAAATTTAAAACATTTTTGAAATTGGAAGTGTATCTCTGTGACTCTGTTGAGGAAATAGCCATTGGGCACCGATAGCACTGGATCCCTGTATATATATATATATATATATATATATATATATATATATATATATATATATATATATATATACAGAAACAGACATACATGCTATACAAAAAATATATATAGTATATACATACGAAAATATATATATATATATATATATATATATATATATACTAACACCTTAAAGAGAAAGAGAGAAAAGCTTACTTCTAGTATAAAAATTTTTTGAATCGAGAGCAGAAATTTTTTCAATTGTATTTTTAACTCAGGTGTTGCATGAAAATTAAAATAAAAAAATTATATATTGCCCCTCGAGCTAAGAGATCCATGACAAAATTAATCCCTGTAACATTTCAACCCATGCTCACTCAAATGCAAAATAAAAATGTAAGTAAAAAGAGGAAGTATTGAGTAAAAATATTCTGACTTAAGCTGCTTTTCAAGTCTCTCCACAAATGAAACTAATGTCATTTCTTGTCAGAAATAGGGGACTGTCCTCAAAATTATTGTCGTTACTGTTTTTATTTTAATTTTTTTTTGTCAACTTTCTTTAAAAACAAAATGAAATAAAATTTAAATTAACATAAAATGATCTAATTGGATGGGAAAAGATTGTATTTCCGTCTTTCACCGCTGAGTACATGCTGCCATTTTTTAAAAAGTCATAAACACTTTTCAACTTTGTTGTAAAGTGTTAAAAAATGCTGTCCTTAATTTTGAGTTTCAAGATTTTTTCGGGCATAACTCCCAGAATGTTAAAGATATAGCAATCAAACTTTTTTGAGGAATTGAAGGGCCGATAGAAAATATTTTAAGTAATCAGGTCTTTTTATAAAAAGGGTGGTATAAGAATTTACTTTTTGAAATTTAATTTTTATTCTCGCTCCACCCTCCTCTTGATTTGCAATATTTTTATACCAAAAGTATTTGACTAAAGCTAATAAATGATTCCGTAGTTATGAACTCTTTCTCTATCTCTGGAACACCATGTATACTCGGAAAAATGTATTAGTTATAAATGCAGGCAGATTTAAGTAATTCATTACAGATTGAAACCAAGGCGACTCTGAAAATTGAAAGTTATTCAAATTTTACTGTTCTGAAGTGACTAAAATATTGCATGTCTAAAAAGCTTCTTAGGTATATAGGTTTATAAATTTTTACATTCATTAAAACATTTTATGTTCTTCTATAATAAAATATGCCTATCCATAGTTAGAAGAGTGTATGTGATAAAAGAAAGTATTGTTCTTCCGTCAGCTTAGATTATTCATAATTGCCGCATTAATATTTATACTTTGACAGTCCTTTTTCTTCGAAAAAAGAAAGATTTAAGTGTTTTTCGACATAAAACTCGTATAAAGAAGCCAGAAGAGAAAAACAAAGTAGTTAAAGTTCTGGAGATTTATGGTAGGATTGCATAGTTGGTTGAAAGTGGCAAAAATGGTATTTTGCATTGCATCAAGCGTATCTATATTTAATTGACCGTTTTCATTAACAAAAACAAAAAAAAATGAATTGTGGGTTTTCTGAGTAAGGAGTTTGTTCTTTTCAGGCTTTTTAAAGCTGGGAGGAAAAATGTAAAGATTTTGAAATATGGATTTTCTTAATGGACCCGTTTTTGAAAGCTGAGTGAAAAATAGTTGAATACTAATTTTCAAAACTTTTTGTAGATAGTTTTCTCTACAAAATATTTTAGAGGTGTCTAACATCTTTGGAAAAATTTTGCAAACCTAAGTCGGGTTATAGGAATAATGGCTTAGTTTACTTCACCAGAAAATTGGAACAGGGATTTTACAGCAAGGAGCAGAGTTGACCTTTTAAAGGAATTCCTTAAATGTTACTTTTGACGAATTAAAAAGTATTTAAAAGTTTTAAATATGAATGTACATTGAATCACATTATTCCACATTTCAGAAATAGTTTTTGCGTCTATTATTTGAGCTTATACTTTAATAGAGGAGATCGTGAATTATTGACAAATGGAGTTTGTTAATTAATGCCGAAGAACTACTTTATCTCAATTTATGACTTTCGTTTAACTAAGTAAATGCGTGAGCTCACTGTGCAAATTGGTGAACCTGGTCGCAATTACAAACACTAACATGCTGCACGAATTGGATCGATAAATTAAAATAAACTTGGTTTGAGTGTTTTTATCATGTTTTCTCAGATTATAGGTCGCAGTTTTTGTTTTCGTATAGTCTATTGCATATGTTTTATATGCATTAGTATGTATTACGTCAAAGTAAGTTTCGTTGTTTACGTTTTAGCCCTTATCACGTCTTTGTATTTCGGTCAGTGTTCTACAGGATATTTTATGAGTAGTCTTTATTCGAGAAAAGCAAGTGATTTTTGTCCCTCATGCTCTCTCAGCTCGTTCAACAAGAAGATGTTAACATCTCTTTTGCACCTCCGAACAGCAGCTATTCATTCTTGTACCTACGAAATAATGTATTGTATTTAATGCACGTAATAATTCTATATTGGCGCTAAAATTCCCCCAATATTTGAGGAAACACGTAGGAATAAATCTTCCTATCAAATGTCATTGAATTGTCTTATTTGGGAAGCAAGTTATGTACATTTTTCCATATTATCCTTTAGTTTTGAGCACCAGTTTAGTTCGTTTTATTAGTCTAGATGTATTCGCCCAATCCGTGATCTTGTAGTCAGAAATATTTATTATGAGCCAATCACAGTTGGTTACTTAGGGAAGATTTGTTGCAATCCTGTCAGATTTGTCTATTTCCGACCATCTTTTTCTGGTAAGAAATCTTCTTGGAACACTTTCACCTTGGAATTGAAAATTTCTGATGCTTGATTGTGTATTGAAATCCCCAATATTTTTACTTTCCCTACATTGGATAGCGTAAGCATGTGATGGGGTCAAAAACTTGACTTTGGGATTTTCTAAATCTCATGGTTGTGAACATCAATGAACATGAATCGACCATTTTTCATAGCTGTCAGCATATTTCTGTGAGACAGTGATAACTATATATTTTGGAGAAATGCGAAGAATCGAATTTCCAATGATTGTTTCAATAAAACGACAAAGACATTGATTTTGTAAATGGTCGGACCCGGAGAAGGCCCAAATTATTTTAAAAATAAAATTTCGAAAATCGGAATAATTGAATGATATTTGTTACTGTTGCTGCTTTGGTTAGATTTAAAAGCCTACTGATTATTGAAGAGGTTAGATAGCGGGAATACATGCAGATTTCGACGGTTTTTCCCGAAATTGACACAGATTTTACAATAGTTACATTAAAAAAAGTTATATTTTTATATAAACACATTTTTATTCTGAAGTAACGAACATGGTAATAGAGCTATAACACATGCTTTCTTGATTTTAAACAGTATTGATCTAAAATGAAAAAAACAAAAATCATAAAATTTAAATGCATTATCTATTATTAATTGAGTGAATACTTTGTAAGTACACTTCATAACATATTAATGTACAGCATTAGTTAACAGTTATGGCGAAACGTTCTCAAGATGTTAGAAATTTATTTTTTGACAAGAAACACTATATCTCTCGAAACAATCAAGCGAATTACGAATTTTTTAACACTTTACAACAAAGTTGAAAAGTGTTTATGACATTGTTCATTCTGTCTGTCTGTCTGTCTGTTTGTCTGTCTGCCCGTTAGCACGATAACTGCCGTAAAAATGACTTTATCAAAATGAAATTTTAGTATGTTGTTCAGACGGTCTGTAGGACCTATGGGAATATAAATAAATAATATCACCCAATTAGTTTTTTATTGAACCCGGGTTGAAAAAATGAAATACATTGAACCCTATGGGACCTAATTTTTCAAACATTTTTTAAGTAAATTTAAAATTCACGAATTACTTCGAAATTATTAGGAAATATTTACATTATTCCATAGAATATACAAAAAAATTTTCAGTAAAATATGTTAGGTAGTTTTTTAATTAAAAATTATTTAATATAGGGAAAAAAACAAATTCAATAAAATTCTGACTTTGGGGTATACTCCAGAAAGAAAAGAGAGATATATTATATAATAAATATCTTTCCAAGTGTTTAAACGTTTTGCATATGAGAGAGGCTTCACATTTTAAAATAAATTTGGTAGATAACAATTTTTCATTTTTTTTATTTTATATAACTCTTCATGATATACTTATTTGATGGCATTTTTAATGCACTTTCCTACGTCCTAGAGAGTTAAAATTTGGTACACAGCTTAAATTTGTTGAACATTTTATTCGACAAAAGTTTGATGGATCTTTAAATATAGATCATACATTTTTTTCGAAATGGCCTAAAAATAATCCCCGTTCACTTCTATACATCATTGTTGTAATGTTGTTAAAAATTCTGATGTGGACAGCACATGTCTCTCTCTGCAGACTCATATTCGTTCTCTTTATTTCTTCAATAATAATTTGAGTTTATCTGCACAAAATAACAACCATAAGTATTTTAAATAACATTGAATTTACACGTTAAACTTAAATTTGGTTCTCATTTGATACTTGGACTTATTGTCAAAGGTGGCGTAGCAAAAACGCGAAAAAACTAGAATATCTCAAGAACGGCTAGTCCTAGAGTAATGGGGTTAGTCTTATTCTTTGTTGTAAAAAATCACGTATAAAATAGGAATTTAATTGATGTAATTGAGCACACGTAGTCTTTTATTTTTATATATAACGATTTTTGCAGGCCATTTCGCAAAAATAGCCCTTTCCCTTTTCCCGAATCGTACTAGAATAACCTACAAATGATTTATAGACAAAATTTTGAAATATTATACACCAAATTTTGTTAAAATTGTTCCATTAATTTTTAGCTAGAGTGGATAAAGGCAATTTCTGCGGCCATTTCACAAAGAAGGCAGATTCTTTTATTACGAATCGTACTATAATCTAATGAACATCAGGATTTTCCACAAAAAGTATACCTACCAAATTGTATGAAATTCGGTCCATTAGTTTTTCAATTAGAGTGGATGTAATATCAACACAGACACACAGAAATATATACAGATACACCCTTACACACACAGACGTCTTCCTAAAAATAGTTTTTTCGTGTTCTAGAAGTCCCAAAACGTGTAGATCCTTTGAAAATTCGAGTTCCGATCTTCGGCACGATTCCATTACTTTGAGTACATACACATACACACATATATAATCTGTGTATTATCTGTGTATCTAAATTCCGTGCCTATGCAATTACAATAGTTGTGATTTTAAATGATCCCTAAACTTTTATTATTTCTTCAACGAAGCCTAATTTTAACATATGCAGAATGCAAATATCTCAAGCGATTTTAAGATGAATTACATAGGAATTGCTGAATTTTTTTCACACAAAATTATTTAGCTCTGGAGTCTGGAATACAAGTTATATGAATGAAATTTTCATTGATTTTGCATAAGGAATCAGATGATTTATATTTCGATACAGTTTTAAATATTTAAGTATAATAAATTACTGTAGTACTGTGATAATATAAAAGATATCACCACTGAATGTATCACATTTTAGAAATTTTTAAATGAAATTACATGTCAGTTGGAAAGTGTTTCATAATCAATGCTTATGCATAATTGATCTTTCTTGTTTATGTTTACTTTGGCGGATAAAAAAAGCATTATAGAATTTCAGAGCTATCCAGAATATCTTATAAGAATATTCTTAGACGATCTTATAAGAAGATCTTCTAAGAACCTATCTTCTAAGAGCTTTCTAATTTGTGTTACCGAAGAGTGTAAGAAGTTGTGTAAGAAAAACTATGTATTGAACAAAACAGATATCTTTATAGCTTTATAAAGTGGAGTATCTTATTTTAAATTAATCCTATTTTCTACACTTACTTGAGACTTACTAAATTCTATAAATCTAAGTATTATAACTATTAGTACGTTAAAGCAGCAATTGCACTATCAGAATAAGTAAAAATTTAAATAAATTATTACATTTTTCTTTCATTTAAAAGAAAAATTCATTCAAATTCATCAAGGTTCATTATTTCCCAAAATTGCTAACGCTGATAACTTTCTAGGGGCCTTTTTTATGAGCCGAGTGCATGAAATAGGAGAGATAATAAGTTACAGCCTTACTATAGCGTACTTGACAGGGCGTTGTTATTCATGAAATGTTTTCTGACACGTATTTTAAATCTTTTATAATGATGTCGCGCCTCAGACTTCTAAAATTTACTACATTCCAGTCCAATCTAAAATATACGAACCGAGTTATTGGTGCATTAAGAAAACTCAACTCGAAAAACTGATAGTTAATAAATGCGACTGACATTCACTCCTTTACTTTAATATCTTTTATCGTTTTATTTTATAAGCTGTGACGCTTCACTTATCACATTTAGATGCTGCTTTTAAATCTACATTTAGCACCTGCGTGTTTCAAAGAACACTCAACTACAAAACTCTACTTCGGAGTTTATAATTTTCAATTAAGGTTATTAATTCTAATTAAAACTATCCGATTCCGTACAGTTTTAAATCAGGGTTCGAAATTTTTCTGGGGAAAGTTTTACAAGTTTCAAAACTTAAAAAGATTTCCTAGCGTTCATTTCTGAGGTAAAATCTCAAATTTCTTCTTCGGATTTTCCTGATTTAAGATTATCGGCATTAACTTTAAAAGATAAAAATCACCATTAACACATGAATTTTTTAAAAAAGGTTTGGGACATAATTGATGATGCACGCGACGTCAGTGTAAAATTTTAAAGGACGGAAATTAATTGATGTCATAAAGATTCGAAAGATTTCCGTACTTAACGCTCATTTATGTATGCATTAAAAATAATACGCAGGCCTAAGCTCTTGATCTCTTTATTGTAACATTTAAAGTTTGAGCAAGTAAACATCTAAAGTAGCGACAAAAAATTATGTAGATGATAAGGTTTAAGGTTATCAACTTTATGCACGATTATTGGCTTAAAAGATTTCGCGACTTCTCAGATGATATCTTAAAAATTCATGTCTCGCTTTTATTTTATCCTCTAAGAATGATGAATTGCAAAATAATGGCTTGAAATATCTAAAATAAATAACAGCAGCATCATTTTTAGGCGTTAAAATAAAAAAAACACGTTCTAGAACACTAAAAGTAGTACATGATTTATATTACACTATTAAGGCAATAATATTTTTTATATTGTATTGACATATATATTCGGACTATTTGACCACCACTTAAGAAGTAATAGGACTCAGTGTTAGGAATTATACAATAAAAACACTGCATTTTTATTATATGTGGGCATACATGGTTGAGATACACAAAACTTATATTTTCCTAATATAAGAAATCAATCTAAGATCACTAATATTGTAAAAATTCAGCCATAAAAATGATAAATATGTTAAAGAAAGAAATTAATAAATGTAAGTACTTAGACCAGTCTAAATCATAAAACATGAATAGCTAGTACAAAGAACAGACTTTTAGGAGTCCATATATACATTAAATAGGTAAACAAATGTATAATACTAGCTATAAACAAAGTGCCTCCAGATATATTAACAAGAAAGATCAATCATGCTTAAAGCATTGATTCTGAAACACTTTCCAACTTCAATGCAATTTTATTTAAACAAGTCAAAAATGCAATACATTCTTCGGTAATATTTTAAAACTTGTCACAATACGACATTAATTTATTACATTTAAAAACTTAAACGTCCATTGAAAAAAACTGAACTTCATTCAAATGACGGCATTGAAATAAAAATTGCCTGGTTTAAATATCTCTAAAATGCAATACATTCCACGGTAATATTTTTAAAACTATCATAATACTACGATAATTTATTATATTTGAAAACTTCATCGAAAACAACTGAAATTCATTCAAATGACGTCATAGAAAAAATACTATAATAATTTATTTTATTTAAAAATTAAGACCATGGAGCTACAAGTAATTAAACTCTATGCTTAAAACTTCATCAAAAAAAATCGTCCTTCTCTTTGTAAAATCATTGAATATTTCATTCATATCGGCTATGCAGACTCCATGGGCTAAATAATTTTGTGTTAAAGAAATACAGCAATTCTAGTACAACTCATTCTACATATTTTGCTGTTTACATTTTACATAAGTGAAAAATAGGCTTCGTTGTAGAAATAATCAAATTTGGATGATCATTTAAACTCAAATATATTGTATTTGCGTTGTTTCAGTATGTAGATGCACAGAATTTAAGCAAAAATAAAGTGGTTTTAGGACGGATACAACATTCAATATGAATTAAAAAGAACTTTAAAAATTACGATTTTGAGACAAGTTGGATGCCATATATCATTTTGAAGTGGATCATATGATGTTTTCATATCATGGTCACGTGATCGCTTCATCTAAGATGTGTAATTATTATTTTAATTTTTATTTAAAAAACTACTGAATATATTTCGCTGAATTTTTTTTATATATTTTATGGAACAATTTGAATATTACCTACAATTTTCGAAACAATTTGTGAATTTTAAATCTGCTTAAAAAATGTTTGAAAAATTAGGTCTCATAGGGCTCAATGTATTTCATTTTTTCAACCCGGATTCAATCCAAAATTAATTGTGTGATATTATTTATTTATATTTCCATAAGTCCTACAGACCGTCTGAACAACATACTAAAATTTCATTTTGATTAAATCATTTTTACGGCAGTTATTGTGCTAACGGACAGACAGACAGACAGACAGAATGAACAAAGTCATAAACACTTTTCAACTTTGTTGTAAAGTGTTAAAAATGATGCCACATTAATGAAATTGATATTGTTTTGAAAGGGAATAGTATTGTAATGATGTGTCTGTAGTTTCTGACTGTCAGTTCATCCTACTCAACAACAAATTTGGCGACCTTTTACAATATAGCCAAATTGCTCAAATATCGCCAAATTAACGAAAATGTCGACAAATCCATAAAAATGTTGTCAGCTTGATAAAAATAGCACCAAATCAATGAAATTAATTGCGTTTAGAAAGATGATAGTATTGTAATGATGTTTCGGTAGCGTTTGTCTCTTAGTCCAACTGCTTCTGACAAATTTGGCGACTTTTTAAAATGCCGTCAAATTAATGACAAGAAAGATCAATCATGCTTAAAGCATTGATTATGAAACACTTTCCAACTTCAATGCAATTTTATTTAAACAAGTCTAAAATGCAATACATTCCTCGGTAATATTTTGAAACTTATCACAATACTACATTGATTTATTATATTTGAAAACTTAAACCTTCATTGAAAAAAATGAACTTCATTCAAATGACGGCATTGAAATATAAATTACCTGGTTTAAACATCTCTAAAATGTTATACATTCCTGGGTAATAGTTTTAGAATTATCATAATACTACGATAATTTATTATATTTGAAAACTTCATCGAAAACAACTGAAATGAATTCAAATGACGTCATAGAAAAAATAACACGCCTGGATCTCTCTATAAAAACAGGATTTCATTCATAACTTTCTCCCATTCATTTCATTCATCACAATACTATAATAATTTATTTTATTTAAACATTTTTTTTAAGACCATGGAGCTACAAATAATTAAACTCTATGCTTAAAACTTCATCGAAAAAAATCGTCCTTCTCTTTATAAAATCAATTAATATTTCATTCATATCAGCCATGCAGACTCCATGGACTAAATTATTTTGTGTTAAAAAAATACAGGAATTCTAATACAACTCATTCTACATATTTTGCTGTTTACATTTTACATAGGTGAAAAATAGGCTTAGTTGTAGAAATAATCAAATTTAGATGAACATTTAAACTCAAATATATTGTCATTGCGTTGTTTCAGTATGTAGATGCACAGAATTTAAGCAAAAATAAAGTATTTTTTGGACGGATACAACACTCAATATGAATTAAAAAGAACTTTAAAAAATCACGATTTTGAAACCAGATGGATGCCATATATCATTTGGAAGTGGGTCATGTGATCGTTTCATATCATGGTCACGTGATCGTTTCATATAAGAGGTGTAATTATTATTTTAATTTTTATTTAAAAAACTACTGAATATATTTCGCTGACATTTTTTATATATTTCATGGAACAATTTGAATATTACCTAAAATTTTCGAAGCACTTTGTGAATTTTAAATCCACTTAAAAAATGTTTGAAAAATTAGTTCCCGTAAGGCTCAATGTATTTCATTTTTTCCACCCGGGTTCAATCCAAAACTAATTGGGTGATATTATTCGTTTATATTCCCATAGGTCCTACAGACCGTCTGAACAACATACTAAAATTTCATTTTGATTAAGTCATTTTAACGGCAGTTATCGTGCTAACGGACAGACAGACAGACAGACAGAATGAACAAAGTCATAAACACTTTTCAACTTTGTTGTAAAGTGTTAAAAATGGTACAGAGATGTCACTTGACGAAAGACCGGACGACTAGGGGATCTAGAGGCGGCCCGTTCTGCGCATAACTGCTATTTTCATAATGCTCGAAATCATTCTAAGAATAACCAATTATATGAAAATTATGCCAATCAAATTATACAATAATTAATAAGGGTGAAAAATTATCTTCAGTCTAGAAGGAGTAACTTCATAGTGTATCGGAAAAAACAATATATCGGAAAAAACAATATCAGAATGTCTTGAAATTTCAGTATCTAAGAAAAGAGGCCTTGAGCATCCGAAGGATATGCATTGTAAGTAGTCAGATACGAAAGAGCCAATACCAACCATACCAATCTGTTCCTGCTAAAGACTCGTATCTGATCGAACCAGCGACCTACGTCTCGAATCTATACCTACTAAAATAGTTTGTGATATATATATATATATATATATATATATATATATATATTAGATTTTATTAATTACGATAAGAAAATATGTAATTTAAATTTGTAGTAAACAGACGATAATAAATTTTATATCAGCGTATTCAAAATCCCAAGTATATGAATCCCACAAACAGATATACTTTGAAATTTTACCTAAAGCCCGAAAGTTAAGGCAATAAGAAAATACTAAAATATGCAGGCAATTAAGCAAAATAAAACATCAAAATAGGCAGCAAAAATAAACATTTATTAAGTGCATAGTGTTTGAAACGCTCAAATTACACAGTGGTATTTAACCTTTTTATAAATATATTTATCCAGTCATTTACTTATTTCCGCGGTTGCACATAATTACATCTGTCACTTAGAATGTATTTTAGAATCTGAAATGTTCTTTTGACTTCTACGGAGATAAATGAAAAGTATTTTGAAACTTATGACATTTGAAAATGTCCATTTCAATAAAATCTGAATTATCAGTATAACCTTTGAGTATTTAAGCGATGTTGCTTTTTTCCAAGTCATTATTTGCTAAAAACACTCACTTGCAATTTTCACTCAGGATGGGGACCTTTCTTCCGGGAATGGATTCAATTTCCTAACTACAGCAATTAATAACTTAACGTGATTCACTAACGTTTCGTTCCTTTTTTCAAGAGAAATAATAATATCAGACAACTTTGTAAAGTGTGCTTGAATGAAAGTTAAAAAATCGTAACAAATGAGATCTTTAGATAATATTTGTTTAGCAATTCGTATTGAGCTGGATCTAAACTTTTAATAATGTGAGAGAGCAACTCATTCAAAGCAAAATTAATTTTTTCTTGTAAATGTCTGTGTCACAGTTCAAAAACAATTTTCTTAGGAAATAATGAATGTCAGTATGAAACATAAATTGATAAGCAAACAAAAATTGCATTAAGAACATAAAAGGACACTTTCTTCAAATATAAAATAGCAAAAAAAGCCTTTTAAGGCATTTCATTTTGCCTCGACTTCCGGGTTTTATTTATAACTTTATAACTTTTAGTCATGAATAACAATTCTGAAAATACTTGAAAATAAATAACATTTTAAAAAGAATAATTCTCTTTATTTTACTCTGAAAAACGTTCTGCCTTTCAACAATTTTTAGGTAGCAACTCTAAACATCTAGAAATTTAAAAGTTGGGTTATTGTGTTTATTTTCCTTAATCACATCGAATGTAAAACTTAGGAACTATGTATGTTAAATGTGATTTATTTAATTAATTGAATGAAAAAAGTTTCTCTATATCTTTAATGTTTTAACTCAGTAGTTACTATTAATTATACAATTTTTATTATCACAGTGTCCGAAAAAGAACACCCCAACTTGTAGGTCAAATATCTCGGTAGCAGTTACTAGTAATAGAGAAAACTGCATGTATGTACTACCACGTCGTAAAGTTTGGCCCATCTTTTTTCAATCACCCTGTGTATAGCTATATTTTAAATTAAAATTGTAATAATTTCTCATGGCATTACTGAAAAATATTTCCTTTCAAAGAATCAAATACACAAATATATTTCAAAAGAAGTTAATCATGTTACCTGAAAACTCGGAATTCAAAGAAATGTCTCTAAAATGAACATGGCATCATTTTTCTTCTTTCTAATCAAATGTTTTTACCCAGTTCAACTCTGCATTTACTTCAAGGGAAATGAAAAACGCTGTAACAGGAAACTTGCCTCATATAAAGCTTCAAACCCAAAAACAAGAAGAGAACGGTCTAAAAACAGCTCTTAAATATTTCGTCTAGTAGAAATTTGATATCATCGCGATGTTGATATTTCCTTCGATTGTATGGAAGCAGGCATATTTAATTTTTGACTTCCGATGGAATAAAATAAGGTTATAAATTTTCTTGAAAGCAATATTAAGACATTCTTTTAAAGCTTCAGATTATATTTAGAGAAATAGCGTATATACAGAGTGTCCCAAAAACATTGTTCTCGGCTTTTGTTCCTTAAATATTGATCTTAGACATATATAATAAATTACAAAGTTTCGTAAAAGAAGGTACACACTTATATGAAATCAATTAAAATTTTTATGAGTATTAAATTTTAAGAGATACAAAATTTAAATTTTTGTACGACCCCCCCCCTCCCCCCCCCCTGTGCAAAAACATTTCCAATGAGTAAAATGTGCCCCATACACTAATAAGGTGATGTACAAAATTTCAGCATTTTATCACAAAAAAGTCACAGAGATATGAAACGACAAAAATGCTAACTTAAACCAACTTTTGATGCATCGACATGGGTTCTCAGAGGGGAAAAATCATGTCGGCAGATCGCGTTTCAGGGGTCATAGACAAATTACGAAAGAAAACAATGATAGCATAAATAAATAATAATTTTGCTATTTATTGGTACAAAAGTATCTACACTCTGTAGAAATAATAACTTTATACAAATATTACAAAGCTTGTTCAAATGTTTTCAAAATGTTTTCCATCCATGTCAATACAGACCTGCATTCGCCTGATAACACTTCTGTGCCCTCGAGAACTTCGCGGACATTGAAAAATTGAAAACAATTGAGCCTAGTAATGCATCCAAGGACAGTGTTGTGAAAAAAATAAATAACATTAGAGTGAATACAGGAAGGAAATCTTGATAAACTCTTCCAGAAATTACCGGCTCATGTTGACTGAACGGCGACCTCAACCAAACTGAACTGACGCAACGGCACACGCACTCCGATCGGCCTGTACAGTTCGGGACTGCACAGTCATTCAGAATCGTTTTTCCATTCTCATGAGGCCGCCTGAACAGTCCGCAAAGTCTGCGCAGTTTTCTACCGCACACGCTCCTGAAATACCAAAGGCCAGGACTCCAGAGTTTTTCCTCAGAGGATTTCCGGAGTGTGTATAGGCACCTTAAGAATGACATATTTCTGTGTAAACAATTCTTGGCGAAACTTTGGCGACGAATTTGGCGGGATATCATCAACTTGACGAGTTTTTAAATGTCGCCAAACTGATAAAAAAAATGCCGCTTAATTGATAAGAATGACGATGAAACAATGAAAATGGCAACTAATTGATGAAAATTCAATATTTTGGAAAGAACATAAAAATAACCTATTTCTTCGTCTGTAACGCTTGGCGGAATTCTGGCGACATATTTTGGAGGCATATTGCCAACTTAACTTGGCAACTTTTTCAAATGTTGCGAAATTGGCGAAACTATTGACGACTTGATAAAAATGTTATCAAATTGATATAAATGTCACCAAATTGATAAAAATGACGCCAAATGGGAAGCAATATTTTGCAAACTTTTAATTCCGTCATATGATGAGCATATTATAAAAGAAATGCTCTTTTTATCGCCAACTTAGCGATATTTAGCCCCCATTGACGAAAATATCGCCAAAATTGCAAAAATGACGCCTAACTGATGAATTTATTATTAAAATATTTAAATATATGGACTATATTGCTTATTGAGGAAGTTAGCATTATTGATAATTTGCGAGAATATTGATAGAGTTGCGAGAAATATAAGTTAATTGGGTACGAAATTGTTTTAGAAGTTGTCAGCTGGAAAAGCGCCAAATATACAATTTAACGTTACAAACACTGTGCCGAGGATTGTTTCATCACTTTTTGATCGTTAAAGAAGTAAATTCATTGCATTATATAAGGAAAGCCATGTACTGCCCACATCAGATTTTCTCCGTTAAACTTTATTTGTATGGAATTCGGCTGACCCCTTAGTTCTTCTATAATGAGTTATTGATCTCTGAGACTACAGATAGGCGTTTAATTAGGACTGTATATTTTATATAACTCAATTTTCGATGAAGCATTTACCATTGAAAAGCAATAGCAGATTTATCTGCTATTGCTTTTCAATGAGTCACGTGATTTCTATGATTCAAAATGGCTGATGCACCAGCTTGAAAATGTAAGAGCCCTTATCGATTACTAGAAACTAAGATTCCCATGAGCCTTAGTAAAGACCGTTGTTGAAACATCATCATAGAGGAGGATTCCACTTTAATGTTTGCTAACTTAGCAATCGAAATTACCTTGGGCAGATTTTGAGTCATAATCGCATCTGCTCGAATTCAAATTTCTTCTTATTACAATGCAATTCCGTTACAGTAGATATTTGATTCGAAGAGACGAGGCGATACTTATTGCATAATTTGAAGATCACAATTCTTCTAGAAGTACCTCTTCCATCTGCGACTACCTGGCTGCAAGTATTTACACATCCCGCCATCTCAAAGAATCATATTTGCCAGATTCTACAACCATCGATGCCTTACTGGCGGTTCACAAGCGTCCCTTTAATTTTGGAACTGTTTCAAAAGGATTTGCAGGGGGGAAGGGGGGAGAAGACTTAATGGCAGATGTTTCTGATAATAGATAATTTTACTATAGAAGTCTCTGGAATTTCTTTATCGTTTAGATAACGTTTTAGATAACGTTTAGATAACGTTCTTTATATAACGTTTAGGTAACATGATAACATGAGCTATCGGAATTTACATATTGAGGTAATTGAATGCGTTCATCAACACATAATTTTTAAATAATTAAGGAACAAAATCGTTTTCTTTTAAATATAACAAAGGATTGAGAATAACAACATTACCGTAAAAGGGGCTCACGAAAACATTATTATGTTGAAAGAGGATCTCAAGCCCTAATGCATTTGTATCTACTAATTTCAGAGATAAAACTTAGCAACCTGAATACTTCAGATTTTTAAACAGCTAGGGATCGATCTAGTGGCATTCGTGTTTTTATACTACATCGGTTTTCTCATTGGGAGACTACGTAAAATAGTAAATAAATTTGAAATAAATACGGAAATATCCTACTATATGAAAAGACTTGAGACGATGTGGATCACTTTTTATCTCTCTCGCCTTGAGTTATTTGAAGTCGTAAAAGAATTGCGAATTGTTTGGGGATCGTAACCAAATTGAGAATTGTTTAGGGGACCGAAAGCAAATTGCGAATTGCTTAGGGTGGTTAAACACAAATTGCAATTGCTTTTTTTTTTATGTAGGGGGGGGGGATTTCCGATTTAGTTTTTTAGTTATTTTCTGTTTTACCCCGATCAAGGCCGATATTTACACAAATGGCTTAAAATATTATCACAGAGTTTCCATCTTGACAACATCAGAAAGATCGAAGAACGTTTTTTCCAGCAATGTTTGAACCGAATCCGTGTGGCAAATCATTCACATATATTTATTTATTTACAGAATACATCGAAATTTGCAGTTTTTACTTGATCTGATATATAGGGGTTGGACAAAATAATATGAACACCAGCGAAAAGAGACAACATCTTTGTTAATAAGCTGATGGCCCTCCTTTGCATGAATTACAGTTTGTATCCGAGGTGGGATGGACAAATACAAATCATACACAAGAGTCGCAGGGATACGTAGCCACTCCTCCTGCAAATAGGTCGCTAATTCAGAAAGTATCCTTGGAGGTGGAAACTGACTGCGCAGCTTACTCTCCAAAATACCCCGCAAATGTTCAATTGTATTAAAATCAGGGGACTGAGGAGGGGCCACACGGGGTGTTGTATTTCATCATCGTGTTCATTAAACCAGTCTCGGACAATTCCAGCAATGTGAATGGGAACATTATGGTCTTAAAACACAGGTCATTCATCAGGGAATACAGTTTGCACCATTGGATGAAGATGGTCGGCCAGAATACTGACATAATCCCGTACTGTAACCGGCCCATGCAGGACAACAAATGGGCCAAGATCATAGTGCGACATCGCACCCCACACTATCACTGATCCCCATCCATGCTGAGCAGTAGGAAGGAGCCAGTCAACATGATAGGCTTCTGCTGGCATTATCCAAACGTAAACACATCCGTTGGTCTGGAATAATGTGAACGACTATTCGTCTGACCAAATGACATTCTGCCATTGTTGTTGTGTCCAATTTTTATGCTTGCGACACCATTTTCGTCGTTTCAAGGCATTGTATGGTGTAACCAATGGTTTTGGAATCGCCTGTCTATCGTGAATGTTTGCCGCATGTAGTTCACACCGGATAGTTTTTGATGATACAGTTTCCTGTAGATGTGTGTTCATCTCAGATGTTATCTGATATGCTGTTGCCTTGTGCTTTCTGGCCACAATCCGCTTCAAAGCCCTTCTGTCTCTATCAGTTAGCTTCGACCGTCGGCCACTGTTGTAGTTGGCAGATGATGTATTTCCCTGTTTGATAAAGGCTGTCATTACATTTGACACGGCACTTCTCCCGACACCAACGAGTGTGGTGATTTTCGTTATTGAGGCTCCGGCAAGACGAGCCCCAACAGTCATTCCTCTTTTAAAATCTGAAAGGTCAGCCATAACGAAGTTTTAACGCCGCAATATATTTTGTATCCGACAACTATCACTGCTACTCACAGACTATGTATATTACAGGTGTATATTATATGTGTATATTATCGCCCACTAGGTGGCACACTACAACACTAAAGGGCGGGAGTATACGGCAGGTTACCCTCGAGTATTGTTATTACACAAGTGTTCATATTATTTTGTCCAACCCCTGTATATATCATCGCAGTGGAAAAACTAAGATTAGCACAATTCTATAATTGGCTAAAACTTCCCCATATATCTCAGCACGCTAAATTTTTTTTTTCGGTTATACAAGTAATTTTAATTTTTATAATTTTTCAGTGATCGCATTCAGTCATCGCAATAGACCGCCTGCACTTCATCGGAGAATCCGCGTGGTACTTTCTGAATCAGATTTATTTTTAAAAAGGGTAATCGGATTGCGCATAATTGGCGGGTTCTTGGGAAAAGCTCTTTTCCAGATTGAGGTTTCGAATACTTTTTTCTGCTTTACGGAGGTAGGAAACGTCCTGATTGTGATATGATAATCACATATTTTTTTATACATAACCCTGGGAAAAGGGAATGGTGTAAATATATTGAAATGTATACTATGTTTTTGTTTTATGTAGATAGCTAGGCCTTTGCACAGACGGAATTGGGATTTTTTGGCGCCGTTGGGTTGTGTGCGCACTGATATGGATTGTAAATATTCAGAGATTTAATTGCAGCAAAATGTCAAAGTTGAGCTACAAATCTTTGAAAATTTATAGACCTGTCAGGTGTGGCTCGCGTCGGGGTTTCGGTCCTTGGACCACCCGGTTGTAGAATACCCTCTGGTTCTTGTGTTTGAGTGGAGCGCATAAATAATGAGCGTCGCTTCAAAAACCAATGGTGTGAAGCATTTTTGGACCTCCTTTTTTATTGCGTTTTGGGAAGCAGCGAATGGGAAGTGGGGGACTTCCTCCCTGTATTTTTGTCGTTCCTCTTGTTTTAAAATTCTGAAAGTTTTTAGAAATGTAAAAATCGTCAGTTGCTTTTCTGAGCTCGAGTAGAGAGAGCACTCCAAGTGCGTGGCACTTGTGGTTTTGTGAAGTCCGCTCCGGCATGCATTTTTGATGCATCTCTGACCCGTCATCCGCGGTCCCTATCTCGGGCGGCAAATGCCTTTGCCGAGGAACCGACGTAGTGAGTCCGGTAAAGAAAGCGACTCGTAGCCAAGACGAGCCGAGCCTAACTCAGCGCGAGGGCGCATTTTCTTCGGGCGGTGGCGACCAGAAAATGGAAGAATGTCGTCATGTTTTTATTTGGTTGCAGTACACACAGCTCTACCACCAAAACGGCGCGGTGTAGGACCGGACCTTGCTCCTTTAGCTGCATTTAAGCCGTGGTAACTGTAATACTGCGTGTAAGGAGTGTTTGCGGAGCATCAATCCAGGGCTCCTAAGCAGCAGCCAGTCTCTACAAATAAAGTATCTGATCTCCTCTCTTTAGGTAAAACCTGTACGCATGCTCGCTCAAGAGCCGCTAGGATAAAGCCTAAGTTAAGAGGAGGAGAAGGAAAGTGAACAGTATGCCCATCGTCATTTGTTTGTGTTTAGTTGCAGTACAACACAGCTCTACCACTAAAACGGCGCGGTGTAGGACCTTTGCTCCTTTAGCTGCATTTAAGCCGTGGTAACTGTAATACTGCGTGTAAGGAGTGTTTGCGGAGCATCAATCCAGGGCTCCTAAGCAGCAGACAATCTCTACAAAATATCTGATCGTGACCTTCGGTGAAACCTGTACGCATGCTCACTCAAGAGCCGTTGGGATAAAGCCTAAGTTAAGAGGAGGAGAAGGAAAGTGAACAGTATGCCCATCGTCATTTGTGTTTAGTTGCAGTACAACACAGCTCTACCACTAAAACGGCGCGGTGTAGGACCTTTGCTCCTTTAGCTGCATTTAAGCCGTAGTAACTGTAATACTGCGTGTAAGGAGTGTTTGCGGAGCATCAATCCAGGGCTCCTAAGCAGCAGACAATCTCTACAAAATATCTGATCGTGAACTTCGGTGAAACCTGTACGCATGCTCACTCAAGAGCCGCTGGGATAAAGCCTAAGTTAAGAGGAGGAGAAGGAAAGTGAACAGTATGCCCATCGTCATTTGTTTGTGTTTAGTTGCAGTACAACACAGCTCTACCACTAAAACGGCGCGGTGTAGGACCTTTGCTCCTTTAGCTGCATTTAAGCCGTGGTAACTGTAATACTGCGTGTAAGGAGTGTTTGCGGAGCATCAATCCAGGGCTCCTAAGCAGCAGCCAGTCTCTACAAATAAAGTATCTGATCTCCTCTCTTTAGGTAAAACCTGTACGCATGCTCACTCAAGAGCCGCTGGGATAAAGCCTAAGTTAAGAGGAGGAGAAGGAAAGTGAACAGTATGCCCATCGTCATTTGTTTGTGTTTAGTTGCAGTACAACACAGCTCTACCACTAAAACGGCGCGGCGTAGGACCTTTGCTCCTTTAGCTGCATTTAAGCCGTGGTAACTGTAATACTGCGTGTAAGGAGTGTTTGCGGAGCATCAATCCAGGGCTCCTAAGCAGCAGACAATCTCTACAAAATATCTGATCGTGAACTTCGGTGAAACCTGTACGCATGCTCACTCAAGAGCCGCTGGGATAAAGCCTAAGTTAAGAGGAGGAGAAGGAAAGTGAACAGTATGCCCATCGTCATTTGTTTGTGTTTAGTTGCAGTACAACACAGCTCTACCACTAAAACGGCGCGGTGTAGGACCTTTGCTCCTTTAGCTGCATTTAAGCCGTGGTAACTGTAATACTGCGTGTAAGGAGTGTTTGCGGAGCATCAATCCAGGGCTCCTAAGCAGCAGCCAGTCTCTACAAATAAAGTATCTGATCTCCTCTCTTTAGGTAAAACCTGTACGCATGCTCACTCAAGAGCCGCTGGGATAAAGCCTAAGTTAAGAGGAGGAGAAGGAAAGTGAACAGTATGCCCATCGTCATTTGTTTGTGTTTAGTTGCAGTACAACACAGCTCTACCACTAAAACGGCGCGGTGTAGGACCTTTGCTCCTTTAGCTGCATTTAAGCCGTGGTAACTGTAATACTGCGTGTAAGGAGTGTTTGCGGAGCATCAATCCAGGGCTCCTAAGCAGCAGACAATCTCTACAAAATATCTGATCGTGAACTTCGGTGAAACCTGTACGCATGCTCACTCAAGAGCCGCTGGGATAAAGCCTAAGTTAAGAGGAGGAGAAGGAAAGTGAACAGTATGCCCATCGTCATTTGTTTGTGTTTAGTTGCAGTACAACACAGCTCTACCACTAAAACGGCGCGGTGTAGGACCTTTGCTCCTTTAGCTGCATTTAAGCCGTGGTAACTGTAATACTGCGTGTAAGGAGTGTTTGCGGAGCATCAATCCAGGGCTCCTAAGCAGCAGACAATCTCTACAAAATATCTGATCGTGAACTTCGGTGAAACCTGTACGCATGCTCACTCAAGAGCCGCTGGGATAAAGCCTAAGTTAAGAGGAGGAGAAGGAAAGTGAACAGTATGCCCATCGTCATTTGTTTGTGTTTAGTTGCAGTACAACACAGCTCTACCACTAAAACGGCGCGGTGTAGGACCTTTGCTCCTTTAGCTGCATTTAAGCCGTGGTAACTGTAATACTGCGTGTAAGGAGTGTTTGCGGAGCATCAATCCAGGGCTCCTAAGCAGCAGACAATCTCTACAAAATATCTGATCGTGAACTTCGGTGAAACCTGTACGCATGCTCACTCAAGAGCCGCTGGGATAAAGCCTAAGTTAAGAGGAGGAGAAGGAAAGTGAACAGTATGCCCATCGTCATTTGTTTGTGTTTAGTTGCAGTACAACACAGCTCTACCACTAAAACGGCGCGGTGTAGGACCTTTGCTCCTTTAGCTGCATTTAAGCGTTGGTAACTGTAATACTGCGTGTAAGGAGTGTTTGCGGAGCATCAATCCAGGGCTCCTAAGCAGCAGACAATCTCTACAAAATATCTGATCGTGAACTTCGGTGAAATCTGTACGCATGCTCACTCAAGAGCCGCTGGGATAAAGCCTAAGTTAAGAGGAGGAGAAGGAAAGTGAACAGTATGCCCATCGTCATTTGTTTGTGTTTAGTTGCAGTACAACACAGCTCTACCACTAAAACGGCGCGGTGTAGGACCTTTGCTCCTTTAGCTGCATTTAAGCCGTGGTAACTGTAATACTGCGTGTAAGGAGTGTTTGCGGAGCATCAATCCAGGGCTCCTAAGCAGCAGACAATCTCTACAAAATATCTGATCGTGAACTTCGGTGAAACCTGTACGCATGCTCACTCAAGAGCCGCTGGGATAAAGCCTAAGTTAAGAGGAGGAGAAGGAAAGTGAACAGTATGCCCATCGTCATTTGTTTGTGTTTAGTTGCAGTACAACACAGCTCTACCACTAAAACGGCGCGGTGTAGGACCTTTGCTCCTTTAGCTGCATTTAAGCCGTGGTAACTGTAATACTGCGTGTAAGGAGTGTTTGCGGAGCATCAATCCAGGGCTCCTAAGCAGCAGACAATCTCTACAAAATATCTGATCGTGAACTTCGGTGAAACCTGTACGCATGCTCACTCAAGAGCCGCTGGGATAAAGCCTAAGTTAAGAGGAGGAGAAGGAAAGTGAACAGTATGCCCATCGTCATTTGTTTGTGTTTAGTTGCAGTACAACACAGCTCTACCACTAAAACGGCGCGGTGTAGGACCTTTGCTCCTTTAGCTGCATTTAAGCCGTGGTAACTGTAATACTGCGTGTAAGGAGTGTTTGCGGAGCATCAATCCAGGGCTCCTAAGCAGCAGACAATCTCTACAAAATATCTGATCGTGAACTTCGGTGAAACCTGTACGCATGCTCACTCAAGAGCCGCTGGGATAAAGCCTAAGTTAAGAGGAGGAGAAGGAAAGTGAACAGTATGCCCATCGTCATTTGTTTGTGTTTAGTTGCAGTACAACACAGCTCTACCACTAAAACGGCGCGGTGTAGGACCTTTGCTCCTTTAGCTGCATTTAAGCCGTGGTAACTGTAATACTGCGTGTAAGGAGTGTTTGCGGAGCATCAATCCAGGGCTCCTAAGCAGCAGACAATCTCTACAAAATATCTGATCGTGAACTTCGGTGAAACCTGTACGCATGCTCACTCAAGAGCCGCTGGGATAAAGTCTAAGTTAAGAGGAGGAGAAGGAAAGTGAACAGTATGCCCATCGTCATTTGTTTGTGTTTAGTTGCAGTACAACACAGCTCTACCACTAAAACGGCGCGGTGTAGGACCTTTGCTCCTTTAGCTGCATTTAAGCCGTGGTAACTGTAATACTGCGTGTAAGGAGTGTTTGCGGAGCATCAATCCAGGGCTCCTAAGCAGCAGACAATCTCTACAAAATATCTGATCGTGAACTTCGGTGAAACCTGTACGCATGCTCACTCAAGAGCCGCTGGGATAAAGCCTAAGTTAAGAGGAGGAGAAGGAAAGTGAACAGTATGCCCATCGTCATTTGTTTGTGTTTAGTTGCAGTACAACACAGCTCTACCACTAAAACGGCGCGGTGTAGGACCTTTGCTCCTTTAGCTGCATTTAAGCCGTGGTAACTGTAATACTGCGTGTAAGGTGTGTTTGCGGAGCATCAATCCAGGGCTCCTAAGCAGCAGACAATCTCTACAAAATATCTGATCGTGAACTTCGGTGAAACCTGTACGCATGCTCACTCAAGAGCCGCTGGGGTAAAGCCTAAGTTAAGAGGAGGAGAAGGAAAGTGAACAGTATGCCCATCGTCATTTGTTTGTGTTTAGTTGCAGTACAACACAGCTCTACCACTAAAACGGCGCTGTGTAGGACCTTTGCTCCTTTAGCTGCATTTAAGCCGTGGTAACTGTAATACTGCGTGTAAGGAGTGTTTGCGGAGCATCAATCCAGGGCTCCTAAGCAGCAGACAATCTCTACAAAATATCTGATCGTGAACTTCGGTGAAACCTGTACGCATGCTCACTCAAGAGCCGCTGGGATAAAGCCTAAGTTAAGAGGAGGAGAAGGAAAGTGAACAGTATGCCCATCGTCATTTGTTTGTGTTTAGTTTCAGTACAACACAGCTCTACCACTAAAACGGCGCGGTGTAGGACCTTTGCTCCTTTAGCTGCATTTAAGCCGTGGTAACTGTAATACTGCGTGTAAGGAGTGTTTGCGGAGCATCAATCCAGGGCTCCTAAGCAGCAGACAATCTCTACAAAATATCTGATCGTGAACTTCGGTGAAACCTGTACGCATGCTCACTCAAGAGCCGCTGGGATAAAGCCTAAGTTAAGAGGAGGAGAAGGAAAGTGAACAGTATGCCCATCGTCATTTGTTTGTGTTTAGTTGCAGTACAACACAGCTCTACCACTAAAACGGCGCGGTGTAGGACCTTTGCTCCTTTAGCTGCATTTAAGCCGTGGTAACTGTAATACTGCGTGTAAGGAGTGTTTGCGGAGCATCAATCCAGGGCTCCTAAGCAGCAGACAATCTCTACAAAATATCTGATCGTGAACTTCGGTGAAACCTGTACGCATGCTCACTCAAGAGCCGCTGGGATAAAGCCTAAGTTAAGAGGAGGAGAAGGAAAGTGAACAGTATGCCCATCGTCATTTGTTTGTGTTTAGTTGCAGTACAACACAGCTCTACCACTAAAACGGCGCGGTGTAGGACCTTTGCTCCTTTAGCTGCATTTAAGCCGTGGTAACTGTAATACTGCGTGTAAGGAGTGTTTGCGGAGCATCAATCCAGGGCTCCTAAGCAGCAGACAATCTCTACAAAATATCTGATCGTGAACTTCGGTGAAACCTGTACGCATGCTCACTCAAGAGCCGCTGGGATAAAGCCTAAGTTAAGAGGAGGAGAAGGAAAGTGAACAGTATGCCCATCGTCATTTGTTTGTGTTTAGTTGCAGTACAACACAGCTCTACCACTAAAACGGCGCGGTGTAGGACCTTTGCTCCTTTAGCTGCATTTAAGCCGTGGTAACTGTAATACTGCGTGTAAGGAGTGTTTGCGGAGCATCAATCCAGGGCTCCTAAGCAGCAGACAATCTCTACAAAATATCTGATCGTGAACTTCGGTGAAACCTGTACGCATGCTCACTCAAGAGCCGCTGGGATAAAGCCTAAGTTAAGAGGAGGAGAAGGAAAGTGAACAGTATGCCCATCGTCATTTGTTTGTGTTTAGTTGCAGTACAACACAGCTCTACCACTAAAACGGCGCGGTGTAGGACCTTTGCTCCTTTAGCTGCATTTAAGCCGTGGTAACTGTAATACTGCGTGTAAGGAGTGTTTGCGGAGCATCAATCCAGGGCTCCTAAGCAGCAGACAATCTCTACAAAATATCTGATCGTGAACTTCGGTGAAACCTGTACGCATGCTCACTCAAGAGCCGCTGGGATAAAGCCTAAGTTAAGAGGAGGAGAAGGAAAGTGAACAGTATGCCCATCGTCATTTGTTTGTGTTTAGTTGCAGTACAACACAGCTCTACCACTAAAACGGCGCGGTGTAGGACCTTTGCTCCTTTAGCTGCATTTAAGCCGTGGTAACTGTAATACTGCGTGTAAGGAGTGTTTGCGGAGCATCAATCCAGGGCTCCTAAGCAGCAGACAATCTCTACAAAATATCTGATCGTGAACTTCGGTGAAACCTGTACGCATGCTCACTCAAGAGCCGCTGGGATAAAGCCTAAGTTAAGAGGAGGAGAAGGAAAGTGAACAGTATGCCCATCGTCATTTGTTTGTGTTTAGTTGCAGTACAACACAGCTCTACCACTAAAACGGCGCGGTGTAGGACCTTTGCTCCTTTAGCTGCATTTAAGCCGTGGTAACTGTAATACTGCGTGTAAGGAGTGTTTGCGGAGCATCAATCCAGGGCTCCTAAGCAGCAGACAATCTCTACAAAATATCTGATCGTGAACTTCGGTGAAACCTGTACGCATGCTCACTCAAGAGCCGCTGGGACTAAACCGAAATTAAGAGGAGGAGAAGGAAAGTGGACAGTGTGCCCATCTCCAAAATAATACTTGGCAAAAGTTTTCGTCACCTGATGATACGTAACCGTGTTTTCTCAGACTGGTAGTGTTTTTCATGAACTATTCAAATAAATGAACCAAACTTCAATTAATCGTGCCACCCATTCCAACGTGCAGAGGTCAGCTACAGCACTCAGTGGAGTTCGTATGTAATGAAGGTATGAGAATTATATATTGATTTAAAATGTGTATATGAAGGTTTAAGATTAATTTGTGTGAGCCAATAGTGTAAGGGCAAAGTTATGCTAAATGGGAGATTTGCAAAATTGAATATTTATATATATTGTTTTCTTAACAAAAGTAATTAATTACAAGTTTGGATGATAAATAAGATAAATATGCAAATTAATGCAAAATAAACTGTGCACCCCGAGGTCAAGTTTAGGTAAATTGGGAACTCATTTGTAATTGTGTATTTTTTATTTAATGTTTGAATTGAGATTTCATGTGTTTTGTAAATAAATTGTTAAGTGGCCACAAAAAAGGGAGTGATTAATTGTTTCAGCAAACGCAATGTACTTAGGTCCAATCGGACCCCACTATACTTTAACGCGCTTGAGCCTGGTGGGACTATTTGGTGAGTATCGGTAATGTATTTAAGTGTAAATATTTATTGTATTTATGTGTAAAATCCACCTCACCACACTGATGTGTATAGGAGGGGGGAAGCCATTTAATTCCTTTCGCGTTTTAATAAGCGGTCAAAATAGAATATCGGAAATATAAAAATTACGTTGTTTGCCGAAGTTTTGGAAAATTGGGATTTGGAGACTTCATTTGTATTGCGGAATGGTTTAGTTCAAAAATAGACGATTTGGGAATTGAGCATGGTGTTAACTGTGTCTGTCTCATTTAGATATCGGGCACTTATTATTTAGAACAATGGCAACGACGGGTGATTCGGTCTAGTCTTACTTTATAAAGGAAGATGTCTGTTTGTGTGTGTGTGTGTTTGTGTGTGTGTGTGTGTGTGTGTCTGTCTGTCTGTGCAGTCTGTAGCGGGAAATTCAATTTTCGTACGACTATGAAATTTGGTACATAGGTACTTCAGGACCCACATCTCGGCCTTTTTTTTTTTTTTTAAATTTAGAATTAGTCTTTTAGTTATGAGTTTTTAAAGTCTAAAATCAGGATATTTCTCTATTTTGCCAAATTAAATATACTCCTTCTTCACTGCCGGAAATTCGCAGACGATCGAGCAATTTGGCAGACATTTAGACAAGAAGGAAAAGAGTTGATCGCACTGGATTATTATTTTTGGGGTTTTCTAATCTGCGAATTTAAAAGATGTCAAACATTTTTCTTTTTACATTAAATTATTATTGTTATTATTATTATGAGTATTGTGTTACATTTTGATTGAAATTGGATGAATATTCGATGAGATTTTTCAGGTTTAAAAGGGCTGTTTTGCGATTTCAATCATTTTATTTTTGCCACGAGAAATATTTGATCTTGATTACTGTGATATTTCGGCATTTTGACAAAACCTATCCCAGCTAGGACGTTTTTTTAATATAAAATTAATTTTTCCATTTTTCCAATTCTCTGTCCATTCTGTCTGTCTATCTGTCTGTCTGTCCGTTAGCACGATAACTGCAGTAAAAATGACTTTATCAAAATGAAATTTTAGTATGTTGTTCATAAGGTCTGTGGGACCTATGGAAATATAAATGAATAATGTCATCCAATTAGTTTTGGATTAAACCCGGGTTGAAAAAATTAAATATATTGAACCCTATGGGACCTAATTTTTCAAACATTTTTAAGCGAATTTAAACTTCACAAATTGCTTAGAAAGTTCTAGAACATATTGAAATTATCCCATAAAGTATATAAAAAAAATTCAGCAAAATATATTCAGAAGATTTTTAAATAAAAATTAAAATAATAATTACACTCTTTATATGAAGAGATCACGTGACCATTATATGAAGAGATCACGTGACCCACTTAAAAATAAAATATGGCATCCATCTTGTGTAAAAATCATTATTTTTTAAGTTCCTTTTAATTTATATTTAGTAGTGTATCCGTCCTAAAACCGCTTAATTTTTACTTAAATTCTGTGCATCTACATTCTCAAACAACGCAATTCAATATATTTGAGTTTAAATGATCATCAAACTTTGATTATTTCTACAACGAAACCTAATTTTCACTTATGAAGAATGTAAACTCCAAAAGATGTAGAATTAGTTGTCGAAAACAAAGACCCACCGACTCGTCCTAGGACATGAGTAGCATTTTGGACGGCCGGTAGAATTAGTTGTATAAGAATTGTTGCATTTCTTTAAAGCAAAATTATTTAGCTCATGGAGTCTGCAATATAGCTGATATGAATGAAACATTCATTAATTTTACATAGAGATGTAGACGATTTTTTCGATGAAGTTTTAAGGATAGAGTTAAATTACTTGTACCTCCATGCTTTTAAGTTTTTAAATAAAATAAATTATTGTAGTATTGTGATGAATGAAAAGAATGGAAAAAAGTTTAAAAATGAAATGCTGCTTTTATATAGAGAATCAGGCGATTTATATTTCGATGACGTCATTTGAATAAAGTTCATTTATTTTCGATGAAGTTTTAAGTTTTCAAATATAATAAATTAATGTAGTATTGTGATATTTTTAAAAATATTACCGAGGAATGTATCTCATTTTATTGATGTTCAAATAAAATTGCATTGGAGTTGGAAAATATTTCATAATCAATGCTTTAAGCATGATTGATCTTTCTTGTTTTAATTCCGAATTAGTTTTTTAATTACTTTATATTTTACCCCGATTTAGGCCGATATTTTCACAAATCAATTTCTTAGCAACCTAAAGTATTATCATGGGGTTTGCATCTTGACACCATCGGAGAGATCGAAAAATTCTCTTTCAAACGAACTGCAAATGGAGTCCATACGATGAATAGATTAATTTTAAATATTTTTTTTTAAATATATACTTTTCGTGCGTTTTAAACCTCTACGATTTTTAGATTGCAATATACTAAAATTTACGTGCATATACTAAATTTTTTCAGCAGCTCCTAAACGTATCACAGACCATTCCAGAAAAAAAAAAATTACAAACCCATCTGTTGATTTATTATAAATTTTTTAACAGAGTTCTGTCATAGATTTTTTTTGAATGATCCGAATGCATCTGTTATGGTACGGACCCTACTGTGGGAGCTGTTCTACCAATTAAAGCCACTCCCCACGCATAGGGAATCGAGATTTGGCGAGTATTGGAAGTACGTAGAACATAGTCTCCACAAATGAATCTTTCAAACAAAAATTGAACGGAATCCATGCGATTAATAGACGAATTTCTTGAATTTTTAGGATATATATTTCTCATGTGTTGAAGACGTCATCTATATTCTATAATACATTCACAGCGTATGTCTGGATAATGTACACACCGTTGCTCGGGGGCGTGGTAGTCCAGTGGTTAGAGTGCGGGATTTGCACTCGGTTGGCCCGGGTTCGATTCCCGGCACAGCCTAAACTACCGCCGTATTCACGCGGAGTACGATGACGTTAAACATGTGGGTCCGTAAGTCCTTCCGAAAGGTTGGTGGTAGGGGAAGGAGAGTGCGGTCCCTGTGGATGCCTCCCCCACTGGGTTCCAGTCTAAATTGGGTGGTACTTCCCGGCCGTCCAAACAGTTACCTTGCACCTTTCTGGTAGGTCGGACGGTCTGGGTCTCAACAACAACAACAACGTTGCCCGGGATTTAAGAGGCAAAACCCTGATAAGTACTACACCGGAACTCATAACAATTCGTGAAAAATATATAATGAAGTAAAACTGCGCTCGTTTATAACAAAAATAAAATAAAAAACTACTGCATGGGTGCCGCGTCCGCACATTTTAAATCCCGGGCAACACCTGGTACATTTTCTAGTACATACATCTTGTGCAACATAAATGGTATACAACATTTTCATGCTAATTGAAATGTTTATCGATTTATACGCAAAAAGTTATTTTCTGGACATAAAACATTGCTAGAAATCATAATCAGATAAATTTCATACTGGTAAAATTATCATATTCATGAAATAAATTGTTATTTCGTAGATTTTATTCAAACTTTTATGTAAAGCTCCGAAGGCAAAATGCAGTATTTGCTTTATATTGCCTATATTTATAAGTTATTCCGAAAAATACCTTTTTGGGGATTTTTTGCCAATTATACCTATTCTGATATTTCTTGTATTTTTCTGCGTTTTAAAGAATACTAATTTAGTTTTCAATGCGTTTTTTTTTTCATTTAGTTACGAAATTTCACGCTTCTTCACAGGGCCCCTAGGCAAAAGAAAAATCTATGGCACCCATGAAATTCTTATAGTAAAGAAAGTAAGTATATTGAGCTCGGAAATTGAGCCCCAAAGCATTGGGAGACCCCCAACATTTGCCTATTTTGTCTATAGTCATAAACGGTCCTGTTTTTTCGGACTCAGTGAAACATTACCCAAAACCTAATTCCCCCACTTTTAGGGACTTTGTTATTTGGAAACGTTGCTACCAGATGGGGGGATATTTGCCTGGTATATAATCTATGTAACCTGGTATATAATCTATAATACCTGGTATATAATCTATATAACGAGATAATTACCAGGTATTAATTCTCAGAAGATTATTTTCAGTACGTAAAACAATATTAACAGATATATGGCAGACCTTGCGATCCGAAAATCTGTAGTTGTGCTGGGGAATTGGATATACAAATAATTACATTCTCACTGCTTAGTCTGATAAGTATGGCTTTGCAATTCAAAATTAAAAAAACATCTTCAAGCTGGACTTATAAGCGGAAATACCTACTGATTGAAGTTTTAACATTTTATAATGTAATAGGAACGGTAATAGCTATTATAGGAAGCATATTTTCGTTGATTTAGCATGTATATATATCAGGATTTTAGTTCCTATTCTTCAGATTATATTGCCTTTATGTGCCTATTTTAATCATTTTTATTGCTTTTTTGCCTGCCTATTTTGTCAATTTTTAGTGCTTCTTAGCCAGACTTCTGGGCTCTACTTATAAGTTATTTCAGAACCTGCAATTTAAAAAATGCAAATGAAACAAGAAAGATCAATCATGCTTAAAGCATTGATTATGAAACACTTTCCAACTTCAATGCAATTTTACTTAAACATGTATAAAATGCAATACATTCCTCGGTAATATTTTAAAACTTATCACAATACTACATTAATATATTATATTTGAAAACTTAAACCTTCATCGAAAAAAATGAACTTCATCCAAATGATGGCATTGACATATAAATTGCCTGGTTTAAACATCTCTAAAGTGTGATATATTCCTCGGTAATAATTTTAAAATTATCATAATACTACGATAATTTATTATATTTGAAAACTTCATCGAAAACAACTGAAATTCATTTAAATGACGTCATAGAAAAAATAACACGCCTGGCTCTCTCTAAAAAAGCAGCATTTCATTCATAACTTTCTCCCATTCATTTCATTCATAACAATACTATAATAATTTATTTTATTTAAAAATTAAGATCATGGAGCTACACGTAATTAGACTCTATGCGTAAAACTTCATCGAAAAAAATCGTCCTTCTGTTTGTAAAATCAATGAATATTTGATTCATATCAGCTCTGCAGACTCCATGAACTAAATGATTTTGTGTTAAAAAAATACAGCAATTCCAATACAACTCATTCTACATATTTTGCTGTTTACATTTTACATAGGTGAAAAATGGGCTTCGTTGTAGAAATAATCAAATTTGGATGAGCTTTTAAACTCAAATATATTGTAATTGCGTTGTTTCAGTATGTAGATGCACAGGATTTGTGCAAAAATAAAGTGATTTTAGGACGGATACAACACTCAATATGATTTAAAAAGAACTTTAAAAATCACAATTTTGAGACAAGATGGATGCCATATATCATTTTGAACTGGGTCACGTGATATTTTCATATCATGGTCACGTGATCGCTTCATATAAGAGGCGTTATTATTATTTTAATTTTTATTCAAAAAACTACTGAATATATTTCGCTAAATTTTTTTTTATATATTTTATGGAACAATTTGAATATTACCTAAAATTTTCGAAGCAATTTGTAAATTTTAAATCCGCTTAAAAAATGTTTGAAAAATTAGGTCCCATAGGGCTCAATATATTTTATTTTTTCAACCCGGGTTCAATCCAAAACTAATTGGGTGATATTATTGATTTATATTCCCATAGGTCCTACAGACCGTCTGAACAACATACTAAAATTTCATTTTGATTAAGTCATTTTTACGGCAGTTATTGTGCTAACGGACAGACAGACAGAATGAAAAAAGTCATAAACACTTTCAACTTTGTTGTAAAGTGTTAAAAATAAATAAATGCAGAAACGAAAAATAATTTTTTTCAAAACATTTAACGAATTAAATTTTAGTTTATCGTTATTTTCAATTTCATTAAAAGCATATACTACATTTAACTTATCAATTTCTTACAAAAAAAAATAGTCATGCATTGATATATTATATTATCTATCTTTATCCTTTACATTTCTAAATATTTCTAATAATTAACAAATTAAACGCAGATTTTTGGAAAAGTTCCTTTTACGTACAGGAGCTAGCTCTCCTTTCCAGGGAAGTTTGCAAAACTTCATCTCCACTTCTGGAAAGTATCTGTGAAATTCCATAAACTTTCTATTTAGTGGCGCCATCTATGACTAAAGTTGAAAATCTTTTCATATGTCGATACATTCTGATTGCATTTGTAAATTTACAAGGCTCCAATTTTAGATTTTTACCTGACTTGACAAAAACCCAACGGCATTTTCGATTTAAAGCCCTGAGTATGAATTAGAGCCATTATTTTTCAGGTCTACATATATATATATATATATATATATCCAGTAAAACCTCGCAAAGACGACCGTGCTACGTTCCGCGAAAAGCGGCCTCTCCGAGAGATTGCCTCAAAATGAAGATCTATAATTAGAGGGGGGGGGGGGGATCAACTGCAATTGAAAATTGTAAAATTTGTATCATATTAACAAGCAAATTTTTTTTTGAAAAAATGCTATCTAATAATTTGTCTTTTACATTGCAAGATATGAAATTTACAACTTGAAGTTATGAAAAATAATCTATAAAAGTAGTAATTAAATATATCCTTAATTTAAAAAAGAATAAATAGTAGTTTGTTTTGATGCTACATTTTTTCGATTTTAATATGTTTTTCTAAGCTAATTTGAAATTCAGAAAATAAATGAAGTATTTTATCGTCTTGAACAGTATATTAACTTCATTTTGAGTGTTTCCTGATCTTAAAACGAGAGTTCAAAGAGTTTTTTTCTCTATAAGTTCCGATGATAGTTCTTCATCAGAATCCAATTGAGAGCCTAAGGCCATAATGGAAGGATTCTAAAGCAAATTGGATTTAAAATAAACAGAAATTCTCCCCCCCCCCTTTTTTTTTCTCCTTCGCAGTCTTCAAAAAGTGTGGTCGCTTCCTTCGAGGAGTAATTTGACTCTTTGAATCACTTCAGAAGGGAGAATGATTCTAAATGATGGTTTCTAAACGAATGGTTTCTACATGTTTGATGGTTTCTAAACATTTTTGATGGTTTCTAAACGAAGGTAAATTTAGTTTGAGTCTAGGGGGGGGGGGGGGGATCTGTTCCGAAAAAAAAATGATCGTTAACAGAGAGGTTTTACTGTAATATATCTCTGTTCCGTACACAAATCCACAGTTTTTGTCGGATTTTTTTGAAAATTGATTTGGTTTTTCTAGACTTCGGGTAACCCCGTTCAAATTTCGAGTTTCTAGGACAAGGGGTTGTTGAGATTTATTTTATTTTATTTTATTTTATTTTAATCAATTTACGTGGCAACTTCAGATGAAATCCTGTTACAGTAGCCACACCAAAACAAAAAGAACAGAATATAAAGTACAAGAATACTAAATCGTATACATGTCAAGCGCATTCAAACAGGCAGGAGTCAAATTAAATATATCAATATCAGTACAATATGTATTATATAGATCAACAAATTTATAGATAGAATAGCATTTAAGGTAATGGTGTTTAACAATAGTATTGTGAAACAAAGTTTTTTTCCTAGTATTATTAACAGGTATATGAAATTCCAGGCAAGAAAGTAAAATGGGGCAATCAAATAGTACGAGTATTATTTAAAACAAAAGGCAGGACCATTTTCTTCTTTTTTTAAGAGACATTAAACTAGATTTCCGTCTGAGTTCACTCGTATGCATATCATAAGGATAATAGCCAGTCAATCTGTAATCCATACTACGTAAAAGTCTATTTTGCACAATTCCTATTCGTTGAGAATGCAGACCGTAAACAGAATCCCAGATCATTGCATAATATTCCAATATTGGCCTAACAAGGGTATTAAAAATACAAATAATAGTATCAGACCTAGCAAAAACACGAGTACGTCTTAGGGTGAACCCAAGTTTTTGGTATGCCCTTTTAATAGTATTATCGATATGTCTCTGAAAATTAAAAGTATCATCGAAAGTGACACCCAAATCAATAATAAGAGTACATTGAAATAAAGGTAAATTATTTAACATGTAGTTGTAATATTAATTTAGATATTAATTTAGAAGGCACAAAATTAAACCTTCCATAGAAATATCATTATGCATACGATTATTTTACGAAAATTTATTTCAAGAAAATTATATATTTGTGGCAAATCAAACTTGACAACAGAGATTACAATAGATATGGAAAAACTGTAAACCCCCTTTACATTATATTGTTATCCAATGTTGTTTGTCCATAATTTGCGTATGATTATGAGCACAAAACTGAGTGATTAGTACACAACATATCCAAGTTTGCCTTGCTACAAGTTGTTTAGCAACGGAATTAAATCTGATGTGTTTATTTTTCAGACGACTTTGATTTTATTTATACGATATAAATAAAGGAGTTGATAAAAAAGTAAGTTTTATAAATCGACGGTAATATAATTTTGATTGGTTTGTATCAGTTACGGTCTTCGGATATTAGTTTACGGGAGTTATTCATATTTTCAATTGATACTTTCAATCATCTGCTGCAATTTAATACAGGTTTTTAAAGCTCGTATTTTGTTTAACCGATTATAAAAACGGAGTGTAAATGGTACGGGTGTATCTTCGACCATTTTAGAGCCTTCATTTAGGTGTGTGTTAACCAAAAATCTGCCAAGATCTGCTTTTAAAGATAATTTTATACATCGAGAACAAAGATTCAGATTCTTACTTTAAGGGGAATTAATTCTTACTTTTAGCGGAATTAATTCTTACTTTTAAGGGAATTAATTCTTACTTTTCGGCGAATTAATTCCAACTTTTAGTGGAATTGAATATTAATTTTAGGGGAAGATTTTTATTAGAAGTTTATAAAAAAAAATATAATTCGGAAAATTATTAGAATGTGCGCATTTTTAATCACGAGCAATGCTGGATATATAATAAATAAATAAATAAATAAATTTAAATAAATTTAATAAATAAATGATATTTTGTTTTTAATATTATTATGTATTAGTTGCGACCATGGAATATAAGATTACGGTTATATTTTGGATAAACATTTTTAAAATTCTTATATTACCGAATGTGTTTAAATGATTGTTGCAACGGGGTAAAAATTGGTACGGGAATAATTTTTACTATTATTTCAGAGTCTCTAGTTTGTCATATATTTACCAAATTTTATATTTATGAACATTGGTATACAAACGCGACCACGATGTTTTATTCTTCAGATTTGCCTGCACAGATAATTTTGTATAGAGAGAACTTATATTCCTATATATTCTATTTTTTATACGAAAATCAAATTCAACCCTAATGGATTCTTTTAGTAATATGAATTATTTTTAGAATTTGCTCATATTTTAAGGCACAAGCAACGTCGGGTATATGTGCTTGTGTTGTGTTAAATCCGAGACATGTACGTTCTACAAATTATAAAAAATAGAATCTAAAAAAAATTAATCACGGCATACATGATCGATAAAATATGTAAATCGGTTTTCAAAGCAAAATGGGGCCTTCTTTTTCAGGATAAATGACATCCCCCTCCCCTTCGCAGGGAAAAAAAAATAATAATAATAATGGCAACGATGACTTAAGAAAGTCTAGCTAATCTGAATGTTTATGAGCATCATTAATCAGTGCACTAGAATATCATATATTTATCTTTTATTACATTGCATTAAAAAGTCCATTGTGATTTATGAGAGACATGTAGGATTGTTGCTGTTCGTATGCACTAAAACAGTGTTATCGTGTGTAAGAACCATGCATGTAAATTAAGTTTATAGCAGGATTTGAAATAAGTACATTTCAGTGTACTGTATCGCATTGAATTTATTTATTTTTTCTAATAATTTCTATTGTATCATTTCAAGTGAAAATAAATCATACTATAAATCAGACACAAAATGACCTTTGAATCTATTTTTTTGACCAAACAATTTATCTGAGGAATGATTTTATATATTTATTTGAACGGTGCTCTTTTACATTGTTTAAAAATGTGCAATTATAAAGGTATCAAAATATAAAGATGCATTTAAAACACATAATTTCATACACATGCTTTAGGAATATGCACTAAATTTAATGACTAAAATCCTGTAATGAAACTATTCTTCAACACATCTATATATTATGCACTGAACAAACTGAGTATATGAGTGAGAGGGTGATATATCAAAATTACCGAGAACTTCCACTATAACTAGAATAGTGGTTGGGTCTTCATTCCATCCGTCTTAGTTTCGAAACCAAGGAAAAAATCTGAAATTTCAAAAATTCGAATTAGGAGTGACTTGGCAAAGGAATAACAAGAAAGATCAATCATGCATAAAGCATTGATTATGAAACACTTTCCAAGTGCAATGCAATTTTATTTAAACACTAGCAGCATACCCGTTCTTCGTACGGAATATATAATATAAAGAAACTTATAATTCGCAATCATGTGCAAATTCTGTTAAAATATTAAATTTATTGCTCCTAAAGAGAAGTTTAAGAATATCTGTTCTCACTATGCAAAATTATCTTCACGGGCAGATCTGAAGAATAAAACATCCTGGCCCCCTTTTGTAAGCAAATTTACAAAAAAAAAAAAGGAATTGTATCAATCTATGCAACCCATGTACTACTTATATTGTCGCAGATTAGAAAATATGCCAGTGTGCTAGTAGAAGATTACCCGTATTACAATATGAGTCTTAAAAATATTTGCCAAAATAAAACAGATGACGTAATAAATTTGAAATATCAATAATCCCAGTAATCTTTATACCAGAAGGCGTAATTGATTCCAATATATGCCAATATATAACAAAATATATGCCAATATACCTGTACTACTTATATTCCCATAGATTAGAAAATATAATGCATTTGTAGAAGATTACTCGTACAAAGTACTATATATGAGTTTCAACAATTTTCGTCATAATAAAACAATGGCATAATAACTTGAAAATATCAATAATCCCTGAATCAACAGTCCCCGAAAATATCAATTAAAAGAATGTTTAAACCTGAAGACCGTAATTGATATTATCCAGTCAAAAATGCAATGTCAATAACATTTATTTTATATACATATATTTATTATAAAAATCGGAAAAGATTTAATATAAAATCGTATGCGGAATAACACGTTGGATCCGTTGTTAAGCGACATGATATCATTTGCTTCAAATAAATTGATGGAAATCATATCGTCTGAATAATGCGATCTCCATGGAAAGTTTGGCGACATTTTAGTCAATTTAGCGATAACTTAAAAAATCGCCATATTTATCTCCAAGTGGGACTGTAGAACAGATGGACCCATTTTGCGACAAATTGACGAAACATCATCACAATACTATCCCCTAACAAAACATAATTAATTTCATTTATTAAGCGCGATTTTATCAATTTCATGATATGTTTATGGATTTACAAATATTTTTATAAATTTGGTGATATTAAAAAAATTCGTTAAATGTGTTACTAAGTAGGATGGATGGACTGTCCGACAAATGCTACCGAAACATCATTTCAGTACTCTATTCTAAAAAAACAAATCATTGACTTGCGCCAATTTTATAAATTTGGAAACATTTCCGCTAATTTGGTAAAGTTTAAGAGAAGTTACCAAGTTATTTTGAGATATTCCGCTAAATTCGTAGCTCTGAATTTGCAGATCTGAAGAATAAAATATCCTGATCCCGTTTGTATATACTAAATGAAAACACTAAAATTGTATTATAAGATACACCGGTTCTAATCTTTTTCTGCTTCAACAATCGGCTAAATGAATTTATTGGGTAAACACAATATATGAGTTTATTAGCTAAACACAATATATGAGCTGGAAACCACTTTGCTAAGATAAATGAAAGTCATGTACGCGGTCGGCAATTTATATAATTAAAAGAACAATCAAACCGTTCATTTAAAAAAATATTTTTACATCCATTTATTTATTATTCAAATAGAAAAAATAATAATAAATATTAACAACACATTTAATATCATTCCGTTGCCGAGCAACATGATATAAGATAGAATCTTCCTCATAAAATGCAAAATTTAATAGCCATTTTTATTTCTTTATACTCTTCATTTTTCAGTAAAAGCTTGTATAATATAAACCAAGGAGATAGATTTCCCATTTAAATCATGTTTCAAACAATTGATGTTTTCAGAAAGTGACAAATTAGTGCAAAAAATCTCCCCTCAAACTCTGAGATACAGTTTTAATTCACTTTCAAACGATTTTAAGCTTTTCGTTTGGATAAACTACGGAGTTAGAGAGAACTCCTAAGAAAAAGTTTCGTTTTTCATTAATATCTCGACAACCCCTGGTCGTAGATACTCGAAACTTGGGTTAAATTTATGGGGGGCTATTTAAAGGCTATCCACAAAATTTCATCAAATTCGATTCAGCCGTTCTCCCGTGATGATGAGACAAACGAAAATATCGTTTTTTACTAATATCTCGAGAACCACTGATTGTAGAAACTCCATGTATGTACTAAATTTTAAATGGGACTATTTCCAGGCTACCTGCAAAATTTCATCAAATTCGGTTCAGCCGTTCTCCCGTGATGATGGTACAAAGAGACTGACAGACAGACAGACAGATTTTCATTTTTATTTATATAGATAAAGAGAAGTTTAAGAACATCTGTTTTCACTATGCAAAATTATCTTCACGGGCAGATCTGAAGAATAAAACATCCTGACCCCTTTTATAAGCAAATTTACAAAAAAAAAAAAAGGAATTAAATCATTATAAGCAACCCCGTACTACTTATATTGTCGTAGATTAGAAAATATGCCAGTGTGTTAGCAGAAGATTACCCGTATTACAGTATGAGTATCAAAAATATTTGCCAGAATAAAGGAGATGACGTAATAAATTGAAAATATCAATAATCCCCGTAATCTTTTACCAGAAGGTCGTAATTGATTCCAATATATGCCACTATATATCTAAATATATGCCAATATACCTGTACTACTTATATTCTCGTAGATTAGAAGATATAATGCATTTGTAGAAGATTACGTACAACGTACTATATATGAGTTTCAACAATTTTCGTCATAATAAAACAATGTCATAATAACTTGAAAATATCAATAATCTCTGAATCAAAAGTCCCCGAAAATATCAATAATAATAATGTTTTAACCTGAAGACCGTAATTGATATTATAAAGTCAAAATGCAATGTCAATGAAATTTATTTTATATACATATCTTTATTTTTCAAATCGGAAAAGATTTAATATAAAACCGTATGCCGCATAACACATTGGATCCGTTGCTAAGCGACATGATATCATTTGCTTCAAATAAATTGATGGAAATCATATCATCTGAATAATGCGACCTCCATGGAAGATTTGGCGACATTTTAGTCAATTTAGAGATAACTTAAAAAATCCCCAAATTTATCGCCAAGTGGGACTGTTGAAATGATAGTCCCATTTTGCGACAAATTGACAAAACATCATCACAATACTATCCCCTAACAAAACACAATTATTTTCATTTATTAAGCGCGATTTTATCAATTCTATGATATTTTTATGGACTCGCAAATATTTTTATCAATTTGGTGATATTTAAAAAATTCGTTAAATGTGTTACTAAGTAGGATGGATGGACTGTCCGACAAATGCTACCGAAACATCATTTCAGTACTCTATTATAAAAAAACAAATATTGATTTGCGTCATTTTTATAAATTTGGAAACATTTCCGCTAATTTGGTAAAGTTTAAGAAAAGTTACCAAGTTATTTAGAGATATTCCGCAAAACTCGTAGCTCTAAATTTGCAGATCTGAAGAATAAAATATTCTGACCCCGTTTGTATATACTAAATGAAAACACTAAAATTGTATTATAAGATACAGCCGTTCTACTCTTTTTCTGCTTCAACAATCGGCTAAATGAATTTATTGGGTAAACACAATATATGAGTTTATTAGCTAAACACAATATATGAGCTGCTCTTTGCTAAAATAAATGAAAATGATGTACGCAGTTCGGAATTTATATAATTAAAAGAACAACCAAACCTTTCATTTAAAAATATATTTTTACATCCATTTATTTATTATTCAAATAGAAAAAATAATAATAAATATTAACAACACATTTAATTTCATTCCGTTGCCGAGCAACATGATATAAGATAGAATCTTCCTCAAAAAATGCGAAATTAAATAGCCATTTTGATTTCTTTATACTTTTAATCGTTGAGTAAAAGGTTGTGAAATATAACCACGGAGGTAGATTTTTCCATTTAAATTCATGTTTCAAACAATTCGTGATTTCCGATAGTGACTAATTAAAGCAAAATCCTGCACCAAACTCGGAAATAAAGTTTTATTTCATTTCGCCGCTTTAAACAAACGATTTTCATCCTTTCGGTTTGAATAAACCACGGAGTTGGAGAGTGTAACTCATAGGAAAAAGTTCCGTTTTTCATTAATATCTAGACAACCCCTGGTCTTAGAAACTCGAAACTTGAACTAAATTTATGGGGGGCTATTTCAAGGCTATCCACAAAATTTCATTAAATTCGGTTCAGCTGTTTTTCCGTGATGATGAGACAAACGAAAATTTCGTTTTTTACTAATATCTCGAGAACCACTGGTCGTAGAAACTCAAAACACAAACTAAATTTTAAGTGGGGCAATTTCTAGGCTACCCACCAAATTTCATCAAATTCGGTTCAGCCGTTCTCCCGTGATGATGGGACAAACAGACAGACAGACAGACAGACAGACAGATTTTCAATTTTATTTATATAGATATCTAAAATGCGGTACATTCGGCGGAAATATTTTTTAAATTATCACTATACTACATGCATTTATTATATTTCAAAACTTAAAACTTCATCGAAAAAAATGAACTTTATTCAAATGAAGTCATTGAAATATAAATCGCCTGGTTCTCTATGTAGAAGCTTCAAATATTTCATTCCTACACTTTTATTCCATTCTTTTCATTCATCACAATGCTACAATAACTGATTTTATTTAAAAACTTAAAACCATGGCGATAAAAGTAATTTAATTCTATGCTTAAGACTTCATTGAAAAAGTCTGCTTTAAAATCGTCTGCTTCTCTGTATAAAATCAATGAATGCTTCATTCATTTCATATTGCAGACTCCAGCGATAAATAATTTTGCGTTAAAGAAATTCAGCAATTCTTATACAACTCATCATACATCTATATGTGTTTACATTCTCAATAAGTGAAAATTATAGGCTCCGTTGTAGAAATAATCAAAGTTTGATGATCTTTCAAACTGAAATATATTGTAATTGCGTTGCTTCTGAATGTAGATGCACAAAAATTAAGCAAAAATAAAGCGGTTTTAAGGCAAATACAACATTAATATAAATTTAAAAGAACTTTAAAAATCACGATTTTGACACAAGATGGATGGCATTGATCATTTAAACTCAAATATATTGTAATTGCGTTGTTTCAGAATGTAGATGCACAGAATTTAAACAAAAATAAAGCGCTTTTACGACGAATACAGCACTAAATATAAATTAAAAATAACTTTAAAAATCACCATTTTGACACAAGATGGATGCCATATTTTATTTTGAAGTGGGTCACGTGATATCTTCATATAATATGGGTGCAATTATTATTTTAATTTTTATTTAAAAAACTACCGAACATATTTTGCTGAAATGTTTTCATATTTTTTATGGGATAATTTGAAGATTTCCTAAAACTTTCGAAGCAATTTGTGAATTTTAAATTTGCTTAAAAAATGTTTGAAAAACTAAATCTCATAGGGTTCAATGTATTTCATATTTTCAACCCGGGTGCAATCCAAAACTAATTGGGTGATTTTATTCATTTATATTCCCATAGGTCCCAATGATCGTCTGAAAACACACCAAAATTTCATTTTGATAAAGTCATTTTTAAGGCAGTTACCATGCGAACGGACAGACAGACATACAGAATAAACAAAGTCGTAAACACTTTTCAACTATGTTGTAAAGTGTTAATAAAAGAACGCAAAACTTCTTTGCTTAATTATCTAGCACTTCCACTCTAACTATTATCTCGGTTTTTGGTCTCATTCGATCCGTTTCAGCTTCTAGGTCAACGAAGAAATATAATATTTCGAAAATTTGAATTATGGATGTCGTTGCAAAGGGATGCGTAACTACTTTGTCGCCCAAAAATGTGCGCCATTTCATTTTTACTTTCGCTACATATATATATTAATGTATAGGAAGTTATCAATAGAAGAGCACATTTCAAGCATCCCTGAACTCGAATCCAACGTTTTTGATGTGGTGTGTGAGTGTGTGTGTGTGTGTGTGTATGTGTGTGTGTGTGTGTGTGTTGAAGACCTAGACCGTCCGACTCATCCAAGGACTTGAGCAACTATTTGGACGGCCGGGTGTGTGTGTGTCCATCCGTGACTTTATGAACGAGATATCTTGCAAACGAATTGAGCATTTCGAACAAAATTTAGTACAATTATTACAATCCATGAATACTGGAAGCCTATTGATTCTAAACGCGATCAAACATTCAGAAGACTCCCGCATTTTTTAAAGAATTATTTGAAAAATCATAAATAATCAGGACATAAATCAATAATTTTATAATCATATTATATATATTTTATTATTCTGAAACGATTGATACGATCTTTAGAACGTAGCTTGAGCCGTTTTCGAGATCTTGCATGATTCCTAGATAAATTTATCCGAAAAATTACATAAAAATGAGTAGTACCATTGAATATGTAACACTTGAAGATTTATTTGGCAACTGTGGCGATTTATTTGGCAAATGTGGCGATTTATTTGGAAATCTTGGCGATTTATTTGGAAATCTTGGCGATTTATTTGGAGAAATGTCGCCAAGTTGGCAACTTTTCTAATATAGCGTCATACTGGCAAAAATGACACTAAAGTTAGTAAAATGACTAATGATAAATTAATAATTAACATATTTGTATATAATGGAGTATATTGCTTAGTAGATGTTAGCAATATTTCCACTTGTCAAGTTATACTTGCACGAAATATAAGTTAATTTGATACCTCAAAATAATTTTACATGTTGTCATCCAGAGAAATGCCAAATATCAGTGTACTTCTCAACGTTAAAAACGTGGATCGCGTCCATTCTTTCGCATTCTAAAGAAATAAAATCATTATCTAGGGAAAGTCATGTGCTGCCCACTTTAGAATTTTATGCTTATATTTGAAACTGTTTTTCACATTCAGAATTTTTCCTGAGTGTGTAGATGTCACGTTTAGTGACCACCAACAATTGAGGATAAGAGGAGTGCACCTAGAATGGCTAATTTTAATATATCATTAGCATTTTCTTTTGCTTTATTTTCAATGTATATTGCAGCACACCGACTGAGTATGTCAATATTCAGAATAAATACTGCCCCGATTGTTCGTGTCCACTTAAAATTTAGTCCATATTTCGAGTTTCTAGGACCAGGGGTTAACTAGATATTGATTAAAAATGCGCAGTCAAACCTTCCATAGACGTAGCATTATGCAGGTGAAATTTTTTCCCGCAAGTTTAGTTGAAGAAAATTATCTTATGTCTCTTAGCAACGGATTTAAATACAATGTGTTTATGCAACAGACGATTTTTGTTAAATCTTTTCCGATTTAAATAATAAAGAAATTTATATAAAATAAATTTTATCAAAATTGCATTTTAATATAAATTACAGCATGCGAATTAAAAGATTACTGAAAGTATTGATATTTTCAATTTATTATGTAATCTGTTTTATTTTGACAAAAATGGTTGAAATTCATATAGTGTAGTACGGGTAATCTTCT
Source organism: Amaurobius ferox (assembly GCA_951213105.1). Classification (NCBI taxonomy): domain Eukaryota; kingdom Metazoa; phylum Arthropoda; class Arachnida; order Araneae; family Amaurobiidae; genus Amaurobius; species Amaurobius ferox. The sequence continues at coordinate 83,163,278 of OX578141.1, read as the reverse complement.
ATTAATACACGGATATATATTTTAATCAACGAGAGTATATGTAGTACGGTTATATCTTTCCATACAATTTTAGAGCTTTCATTTTGGCATATATTGAAATCAATTACGGCCCTCAAGTTTAAAGATTGCGGAGATAATTGTTATTTTCACTTTATTACATTATCTGTTTCATTTTGGCAAACAGTTGTGAAATTCCTATATTGTAGCACTGGTAATTTTCTACTAATACACGGGTATATCTACACGGGTTGGTGGTAGGGGAAGGAGGGTACGGTCCCTATGGATGCCTCCCCCACTGGGTTCCGGTCAAAATTGGGTGGCACTTCCCGACCGTCCAAACGGTTACCTTACACCTTTCTGGTAGGTCGGACGATCTGGGTCTCAACGGGTCTATCTTCTACTAATACACAGGTATGTCTTCTCCGGCCATCCAAATGGTTGCTGGAGTCCTTAGGATGAATCGGACGGCCTGGGTCTTCAACAGGTATATCTTCTACTAATACACGGGTGTATCTTCTAAATTTCGGGAATATAAGTAGTACTGGGTCCCATAAAACTTTGCCTCTTTTATTTTGGCATATATCAATTCAATTTCATATTTTTTTTCTAAATTTATTTACAAACGGGACCGAGATATTTTATTCTTTAGATCTGCTTCTGAAGATAATTTTGTATAGCAAAAACAGAGATTTTTAAACTTCCTTTTAGGAACACAATTTAAATATTTTAATAGTATGCGTTAAATAACAATGGCATTTAAAATTTTATAAAAATTTTAAGTTTTTTTATATTATATATTCCGTACGAAGAACGCAATATACTTCTAGTATTTTATATATACGTGCAGCCTCAACGAAGAGAAACAACGGAGACGCTTTATATATAATTTTTAATATTGTAGAAAGAGGAGCAAAAAAACACTTCCATACACATTTAACTAAGAATCAATTCGCGATTGTTATAAGCGAAAAGTAAGAAAAACTCACAGAACCCTCTTAACGGAGATGTCCTAAAAAATGGGATCACTCTGTCACTGTAATAACTAAAGCTGCTGAAGCGAGCTTGTAAAGTCGAAAGCGTTCTGCGAATGGTGGTTTTTGCAACGAGAACACATTCTAGCTGTGGGAACATCCCCTTTAGGAGGGTTCTATGAGTATGAACGTCGTCATTGCAGTCTTATGTAACCTCAGCTCAATCTTTATAAATTTCGATAACGTCTGAGTGGTTGGACTTAATTCGTCTGTTTCCATAAGAGTGCGTAAATTTGCTGCACATAACAAATTCCCTTGCTTCTATTGCAGTTATCGACTTTTCGTGGTTAGGTCAGCTAAAATATTCCAAATCAGTCAACGAATCTGCAAAAAGAGCTCAAAGCTAAAACCTTCATAAAGCATGAGATTTCCTATCTCAGAAAGAGAAATGTAAATATCAACAACAAGTAACGATAACATCAATATCTCATAATTAAAAATAATAATAATAGCTTCTCACATACGCTAAAATTCTTTTGTAATTGTTCTTGTCATAACGCCATAAATTTGCACATTATTGCATTACAATTAATAGAGGGGAAAAATAGTTTACCTACATATTTTATTTCATGTTATATTAGCAGATTTTTGACTTCATTTTTGACAAATTCCGCAATTTAAAATAATACATTTTAGGATGATTTGTTAACAAAGCACACCGTCGGCAATTTTTACATCATGTAACAATGAAAATTTAGCGACATTGTTAGATCTTGTTCTAATTCAATTTACTAATGAAGTAATTTAACACATTTATATATAGGATGTCTCAGAAAAATTGAAACGCTCTTTACCTGTTGGAGATAAGTGGGCAATGTAAATTGCAAAAATGTTGAAAGTAAGGCAAGAAATAAGACTACGTTAATGAAATATTCCTCCCATTAATTTTCAAAAAGTTATACTTTTTAAATTTTTATACAACCCCCTTTAGACAAATTTGGTCAATTAGAATTTTTTTTATTTTTAATGCAACAAAATCATTAAAAAAAACCGCGTATCTGTATCTTTAAAATTAAGCGAGTTATATTTAATTGAAAATTGAATATTGTGATTGGGGACCATATATCAAATTAGAAATGTAAATTTCTGACATATCACGAAAAAGATCAATGTATGCATATTTTAATTATGTGCCCCAACCGCGTAGTGAGTACCACTGCTTTATATGATCTCTGTCTGTGTAGTGCTTTATTTAGATGCGTTTCTGATAAAAATTTTTGACACATATTAACGTATTTTTGATCCAAACAATTTCCATCATCAATTTGTTTATGATCCCTATATTCACTGATGAAACACCCTTTCACATGGTACAGAAAAGTGGCATAAGTCAGATTTCTTCCTTTATCATAATTCAATTGATTTTAAAGATACAGATATGCGTGTTTTTTAATGATCTTGTTGCATTAAAAATAAAACTTTTCTGATTGACAAAATTTGTTTAAAAAATTTAAAAAGTGTAACTTTTTGAAAATTAATGGGAGGACTATTTCATTAACGTAGTCTTATTTCCTACCTTACTTTCAACATTTTTGCAATTTACATTGCCCACTTATCTCCAACAGGCAAAGAATTAAAGTGCGTTTTAATCTTTTTGGGACAGACACCCTGTATATATATATATATATATATATATATATATATAGCTGGTGTAACAGAATATTTTATATTCATGTTTGATTTTTTTGTGCTTTTGATCCACTTTGTCTTTTCTTCTACGTCGGGCCATTTACATTATTTCTGTAATACATTTTACAGTTATGTAAACAGAAACGTAGAATCAGCATTAATGAAACATGTATGGCCCTTGATAACGTACATGGTTTCAGAAATGCTTTTCATATACATTTTATTCCTTTTATAATCACTAGTTTCCATTTTTCAATTTCCAAACTTCTTGCATAGTCATCGTGCTACACTAGGCTTCTGATTTGCAAAAACCTTCAGTTTACAAGCAATTTTCATTGGTATTTCTCGGGTATGTATATTACAAGTAATCATAAAAGTCTTCAATTATATATATATATATATATATATATATATATATATATATATATATATATATATATATATATATATACATATGTGTGTGTGTGTGTGTGTGTTCAGAAATCTAAATATTTTGGTTTAAAAATTTATTAATACTTAATAACAGTAATTAATTGCAGTAATTAATTACTGCCAAATACATATTTTAATTAAATAATTGTTTTAAGCAAACATTTTAAAGTATCAGTTTTAATGGTTTGCCATTTTTCAATTACTATTTATTGTTATATCTTGCTTTAAATGAAGTAAGAAATAACTTTATCTAGAAACATCTTTACATATCAACAAGATTTTCAGTACTGTACAATAATCATAATTTAATTTTCATATTATTTGTTCCTTTCGTTCATTTTCGGGACAGAAGTATTTTCAAAGATTCATATCAGATGGCAGCACAACCTACATAGATCTCAAGTCTCTTTTGCCCATTATAAGCACAGTCTGCCGTTCCGAACGTCCGCCATTTTTTGTCAAACTCGTTGCTTAAAATTTTTAAAACTATACAAATTTCGAAGTTAAAAACCATTTAAATCCGATAACAGCACCAGATATGATAAATATTTTTAATGTGATTTGTGTTTCTAAAAACCAGGGAGGTTTTTTATTTTGAATTTTTAACAGCAGTACTATTTATTTAAGCCTGCCAACAAAGACAGGAAAAACTAACACTCTTAAAAAATAATCAAAAAAATTTTTTTAATACGTTTTACTGTGTATGGCACATATCGGTGAAAGGTATGGCACTTATGGGTTATCTCCTTAATGTTATGTGTATGGCACTTATTGGTTATCTCCTTAATTGGAAATTGTGCTAGTTAGGTCCAATTCTGTGGTCTACAATATAAGTAAGCAAAGTTTTCGCCTTCACTTTCATCGGCGTGGGGAGGGGGGAGGCTTCTATACTGTCCGAAAAGTATTTTCGATCCATCTCCTATCTTGCCCTGCATCGGGAAAGAAACCGAAAATACAACCCCATGATGTAATGCGCCCTTTCGGTCTTCGCCCCTTAATCGATGTATCTCGCAAACCCCCGAATTTTCTTCGCGAGCTTTATCACCCCGCCCGGCCCCTATGCCACCACCTTGATGTCGCTCGGTGGTACATCCTTCATATTTGCTACCGCTTACTATCCGCTACAGGTCACTTCGAGAAATGTTCGTCGTGCTTTCTACGCAGACGTAATACGCCTGTTGCGGCTCAGTCCCTTGTTCGCTAAAGCTCTTCAACTCCCAAATATAGCTTCGCGAGCTCTTTCATTCCACCCACGAAATGTAAATATTAGTAAAGTCTCAATAAGGCAATATATATATATTAAATATTTGCGCACCAAGAAATAGTTCACAGAATCTAACGAAATTTTATATATGTGAGTGCAACGTTGATATAAGTAAGTGATATAAAAATCAAAGCAGAAGATAATTTATTACAGGAAAAACTACAAATGAATAGAGGTTCTAGTACCCTGTTGGGCCACCTCAAGCGTGAATATACGAAGCGAAATGGGCGGACATTGAGGTATACAGGTCCCGTATGGTGTCCTGCGTCATCTCATTCCACAGTTGTTGTAAGCGCGACTCTAGTTCGACCAAACTCGTAGGCTGTCCAACTTGCCGTCTCAAGTACTCCCAGACATGCTCGAAATGTGACAAATCTGGGGATCGGGCAGGCCAGAGAAGAATGGTAATATGGCGGAGGCATTCCTGTGACACCCTTGCTGTGTGTGGCCGAGCATTGTCCTGTTGAAAAATGCCCCCTGGGAGCCCTGCCATGAGTGGCAACACATGTGGCTAAAGGATGTCACGAACGTACCGCTGAGTTGTCATGGTTTCGTGGATCAATATTAGAGGTGACCGGGTGTCGTCTGTGGGCCGCTGTAAAGAGGTGGCAGGATTGAGGCGTGTCCCACGGGGCCTTCACACATATACACGATTGTCATCACTGCCCAAATTGAATCTCGATTCATCGCTGAAGACAACCTGGTTCCATTCGGTTGCGGTCCAATCCCGTCGAGCAAGACACCACTCCAAACGGAAGCGACGGTGGGTGGGTGTCATTAGCAGCACACGTAATGGGCACTTCGATACCAAATGTCCTTCAGCCAGGCGCCTCGCGATGGTACGGACAGACACACGGGCCGTAGTGAAGGTGCTGCCTGTGTCCGGATGGCGGATAGTGATGCAGTTGGCGCTGTGTGTGCGTGTCGGGTGATGTGACGGTTTTCTCGGCAATCAGCCGGCCGAGAGCATTCTGAGCATAGCCGGCGTGTATGCGACCTCTCTCTCATCTACTGGTCCATACACCTCTTCACAGTAAAGTCAGAACTGCCTAGGTGGCGGGCTACTGGTCGAGCTGACCACCCGGATTCTCATCATCCCGATGATTCCTCCCTCTCGAACTCTGACAGCTGATCATATTGTCTTCGATGGCAGCGTAACGGCATCCCTAATGAAAAAGCGTCCCTCTGCAATAGATTAAGTACAGGCAAAAAGCCCCTGCGTACCTTTTTTCTGCGCCAGGGAGAACGAAGTTCAACGTCCTCTGGTGGCATTACGAAATGCACAATCAAGGTGTATTTCTAATCATTTGCATATTTGCCTGACACGTACGTTTCGTTACGATCCCACAATTACTTCTTGGTGCGCAAATTTTTATGGCAATGAGTGTGTATATATATATATATATATATATATATATATATATATATATATACATCTCTCTCTCTGTATATATATATATATATATACAGAGAGAGAGAAGTAGAATAGAGAGAAGTCGCAACTCAAAAAACCCTAACTTTAAAATATGCCTACATAATAAAAAAGTATTAAAATAGAGAATCATCAATCAAATGGAAAATAAAGTGCACATTTCTGGACATTAAGCTGAAGATAATCAACAAGTATCAATGGAATGGAATCGATAATTGAAAATCAAATAAAATCCAAACATTAAAGCTATACACGTGGATAAGCACTAGGCCTAAAAAACTCTTCTTCAAGTCCAAGTATTTAATCAAAATGGACACAAAATGCATGTTTCTGATATTAGAGATCGATTATATCTATAAACTCTAATAACTTGGGCTACATACATAAAGATGGAAAAATTATAAAGGAAATAAGAATACCTGAAAAAAAATTGCAAATGTCCTAACCATTGGAGTCAAGAATGAAGAGACCAGTGTTGCCAATCGCAAAAGATAAAAGTAGAGAATTACTGTTGTAAATCGTGAGAAATAAATAACAGTATTGTGAAAAGGCAATAAAAGATGATATTCTACAGTTAGAGCTACAAAATAATGGGGCATCACAGAGAAGATCGAAATTGGCTTGACCAATGAAATCTGTGCTAATACTGGAAATGCAAATTTTAATTAATTAATACTCAATTAGTCTAAATCAAAATTTTAGGCCCGTCTTGCTCATCTACGGGCTCATATGTAAAGTTTTAGAACTGTACATTTTGCCGCTAGTTAACGAAGTGATAAAAAATTATGTGAAATTTTTAATACAGGATGAATTACCACAATAAAACATATAATTGTTGTGTAATAATATATAGTTGCGTTTTAGTCGTAACAGTTTTTGATATCAATAGTTCTGTTGACGCTCTGTTTGTTTATAATAATCGACAATAAGTCTTATCATTGTCAACGTTCAACACCATCCTAAATGTACTAACGAACGTTGCATTCAAGTTTAGAATTAAATATCTATACTTTTAATATGTTCCGCTCTTCAATAATTCAGTCCTCGGCTATCTTTCTAATGTTTCTACCGACAACCAATCACAGAGATATTGAAAATCGGCTCGACCAACGAAATCATTGTCCATACTGAAAACAATTTTTCACTTCAGAAGTGCATAAAAGGTAGAATAATTCATAAACTAATTCGAAATAATAAAAAAAAACTTGCAAAAATTCAACTTATTGCAAAAATTTTACTATGTAGGCACATGCCTGTAAAAATTCGTCGTCTTGCTATTGCTAGTCTGTCCCGGACACGAACTCACAGCACAAATTTTTGTTGTTTTGACACTTTGACATTAAATATTTCTTAAATTAAAGTTTAAATAAAAAACGGCTTATTTCAGCGTATTTCCCTAAAATTCCTCTACACATGCACTAAATCTAACATTTTTGTATGCTATAATTTTTGCGGTACAAGACAGAAAATTTTGAGCGATGCGAAATTTGTCACACAGCGGCGGCTATGTTTTTTCAATATAGAGTTTTATTTGAATGCAGAATATATATGTTCCTCTATATGAGATTCATTACATGAGTAAGATTTGTCGCTTTTATTTTCGACACAAACATTTATTTTCTTTTCTCTTATGAAAACTATAATCTAAAAAAAATCACAATTAAAAATAATCTATTTTTGCGGAAAATTCAGCAACGCGACTCATTTATGCAGGACAAGCAATCGTAGTAAGCTCGACCGGATACCCAACAGTGTTTCAACTAAATTGAGACCAGACTTGGCCATGTCTACTTTTCCAATTTAATCTGCTCTCGGTTTGACCTAAATTTCCCAGTTAATACGTGTCGGGCTAAATTTGAAATTTGATTTGGGTTTGGGCCGGGCCACAAAATTTTTTTCCGCACTCGAATCGGATTAGTGTTAATTTTTACAATGATACAATTGCTTACATTTGAAGAATGATTTTATATTGTCATAAACAGGTACTTTAATTTGATTTTGGTGTACATAAATTGTGATATCCAGAAAATTAACTTGTCTCTAACTCTTCTTATTTTTTACCTCAAATGATTCCACCCATGAGATATGACTGCATTCCACTTCCCTCATCTTCTTGCAATTTAAACCACATAAAGTAAGTATTCGAGGTAGGTAGACTACACTTGTAACGCGGAAAATAAAATTAATCGATGTTTTTAGAGGTTTTTGTAAGCAATATCCGAATAAAAGTGTGCATCCTTGATTTTGCACGATTCTGGGTCTAATTTAATGCGCAGTAGCAAAGTTCAAAGGCGATTACATAAAAATATAAACCTCAAAATCATTGCACATTTTAAACTCGTGTTTCAAAAATCGAAAACGTGCTAAGTGCCGCCCACTAGCAATTCACGAAACAATAATAATTACAAGTAATTAGCTAATGACTATAGCATACTGAATTTTGTGGGTAGTATACAAAGATAAGTGTGGTTTTGGAGTTATCTTACTTTGTTTCCCTTCCAAGGGTATTTATAAAGCATATTCTCAAGAACGTTTTGCGTTCAATGTTTAAACACAATTAAGTGTGAAAGAAATTAATTCGTTTTGATTTAATTCGCCTTCACTATTATTGCTGTTTCAACAGTGTTGTTGGGACCCAGACCGTCCGACCTGCCAGAAAGGTGTAAGGTTTGGACGGCCGGGTTTCAACAGTGTGTATTGTTTTCTCATTTTTGAGCGATGAATTGCTATCTTAAAGAGTTCACCCCCTTACAAATTTTGATCAGCAAACTAAATTATCAATATGCAAATTCTACTACTTGGCTTTTTGATTCCATGAAAATCTATCGACATAAGTATCAAATTTCACACCTATTTCATCTGGGTATGATTTTGCGTTCACTTGAGTATTCATGGAATTTGATCTGCAACATTGAAATAGAAACATTCTCGTTAACGCTATTTAACGAAAAGTTTTTCCTTATACTACCAAATATCAGTTTTATGGCTATTCTATTAAAATTTAAAATACACGCTTTTTACAAACAAAGCATGCATCAGATAGAAAACAGACAAACCTATAAGAATATTCTGTCAAGAATTTGAAAAGTCCTGCACGGTATAGCAATAAAACTAAATTATTAATCTATGTCTATGGACGTGATTTTGCGCTCACTTGCGAATTCAAACATTTTGATCTGCAATATTTAAATGAAAACATTTTATCTATGTTCTTAAAAATCTGAGAGACAATTGCTTCGGAATCTGGGGAGGCAGTGTCTACGAAAACGAGCTTTCACGTTTCATTCTTTCTATTCGTTCAAAGAAACGTTATAAGTGGATAAAATATTTGTGAGTGTTGTTTGTCAGTAGGTTGTTTAAGTGCCTACTGTCTTCTCTAATTCGCTTTCCATTTCGTCACTGAAATACTTATGAGTGCTCGATGCCATAAAAAAAAACTGTCTCTCTTCACAAAATGTTTTGCTTCATTCGATACTATGCGGCTTATCTATCGCTAGAAAGTTATAGATCGTTCGAAAGGAAGAAAGTGTGCAGTTTCACATTACCAATATTCGCTACTTTAGGGGGTGCCGCACACTAAAATATTCGATTTAAAATAACGAATGAGAAACGTCTACTTTACAATTTGATAGAGGCTTAAAATTTGGTATATAGACTAATCACTTGATAAAAAAACCCAAGATGAATACAGTTTTTTAAAAATGTTCATTAAGGGGGTGCTACACAGAAAAAGTTCGAAAGATGAAATGATAGAAAAAGCATGCTTCGCGATAGAATAGGGACTTCAAATTTAGTGTACGTGTAGATAGTTCGAAAGGAAGAATTTGTGCAATTTTAGATTTCTTAGATTTGCTACTATCTAAGGGGCTCCGTACACCAAAATGTTCGATTATCCTTAATAAATGAGGCACGCTTTCTTTTCAATGTGATAGAGTCTTGATATTTGGTATATGGTATTTCTATATATCGCAATTTTAAAATAGATTGCGTCATCAAAACGCGATTCTTTTTTAAACATTCACAAAAATGTTTGTTTGAAAGAATGTTTTTTTATCCTTTTGGTTGTGTTAAAATGGAAAGTCCGAGAAAAGTAACCATAGGATAAGGAACTGGGATAAGGAATCATTGCTAAGGGACCATATTGTGCGAAAATTGCGTAAAATGCCACTGCAACATTTAATAACTAGAAACTTATTTAAATTTTAAATACATCTCGAAGAGACGTTTATTCCTCTATACTAAATTTCATGGTTGTACGGCGTTTAGATTTTCCGTTAGAGATTAACCAACAGATTTCAATAAACAAACTATTCATTTACTATTATAGGCTATAACATGTAATCGACGTTGCCCGAGATTTAATGCAGGGATTAATTACATTCATTCATTCAGATTTTCCAAAGGCGTAGCAGACCTCTGAGTGGATTCAAGTGCATTTTCTATAGCTTGTCTATTGATAGTAAGTATCCCTTTAAAGCTGTTTTGAAAGGGAATTCTTCTCTATTTTCTATGGCATTAAGATGCAAACGATGCAATAATATTTTCAATCTATAAGGAACTGATTTATGCTAAAATTGTTCAAAATTATGCTTCAACATTTACTAACTGAAAAACTATAAATTATAATTTTAGTAAAATATAATTTTTAATTTTAGTAAAGTATAATTTTAGAAAAGTATAATTTTAAAATTCTCTATGGAGGTGCTTCTTCTAGAAAGCCAAGGTACCCCTGTATCAAAAGCAAGTCGCTTAGATTATCCACTGCAGATGACACAGAAAAACAGACAGACATACAAACAGACAGACATACAAACAGGCACTTTCTTTTATTATTATAGAAGATAAGAGAAACATTGAGATTTAAAAACTGAAAATAGTACTTCACTGCTCCGTAGTTGAACATTTTTTAATATTTACAGCCAAGTGATATGTTTTATTCTGCTCGGATTCATCGGATATCTCTGAAAGTATTCCATTTCGTACAGGCACGCATCCTATGTTTATTTTATTTACCATACGTAGAAAGTTGTTGGCATACAAATGCTACACTTTCGGAATGATGAATGGCTTGTTTTCAAGCGTGGCGCGAAATGTCGTCTGAGCTATTTTCTCTCCTGCGACAGTTCCGCGAAAATTGAGATCTCAATGAACTAAGTGATCGTGATCAGCAGAATGGAAGCAAAATGAGTTCTGCGAAATAATCCGATTCCGGAAAATAGAAATATATTTTAATTTCGTTCGGATAGTTTTAGATGCGGTAGTAGCAAATGCTGCTGTTTCCACGGTTAAATTTTTCAAAATTGTGAATCGGATTAAATAAATACTGAAAATGGAAAATTTAATATCTATGGTATTGTAATAATGGGCGTTAAGAGAAAGTTTGGTTTATTTGTGCTGCAAACTATAATCACATACAATTCTTTCTCTCCTCCGACAGTTCCGCGAAAATTGAGAACACAATGAAGTAAGTGATCGCGATCAGCAGAATGGAAACAAATTGAGTTCTGAGAAATAATCCGATTTCGGATAATAGAAATATTTTTTTCGTTAAGATAGTTTTAGATGCGGTGGTGGCAGATGCTGCTATTTCCACGATTATATTTTTCAAAATTTTTGATCAAATTAAATGAATATTGGAAATGGAAAATTTAATATGTGTTGCATTGTAATAGTTGGCGTGAAGGGAAGGTTTGGTTTATTTGTGCTGCAAACTATAATCACACACAATTTTTTCTCTCCTCCGACAGTTCCGCGAAAATTGAGAGCACAATGAACTAAGTGATCATGATCAGCAGAATGGAAGCAAAATGAGTTGTGCGAAATAATCCAATTTGGGAAAATAGAAATACATTTCTTTTCGTTTAGATAGTTTTAAAGTAGTAATAGTTTCGTTTAGATAGTGTTGTTGTAGTGGTGGCAGATGCTGCTGTTTCCACGGTTAGATTTTTCAACATTTTGCATTGGATTATATAAATATTGGAAATGGAAAATTTAATATGTATTGCATTCTAATAGTTGGCGTTATGCGAAGGTTTGGTTTAATTGTGCTGCAAACTATACTCACATACAATTCTTTCTCTCCTCTGACTGTTCCGCGAAAATTGAGATCTCAATGAAATAAGTGATCTTGATCAGAAGTATGGAAGCAAAAACAGTTCTGCGAAATAATCCGATTTCAGAAAATAGAAATATTTTTTTTCTTTTGGATAGCTTTAGATATGGTGGTGGCAGAGGCTATTGTTTCCACCGTTAGATTTTTCAAAATTTTGGATCGGATTAAATAAATATTGGAAATGGAAAATTTAATATGTATTGCATTATAATAGTTGGCATTAAGGGAACGCTTTTTTATTTGTGCTGCAAACTATAATCACATGCAATTCTTTCTCTCCTCCGACAGTTGCGCGAAAATTGAATGCATAATGAACTAAGTGATCGTGATCAGCAGAAGGGAAACAAAATGAGTTCTGCAAAATAATCCGATTTCGGAAATAGAAATATTTTTTTCGTTCTATAGTTTTAGATGCGATGGTGGCAGATGCTGCTGTTTCCACGGTTAGATTTTTCAAAATTTTGGATAGGATTAAATAAATATTGGAAATGGAAAATTTAATATGTATTGCATTGTAATAGTTGGCGTTAAGGGAAGTTTTGGTTTATTTGTGCTGCAAGTTATAATCACGTGCAATTCTTTCTCTCCTCCGACAGTTCAACAAAATTGAGATATCAATGAACTAAGTGATCGTGATCAGCAGAATGGAAGCAAATGAGTTTTGCGAAATAATCCGATTTCGGAAAATAGAAATTTTTTTTTTTTTCGTTTGGATAGTTTGAGATGTGGTGGTGACAGATGCTGCTGTTTCCACGGTTCGATTTTTCAAAATTGACTAAATATGGGTTAAATAAATATCGGAAATGGAAAATTTAATATGTATTGCATTGTAATAGTTGGCCTTAAGGGACGGTTTGGTTTATTTGTGCTGCAAATTATAGTCACAGGCAATTCTTTCTCTCCTCCGATAGTTCCACGAAATTTGATATCTCAATGAACTAAGTGATTGTGATCAGCAGAATGGAAGCAAAATGAGTTCTGCGAAATAATCCGATTTCGGAAATAGAAATAGTTTCCTTCATTCTATAGTTTTAGATGCGGTGGTGGCAGATGCTGCTCTTTCCACGGTTTGATTTTTCAAAATTTTGGATCGGATTAAATAAATACTGAAAATGGAAAATTTAGCATGTATGGTACTGTAATAATTAGCGTTAAGGGCAGGTTTGATTTATATGCGCTGCAAGCTGTAATCGCGTACAAAATCTTGAATTTCGTAAGTGAAGTCAAATAAAAATTTTGAAGACGACAAGTTATAATAGAAAAATGGCAGAGAAATACCAAATATTTATTTATTGTCCATGTCACATGTAAAATTCCAGATTCTTGTTATCGATAGCATCCCCATTGAAATGAGTGGTAGCTACATCATAAACTTTGTCTGATGTGAATATCGATTTGTATGAATAAATATCACATCAAAATGCCAGCAGGTTCTAAAAAGTCTGCTGGATATTTGAAGCCAAAAAGAGCGTACAGCTCTAATGCGAAGAATTGCAATTTTAGCCAATATATCCCAAAGAGGTTATTATTCATTATTGTCTGATAATGTTAACTTTACAAAAGCAAAAAAGCAATTAAAAAAACTAAATAAAAAATAACCAATGGGTTTGAAACAATACCAGATTCCGAAATTTGGCACAGAAATGCAAATATGGCAACCCCGACTCACAGCGCTGTTACCCAAACGGCATATAATTATTACTTTCCCTGCAATACATGGTAATGTATAGGGAAAGTATTGGAATCATACCGACTCGCAACTCGAGTTTTCGACGGATCTACACGTTTCGAGACCTCTAGAATACGAAAAAACTATTTTTAACGTGACGTCTGTATGTGTGTCTGTGTGTCTGTCTGTGTGTCTGTGTGTCTGTCTGTGTGTCTGTCTGTCTGTCTGTGCAGATTTTGTATCCACTCCAACTAAAAACCAATGGACCGAATTTTATAAAATTTGGTAGGTAAGTCACTTGCGGGCGAATCTAGTGCTGATATGTTTTGGGTACGATTCGGGATAAAAGAACCCGCCTTTTTTGCGAAATGGCCCGAAAAAGCTTGTATTCACTCTAGCTGAAAAACGAATGGACAGAATTTCACAAAATTCAGCAGATAAGTCAATTGTGGGTCACTCTGGTGCTGATAAGATGTTCGTACGATTGGGAAAAAAATAACCTGTCCTTTTTTGCCAAATGTCCAGCAAAACTCGTCGAAATCTAAAATAAAAAACTACGTATGCTCAAATATATCCAATAAATACTTGTTTATACGTAATTTTTACCGAAGAAAAGAATAAGACCAACTCCATTACGCTAGGACTAGCCGTTCTTGAGATATGTTAGTTTTTCGTATTTTCTCTACGCCACCTATGAAAATAAGTCCAGTTACAAAATGAGAACGAAAATTGAATTAAAAGTGAAATAAATTTATTTAAAATAAAGATAACGTGGAAATAAGTCTGCAGGGAAAGTCATCTGCTGCCCACATCAGATTTTTACTTTCCCTGCAATACATGGTAATGTATAGGGAAAGTATTGGAATCATGTCGAAAATCGCAACTCGAGTTTTCGACGGATTTACACGTTTCGAGATCTCTAGAATACGAAAAAACTATTTTTAGCGTGACGTCTGTGTGTGTGTCTGTGTGTTTGTCTGTCGGTCTGTGCATATTTTTTATCCACTCTAAACTAATTGTCCGAATTTCATAAAATTTGGTAGGTAAGTCATTTGTGGGCGAATCTGGTGCTGTTTAGTTTTGGGTACGATTCGGGATAAAATAACCCGCCTTTTTTGGCGAAATGGTCCGCAAAAGCTTGTATCCATTCTAGCTAAAAATCTAATGGACAGAATTTCACAAAATTTGGTAGATAAGTTGCTTGTGGTTCACCCTGATGCTGGTTAGATTTTGGTACGATTCGAAAAAAATAACCTGTCATTTTTTGTAAAATGGCCCGCAGAAATCGACAAAATCTAAAATAAAATACTATGCATGCTGAAATATAGCCATTAAATTCTTGTTTTATACGTAAATTTTAACGAAGAAAAGAATAAGACCAACCCCATTAAACTAAGACTAGCCGTTCTCGAGACATTTTAGATTTTACGTATTTTTTCTACGCCACCTTTGAAAATAAATCCAGTTACCAAGAGAGAACGAAAATTGAATTGAAAGTGAATTATATTTAATTAAAATAAAGAGAACGTGGATATAAGTCTGCAGGGAAAGTCATGTGCTGCCCACATCAGATTTTTTATCTAGGAATCGACAGGTAAAGAAACACTTCAGATCTGATTTTTCCCCATCTAATTTTTTCCAGCTTGTCTTTCCAAAATCAAAAGTCTATCTCATGTAAATGAATCTAGATATTTATTAATATGCACTGCATTAGTAAGAATTGGATATTTGATATTAAAATACGATTTCGATTACTTTTGTCACAAACTCTGAAACAACTAATTACTCGTAATGATCCTAATCTTGTGTGTGTGTGTGTGTGTGTTTGTGTGTGGAAATTTTAACTTTCAACTACCCAAAGTTCGGTTACGCGCAATAATATAATAATATGTTTTTTAAATAAACAAAACTTTTGCTTTTTCTCTTTTGCTTATTTAAGAGTGATCTTCTTATCACTCTTGCTCAATATATATAAATGAATTTGAAAATTCATCTAATTCATCTGTCTGTCTGTTTGTTTCAATATCACAGAAGAACGGCTACAGAATTTCATGAATTTTTTATAAGAAGCCTTGGTATAGTCTCACTTATAATTTAGGTGTCCGTCTGTCCTTCTGTTTGTTTATTTCCATGTCCTTCCAACCGCTTCCTGACTTTGAGCGTGACCCAATCGTTATCTGAGTTTCCAAACAAGTTCCAATACAGGTTTTCTCAGAAACCGGGGGGAAAGACTAAATTTACAATTAGACACAGCCAAGCAGTTCTAAATTTAGGCTGTGCTTACTCGGAAAACACACTCTTAAATCGTCATTATCCAATTAATATACAGGGTTCCTAGCAAAGTTCTTAAAGTCTTTTGTAAGAAAAGGTCCATTAGTATTCACATTAGTTCTATGTATATTAAAGTGACCCTGCCCGATCGAATAACATAATTTTCAGGACTCCCTAGCGGAGAATACAAAAAGTTAGAATTGTGAACTCGGCATCAAAGCGAGATAGATGAAAAAGCCAATCATAAAGTTGTACAACATGGTCTAATGAGTATAAGAATCGCCTTGTCAATAAAACTGTCATAGAAATCATTTACATGACACTGCATGGTCATTGGCGAATTGCTGTCTTATACCGAAATAATAAAATAAATGACACTTACATGAACAGAAATATAATGTAGAGCCTGTTTAAAATGTCTCCCAGCAGAGACAATGCGCAGTTCAATTGCTGAAAGAATATTTCTGTGTACTTCTATAAGCATTGAAGGTGCCACAGTATTAGAGGCCTTGATGATACGACTTTTGACGGGTATTTATTGCCCTCCGTATGCAAGTTTCATTCGTTCCGGGTGTCAATTCCTACTTATGAGACAATGCTCTACATCTTTGTAGTTGTCTTTCTTTATCTAGCTCACTTTGTCTCATATTTCGATATCCTAACTTTTGAATTCTGCACTAGGGGTGCTGCAACCCCTCCCCCCCGGGACAGGCCACCCTGAAATGGCGGTTACGGATGTTGGCTCTGTAGCCTTGATCCTCCGACTCTGGGGGGCATATTAATCGGGTCCGTCGAACCAGCGAGTCTATTAGGCCCCGACTCTTCCGGGTGTCCGTGACCACTGGACTGCGCCTATTTATGGCCTGAGCCAAGGTCCGGACGGTGGCTAGGGTCGGGTTTGGCGGGTTTTCTTCGGGACCCTGCCCGGTGAATGATCCCGTCGAAAACGTGGCCCTCGGCTGTGGCTTTGCTGGAAGTGGAATTTGCATCGTGCTTCCTCCCCTCGTAGTCGGCAAAAACCAATAGGTTGTTGCGGGAGGTTGACTGAATCTGCAACCCCTTTTTCTATCGGACATGCTCACTTTACTATAGATAGGCCTAACATGCACGTTCCTGAATCTCTCCTTACAAAGTTAGTTAGGTGAATAAGGACTGTCCTAAATAACGATTTTAAAATGTAAAATTATACAATCCATATATGCAGATTGATTAACAAATCAATTTAAAATATATTATTATCAATCCTTAAGAAATTAATTAAAACAACAGGATATTCTGTTGTTGATTATTTTACCTTACGTGACTCCAACATATAGTACCACTCAAACCTGCAACCACTATACAGAACATTACAACTAATGTTTCCTCTGTTTACTTCAACTTCCCGGAAGTTTATTGTGGACTAAAATAAAGAAAAAATTTTAAGGAACACCTGCTGCTTCCATTTTGGTGGTCTACAACGTAAGGACAAGTTTCCATATATATTGGGGACAGAAAGTGGATAAATTCAAGCCTAAATTCGTTTCCAAAACTCCACTTTAAGAAGAGAAAACTTAGCAGGGGACGGCGAAAAACTGATCCTACTTCTTAGATAAACCTTAACAAGTTCCTTCTGTATTTATTGCTTTCAAGACTGCTCTGTATTTTGACAGCGTTTGCTCGGCTCAGGAGCTGTAACTTATGTAGTTGTCAGGTTGCAGCGAGCAACTCAGCAGGATATGGATTTTCTAAACTGTATGGCACAGAGGGAGTAATCACTTACACGAGCTACTTCAAGTTTCGAAAATTGTTGCTTAACATTCTTTTAATTCGGTTTTATAACTTTTACAAATATTAATCAGATATGAAGTTTTAAATCGTATGTAGTTTTAAATAATATGTAGTTTGATGCAGTTTTAAATAATATGTTTAACTCGTTTGAAAATACGTTTAACTCGAAATTAATGGACACCATTATTTAGATAATGCAGTTTTAAATAATATGTTTAACTCGAAATAATACGTTTAGCTCGTTTGAAAATACGTTTAACACGAAATTAATGGACACCTTTATTTAGATAATGTAGTTTTAAATAACATGTTTAACTCGAAATAATATATTTGGCCCGTTTGAAAATACGTTTAACTCGTTTGAAAATACGTTTAACTCGAAACTAATAAAAACCATTATTTAGATGTTATCGCAACCTGTTCTCGATATCAGAATATTTTGTTTTCCGTATGGAGCGCAATATCTTCAACAAATTAGGCAAATTGAATAAAATTTGATACGATTTTTCCAAACTGCGAATGTTAAAATATCAAAAACCTATTACTTTTCAGAGATTCCAAACTAGGGGAATATGGTAATTTTTTCAAACATTTATTATTGGAAATAAAAAATAGTAGTATAATAATAGAAGCATAATTTTGTTAACATTTATTGTACATATGGCCTTTTTAAATGTAATTTTTTTATTTAGAAGTGAATGGCATAACTTAAATGAACGATAATTTCGCAGTTCTTAAAGTTAGCAGTTGAGAAACTAAATTTTTATCTACAATATCTCAACAATTATGCCTATAAATTCCTTAGCAATTCACGTATATTCACTGTTGTTAAATTATTGAATGATTTGTAAGTACTTTTAGGTAAAAATATATAGGTATTATTGTTTAGTAGTTATCATGAGCCGTTCTCAAAGTATTAGAAATTTTATTTTCCACAGGATGCACGATATTACTCAAAATAATTAATTAAATCATATGAAATGTGGTAAGCATATTTCAATCGATAACTAGAGTAATTTTCAGGATATTTTCGAGAAATTCATATACAATTAGATCTTTTATAACAATACATCATGGAAACAGTATTAACAACAGAGAGAACGATGTTATAAATTATGGACACTGGATAAACCATAGAACAACAAAAGGCGAATAAAACTCAACCTTTTATTGTTTAATTAAACAATAAAGTGCGGCTCAGCTTGATCTCATACCAGAATTATTTTTTTTTTCAAATTTTATAAGAAAAAATTTGAAAAATCGGTATCGTGGGTCCAAAATATTGCAACTATAGCGTGTTACCCCACTTTAAAAGTCTTGAAAAAATCTTTTGATTGATACCATACTCGACCATGTACCCGCGGGGCGGAGACTTGCCCCCAAGGGGGGGGTCTAATTACATCATAAACAACAAAATTGTGTATTGAGGCTATTTTTCACAACAATGATTGAAGCCATTAAGAATCGTGCTCATTGAGCCACAATTATACCCTTTTGTGCATGATAATGTCAAATTTTGTTCTATACTGCCATGTTAAATAATCTGATGTGGGCAGCATATGACTTTCCCTGCAGACTCAAATTCATTTTTTCTTTATTTCTTTAATAATTCATTCAATTGAGTTTAATTGCACAAAATAATACTAAATTTGCATTTTTAATTCAATTTCTGTTTTTATTTGTTAATTGGACATTTTTCCAAAATCGGCATAACTAAATGCGAAAAATCTCAAATATCTCGGGAATGGTTAGTCCTAGAGTACTGGAGTTGTTCTTATTCTTTTCCTCATCAAAAATTACGTATAAAACAAACATTTAATTGATATATTTAAACATACGTAGATTTTATTAGCTTTTGGAGATTTTTGAGGGCTATTTCGTAAAAAGAGGAAGGCTGTTCTTTTCCGAATAATACCAAAATCTAATCAGCACCAGAGTGACTTATCTACTACATTTTATGAAATTTGGTCAATTAGTATTTTAGCTAGAGTGGATAACTGAAATTTTTACTGGCCATTTCGCAAAAAAAAAGGCGGATTCTGTTTTTATGAATCGTATCAAAAACTAATCAGCACCAGGGTCATAGTCACTTACCTACCAAATTTTATAAAATTCAGTCCATTAGTTTTTGAGTTAGAGTAGATACATACATTGCACGGACAGACACGCAGACACACACACAGACGTCACGCTAAAAATAGTTTTTTCGTATTCTAGAGGTCTCGAAACGTGTAGATCCGTCGAAAACTCGAGTTGCGATTTTCGGCATGATTCCAATACTTTCCCTATACATTACCATGTATTGCGGGGAAAGTAAAAATATAAAATTTCGAATAAATTTCGAAGTTTTTGCTCGAATTTAAAAAAAAAATCTATCTAGTTCTAGATTATTTGATGCCAAAGGCGGATATAAAACTTCGTGAAAATCCATTAATATTTGTGGCTGCTATCGGTTACACAAGAACTCGACTACAGACATACAAACAGACAGAGAGGCGGACGGGGCATCACTCCAAAATTAATTAAAACGTGTTCAAGAAGTCTTAAAACATTTATTGACATCAAGATCTCGAATTTGAAAATTTTAGTAAACACAAGTATAGTACTTTCTCTATACGATATTACATAATATGAGAAGGTAAAAATAGTTTTGAGTTGAAAATTGCAGAGAAATCATGTCACGGAGGGAATAGAATCTTCAGATGGACAAACAACGCTCTGTCCATTGAGCTACTGATACGTTTATTTTTCTTACAATAATAGAAGTCGACCTCACAAAATATTCTGGTGATAAGGGTTTGCAGGAGAAGAAATTTAGAAATCACTTTCTTAGATAAATTTTATCTTTGGCATACCAGTATAATCTCAAACGGGTAGAAGGATGTTTTCCTTTTGTTGTTCGCTTAAATTCTTCTAGAAGTGTTTTATAAGCTTAAATACAAATTTTGTATAAAGCATGTGCATACATTTCATAAAAGATATATTAATAATGTTGGTTTACATAAGTCTCTTGAATGATTTTCGCATCAGTTAGCATGAGCATGCCGTTACCTGTATTTTTCACTTAAAACAGAAGCTTGATACATAAGAAAAATAAATGCATCGCAATGCCAGAAATGTTATTTTTTCAGTTCAATCTGTATTTTCTTAAAACATGTTATTCCCCCGTTTACAACTTCAGATTGTGCAGTCTTGGATGTTGGTATTTTCCGTGAATGTTTCTTTGAATGTTAATATTTCCATTCCATTTTTACTTTTTCTGGTAATGTATAGGGAAAGTAATAGAATCATGTCAAAAATCGCAATTCGAGTTTTTGACGGATCTACACGTTTTGTTACCTCTAGAATACGAAAAAACTATTTTTAGCATGACGTCTGGGTGTGTGTCTGTCTGTCTGTCTGTCTGTGCAATGTCTGTATCCACTCTAACTAAAAACCTAATTGACCGAATGTCACAAAATTGGTAGATAAGTCCCTTATGGGTGACCCTGGTTCTGATTACATTTTGGTACAATTCGGGATAAGAGAACCTGACTTTTTTTGCAAAATGTCCGCCAAATTTGCCTTTATTCACTCTAGCTGAAAACTAATAGACCAAATTTTACAAAATTTGGCAGATATGTCACATGTGGGTTACCCTGGTGCTGATTAAAATTTGGTACGATTCGGGAAAAAAAAAGAACCTACCTTTTTTGCGAAAAGGACCACAAAAATCGTTAAATCTAAAAATAAAAGACTACATATATATTAATTAAATGCTTGTTTTATACGTAATTTTTAACGACGAAAGGAATAAGGAAAACTCCATAACACTCGGACTAGCCGTTTTCGATATATTTTAGTTTTTTCGCATTTTCACTACGCGACTTTGAAAATAAATCCAGTTACCAAATAAGAACGAAAATTGAACTTAAAGTGCAAATTCAGTGTAATTTAAAATAATTATGGGTGTTATTTGCGTAATTAAGCTCAATTTAATGAATTATTGAAGAAATAAAGAGAATGTGAATATGAGTCTGTAGGGAATGTCATGTTCTGCTTACATCAGATTTTTAGAGCTGCAACTGCGAAATTATGATGATTTACCTGTCAGGAAGTTTTATTGAAGTATTAGTATTTAAGCCTGCCAAATACAGGAAAACAAACATTCTTAAAAAGTAAATTACAACGTTTTTTATAATTTGTAAAGAACATTGCTGTCCCAGTCGGGAATCGAACCATGAATCTTCGTACTGGTCAGCCATCGCTTAGACTACTGGGATGGACTTGCAGGCTATTATCTTCGAAGAGGACTCTGCGTTCTCCACATTTTAATATCAGAGTAGCGTACAACTGATAATCTGACTGACCACCAGCCACTATTTTTACTTCAGCTTAGGGTTCTACTGCTGTTTTTACCCCCCAGGTTAGCTTCCTACGTGGTTGTTATCCTCCTATTTTGAAATCGGGGCTCCATATTCCAGAGTCCACTGAATCTGTGCTAGTCGTACTAGGACCAATTTGAAACTTCCGACATCTTTGCACTAACCTACAAGTTTGATTTGTTTGGGCGCCATTGTAAAGAACCTTGCTATCCCAATCAGGAATCGAACCCTGGATCTCCGTAACTTTGTTTAACTATGTGTGGCGCTTAGCATTGATAAATGTCTCCTTTGCCTCAACTGGGTTCTATTATCAGGTCGATGCTTGCAGAGAACCTTAAATTGGACCATAGATCTTCGGATTGGCCAGCCAACACTACACCGTTGAGATACTGAGAGGAAATTGTATTCTCTTATCGTCAAAGTGAACTCTGCATGCTATAAGTGCGAACAATTTCATCTTTTTTAGTCACTTTCTAGAGTCTATGTAAAGTCTACCCCCCCCCCTTATTTTTTCGCCCAAAAGGAGGAAATCGAAAATCAAGTTCCGTTCCGTTAGGTTCTGTTCCGTAGGTCATACTATAAGTATTCGACGATTCAGTATCGGGGGCTTCTGGATGGCCTGGAAAGATTTTTCGAAAGTAAATATATTTTCTTCGCCCATCCCCGGAGAAACTGAAAATCCGACTCAAGGTTCCGATAGTATAAGTGTTGTTGCTGTTGAGACCCAGACCCTTTGACCTACCAGAAAGGTGTAAGGTAACCGTTTGGACGGCCGGGAAGTGCCCCCCAATTTAGACCGGAACCCAGTGAGGAAGGCATCCACAGGGACCGTACCCTCTTTCCCCTACCACCAACCTCTCGGAAGGGCTTACGGACCCACACGTTTAACGTGATCGTACTCCGCATAAACACGGCGGCAGTTGTGGCAGCGTGCAAATTCAGCACGCAAACCACAGGGCTACCGCTCCCGCAATGTGCCAACAGCACGCGGTGTTCCCAGATGGTCATCCACCCAAGTACTAATCGCGCCCGATGCTGCTTGACTTCGGTAATCTAACGAGAACCGGTGTTTTCAGTACGGTAGGGCCGTTGGCTAATATTATAAGTGTGCAAAGTTTCAACCGTCTAGGTTACCGAAGGGACGTGTGGGGAGCCTGAAAAGACTTTTTGAAAAAACTATTTTTCCGTCCCCGATAGGGAAATAAAAATCCGGTTCCGTTAGGTTCTGTCCAGAGATTGATACTATAAGTGTGCAAAATTTCAGTCTTCTAGATGATTATGGGATTCTGAAATGACTGGGAAAAAAGCAAGTTAGACAATTATTATATGGTTTGAAATAACAAGGTTTATTCAACATTTTTGCTATTTCAATCTATTTCAAATACTAAAACCAAACATACGCTATTTTAATTAGCTTGTGTTCGGGTATTATTCCACCAACCACAGAAAATTCATTTGAATTTTATTCGTAGCATCGCTACTGGAGAACTTTCATTAATCATTTCACGTAGATAGATTATAAATCAAGGAGAAAAAAAAGGTGAGTTGCCTCCAGCTATTTAAAAGTTTTCCAAGTAAAAATCAAGAAAAGGACGGAAGGTTGTATAAAAAATGCCTTAATTATACTTTATTTCTATTTTGTCTGCTACAACTGTGTACACATACAGACGGAAATCTCCCAATAAATTTATAATGGAACAAAATGCATTTAAAAGTACTAGTATAAATATTATTGTATGCGAAATTTAGACAGTGCCATCTTACAGGGTAAGCTCGCATGGCTCAGGCCGAGGGGCCCCGCAACCGTCAGGGGCCCCCAAATAGATTTTCAGGAATTTTTATTAGGAGCCGCAATCCCCGTAAATTACAGTTAATTTGCTTTTTAAAACATTTTTATAATTCGCTAAAAGAGAAAAAATATTATAGTTCCATATAAAATCTAATGTTTCTTTTGTTGGGAACGCCCTTATAGTTTTGGGGCTAATGTCATGGGAGAGATAGAAAGGTGATTCTAAGCAGCTTTTAATATATTTTAGTATTTTAAATTTTGAATGATTTTTACTTCTTCATACGTAGTATTGAGAACGTATTGTTTTCACGAAAATTTTCGATTTCGAGATTTTGATGCCAATATATGTTTTAAGACCTCCTGAACACGTCTTGGCTATTTTTGGAGTGATGCCCGTCTGTTCACTTTTATCGGATTACTGAATGTTTGATGAGTACTTTTAACCCTAAAAAATACAATAATATTTAGTAGTTATCATAAACAGTTTTCAAAGTATGACATGAAATTTAGTATGATTAATTTATTAAATAACAGCGATACGCCTATGGACTTTTTTTCAGATATCGAATAATAAGAAATCTCTGATGTTTATTATTTTCTCTCAAAAAATCGAAATTTGTTTATCTGTAAGGAAAGTTAAATGTAGGACAAATCAGATTTGTTTTGAATGCAACGATATGTAGTCCTTTAAATGCACTTTATTCCGTTTTGCCCTTCTGGGGACAATTTTGGAAGGTTCCATTGTGAAATAAGCATTATGGAATTTAAAAGCTTCCAAAACTTCCTTAAATAAATCAGGCACCTGTCAGTAAGGTAAGAAAAAAGTTTGTCACCCTACTGACATGCCTGCTTTATGCAAGGATGTTTTACAAGCTTTTGTATTACAAGCAGCAATTTCCCGGGTTCGAATCCCGCCGCTGCTGTCGCCGTGTTCACGCGGAGTGCGATCACGTTAAACATGTGGGTCCGTATGTCCTTCCGAGAGGTTGGGGGTTGGAGAAGGGGGGTGGTTCCTGTTGATACCCCCACTGGATTTCGGTCTAAATTGAGTAGCACTTTCCGGTCGCCTAAAAAGATACCTTACAGCTTCGGGTAAGGCGGACGGTCTGGGTCGAAGAAAGGAGAAGAAGCAATTTGATTTATAGTAATTCTGACTTTTACTCCCAAATAAATAAAGTATTTTCTCCACGTAAAACATTAACATTCAATTTGTGACGTGTGCATTAGTTTTATTAAGACTCAATACGCACCAAACATTTTCAGCTTTTTAAGATTTGTTCAAAAAGCTATAATCAAAAAGAATTTGTTGGCATGCGGTGTTAAGTAGATCTTAACTGTTCATTATGATTAGGGAAACTTGGAAACTTGAAATTTTATCCACTTGAATCTGGACGCAAAACAATGGAAATTAAAATAATTGTTTTTATCTGTCTGTAATAGCAGCTAATAATCCGAACCCGGCTCAACCGATTTACGAATTTTTGGTATATTTCAGACTTCGTGCCGCTTTAATTTTATGCCATGAATTATCCCGGACAACGATGGGTATTTCTGTCCGTTTATTATTAAATAAAATACCTTAACAAACAACTTACACGAAAGCAAAGTTTTTACTGCATGTTGAGAGAAGTTTCTATTTTTTTATGTTTCCGTAGAACACATCTTGTACTAATTTTGGCAGATTTTTGGTTGAGTAAATTCTGTTTACAACACGAAACCCAAAACTACGCAAAGCCTTATTTTTATCCTGAAAGGAAAATGCCCTTGAAACAAAGTATTCCATTCATACTACAGCTCACAATTACTTGAGCTAGATTCCTTATGGCGGTTCAGTGAGGTCAATGACAGATGTATTAACAACTTTAAAGGTAGCATGAAATATAACGCCACGAATGCGCTTGGCATGGAAAAGTCTTCTTCCATTACTTTGAAGGAAAGATTGCATAACTTGGACAATAGAATAATGTTTCACCTTTTTTGAAGTGTTCAAGAGAACATAAAAATGAATTTTGCTTACTTGATTGTTACCAAATAAAATTGAAGTATGTATAGGCATCGGACTTCAATTGCTGATAACAGCATCCATAGTTTGGTTTCGCGCTTTTTATGTGTTCTTCAGCATGGAATAGCCCACACCTGCAGTAGTAGCAAGAAAAATTGCTATATGCCACTAGGGCCGCTTTAACCCTTGCCGGGACCCTCTGTGAATGTAAATCCTATCCCTCCCCTCCTTAAAACTTTTACAGTATAAAAAGGTACATTGAGTGCAGAAGATTGGTCTCCAGAGCTTTGCGGACCCCAGACATTTGCATAATTTTCCTATGGTCAACGGCCCTATGTGCCACAGGTTTGCAAACCTCTGGAAAACTGACAAATTCTGGCAATTTCATTAAGATTGAGCTCAGTTTGCACGATCAAATTCATACTCACAGACAAATGCAGTCCACAAAGCTTGGATTGTACTCCCATTGAAGGAATAGTATCCATGGACCAGTTTTACACTTATTATGTGATCTTTAGCACATTGATCTGCTTTAGCACATAGCGTTTACTTTCTTCCATGGCAGGTATCGGGTATTCTATGCCGAAGAGAGCATAATAAGCATATAGCTCTTCTTTAACACATTAATCTTCTTAATTTTTTAGCGCTTCTTTAGCACATAGCTCTTCTTTAGCACATAGCATTTAGTTTCTTATATAGCAGGTATAGGGTATTCTATGCCGAAGAGAGCATAATAAGCACATAGCTCTTCTTTAGCAAATTAATCTTCTTATTTTATAGCGCTTCTTTGACACATAGCTCCTTTTTAGCACATAGTTCTTCTTTTGCATATAGCTCTTCTTTAGCAAATGTGTCTTTTTTTAGCACATAGCCTGCTTTCTTGCTTCTATTGCAGGTATCGATTATTTCATGCTGAAGAGCGTATAATAAGCGCATAGCTCTTTTGTAGGATGTAGCTCTTCTTAAATACATAAAAGAAAATGTCCTGCCACTGCAGGTATCAACTATTCAATGCTGAACAGCGCATACTGAGCATAGCTCTTCTTTAGCATTTAGAAAATTTTCTTGCTCCTATTGCAGGTATCGACTATTATATGCTGATGAGCGAATAATTTGCGCGAAATCGATCCAAGGTTGCTGTTATCTGCAATGGGCGTATGGTTTTAGCTTTGGGAATGCACCTTTTAAGGAAGTTCTGTTCTTAGAGAAGGACTACTGTTAGCATGATAACGTATTATTTTCGCCAGATCAAGTGTTATGAATTGTAAGTGTTATGAATTGTAAAGATATCCCAGAAATAACAAGAAATCAACATAATCGGAAATATTTTAAATTCTGTTTTTACTTTTCCTGCAATACAGGATAATGTATAGGGAAAGTATTGGAATCGTGCTGAAAATCGCAACTCGAGTTTTCGACGGATCTACAAGTTTTGGGACCTCTAGAATTCGAAAATAACTTTTAGTGTGACATATATGTGTGTTTCTGTGTGTGTGTGTCTGTGCAGATTTTGTATCCTGTGCAGATTTTGTATACTGAAAAACCAATCCGAATTTCATAAAATTTTGCAGGCAAGTCCCTTGTGGGTGACCGTAGTGCTGATTAGATTTTAGCACGAATCGAGATAAAAGAACCTGCCTTTTTTTGCGAAATGGCCCTCAAAAAATGAATGTATCCGCTCTAGTTGAAAACCTAATAGACCAAATTTCACAAAATTTGGTAGATAAATCACTTGTAGGTCAACCTGGTGCTGATTAGATTTTGGTACGATTTAGCTTATTTTATACGTAATTTTTGACGACTAAAATAGCAAGATCAATCCCTCTACTGTAGGACTAACCGTTCTCGAGATATTTCAGTTTTTCGCATTTTCGCTACGCCACCTTTAAGAACAAGTCCTGTTGCCAAATGTAAACGAAAATTGAATTAAAAGTGCAAATTCAGGGTAGTTTAAAATAATTATGGCTGTTATTTTGTGCAATTAAACTCAATTTAATGAATTATTGAAGAAATAAAATGAACGTCAATATGAGTCTGCAGGGAAGTCATCAGATTTTTTATTTTACCCCAAATATATGTATTTATTTTCTCACAAACACATTTAATATTTTTATTATCTTTGTGTCTGTTTCTAAAACGAGCATATGTTAACCTCAAATAGTCTTCCATTCTTAAACGTTAATTTCGAATTGATGAGCATCCAGTAGAACATACCAATATAAGAATATTTCTTATTACTTTCCTTATATACATAGCATAATGTATAAGGAATGTATTGTGACGGGGTCGAACATCGTCAAAATTTCAAAAAAAGCTAAATTAATGAAAATGACGCCTAATTGATGAATTAATTATTAAACTATTTTAATGTATGGACTATATCGCTTATTGAGGATGTTATCAATATTGATAATCATTTATTTAGAGTGGTGGAAATATAAGTTAATTTTGTACTTCGAAATATTTTTACATGTTGTCAACTGAAAAACCACCAAATGTGCAATTCAACTATAAAAACACAGTTCCGTGGAATTTATACATTATTTTTTATTGTAAAAGTAGTAAATCCATTCCATTATACAAGGAAAGTCATGTGCTGCCCACACCAGATTTTATTTTATATGAAACTGGAAAACAAAATAATTGAAGAAGAAGCAACAGAAGTTATAACTGTCGGCCACGATGAACACATATCCAGTGTCAACGACTCTATGTCAGATACGAAACACAAATAAATACTTTCAACCACTTTCCTAAAAGATGAATGTTGTTCCTATTCTTATGATGAAGAACACTCACGAATTTCCTTCAGTCCCCAAAGAAAATTGGTAAATGAAGGCTGCGAACGCATGATTCAAGGCATCGGCAATCTTTTGAAGTCTCAGTTTGGAATTCATAAAAACAGCGTTCAAGCAGAGAAAGTGCAGAACTTCCCTTAAAGGTTTAATGTTCGCTTATGCAAAGATCCTAGAAACTCAATCCTCCTAAGACGTTAGGAATCACAAGCAAAGTATTGTTCCGTTGAAAAACAGCCCCATGCATTATCATACAAAGAAACGTTCAAGGAAGGTGTTGCTTCTGAGGGTGAGGTGGTTTTCAAGCGTATTGTGGTAGTTCTTAAATATTTTCTTAGTGTTGCGGCGAGGCCTTAAGCAAGTAAAGATATTTTTGCAATGAAAATTGTGTAATTTCAGAGCATGAGTGCAATAGCCACTCCACTGTAAAGTAAGTAAGAATAACTAAATAACTAAAGCGTAATTGTAAATAGCTATAATTATCACTAAAATGAAGCTTTTAAATTGCGTCTCATAGAAATTGCAATCGTTTCTGAAAGTTGGGCATACTTGAAGTGTTTTAGAGAGCATAATAAGAATGAACTACGTATTGCACATTAGACTTTTCATGTTTTAATTCAATTAGAACATTCACGTTTCATTATATTTCACAGTGGACGAATTCAAATATATTTAGTTTATCATAAATATTTCAAATTATCTTTGTAATAAACAAATAAATAATTTAGCGTAGAAAATAAGGAGATAATGGTTAATGCTAATGTGCACAAGTAAACAACATACATGTGTTTGGAGGATACAACGGATTCCCTTCGTTAGAATTAAAGAATACCAGATCCAATGTGGGAAAAGATCACATTTTGCTTCCATATTTCCATATTTAGTATATCTCATTTGTTACTTTCCCTGTAACACATGTTAATGTATAGAGGAATTATTGGAATCATGCTGAAAATCACAACTCGAGTTTTCGACGGACGGATCTACACGTTTGAGACCTTCAGAATACGAAAACACTACATTTAGCGTGACGTGTGTAAGTGTGTTTGTCTATCCAATGTATGTATCCACTTTTACTCAAAAACTAATAGACGGAATTTCATAAAATTTGGTAGGTTTGGTAGTATCACTTGGGTACGACTTTGGTGCTGAATAGTTTTTGGTATGATTCGGGGTAAAAGAACCTGCTTTTATTTGCAAAATGGCCCTCAAAAACTATCATCTACTCTAGCTAAAAAATTAATGGACAAAATTTTACAAAATTTTACAAAATTTTGTAGATAAATTACTTGTAGATTAATCTAGCGCTGATTAGATTTTGGTACGATTCAGAAAAAAGAAAAAGCCTTTTTTTACGAAATGGCCATCAAAAATCGTTAAATCTATAAATAAAAGACTACGTATGCTCAAATATATCAATGAAATGTTTATTTTCTGCGTAATCTTTTACGATGAAAAGAATAAGACCAACCCCGTTATTCTAGGACTAGTCATTCTCGAGATATTTTAGTTTTTTTTCATTTTCGCTACGCCACCTTTGAAAATAAGTCCAGTTACCAAATGAAAGCGAAAGTTGAAATAAAAGTGCAAATTTAGTGTAATTTAAAATAATTATGGGTGTTATTTTGTCGTGAAACGACCCCCCCCCTCTCGCTCTCCCCTCCCCCACCCCCCAAATCACAAAGCCAAAATCGTTTGTGTATTTCTTTGTTGAGGCAATAATCTTGATTGCATATTGGTGATCTTATGGCTTTTATATTATAGCTTTGATGTTATGGCTTTACATTTATTTGCATTTTGCAATGACCTTTTCTGAGCATAAATTATCTTTATGCATGTATTGCTTCGAGCATTTTGTTTATTGTCTGGACAAAATTAAATACCTTTCATTTAACTTACTAATGATAGAAAGTCTTTGATGAAAAGTTTGATAAGTGGTGGAACGATAGTAATTTCTCCGCCAAAACAATAACCGCTGTACATTTATGTTTCCAATTGAAACAAAACAGTTTTTATCATTTCTTTTGCATTCATTTACGTCCAGGTAGTATAAAGACGCACTAATTTTTCTTAATTACAATTATGCAATCATGCAAACATATTGAAAAGTAAGATGGATATTCTTATCGTCCAATAAAGAAAACTGCTTTACTAAATAACAAGAAACGTTTGTCCGTTTTTCGGACGGATCATGGGGTTTTCTTACGGCCAGACATCGGACATTGTGTTCAATATTTTACTATGTGTTTATGGGGTTTGCACAGAATAGACACTCCTCATCATTGCTGTCAATCAACAACAACTTGTGGTGATAAACTTTCTCCACAGTGATTATTCCATTAACACTTATCATAAACAAGGAACGTATGCCAAGGAAGACGTGGTCAACAAAATACACCACGTAGTGAACAATTTTCAGGGATGCCTGATCCCAGTGCTTGTGCTTTTTGGTGGACAATTTGCAAAAAAACTTTTGGAGAACTAAAAAACATTATCAGTGAGAAAAGTATTTTAGTTTGAGTGACTTTTACAGCAAGTGCAAGACAAACAACAGACTCTCTGATTTATTGTCCTGAATTCACCAATTTGTTTTATATTTTTATTTTATTTTATTGTGCTTATATTGACAATTGTTTTTTCTTTTTATGTGCAATATTATGTTTTTCTATGTGTTTTATTATACCATATAAGAGGAAACTTCTGTTTTCAGAGGTTGGTTCTTAGTGGTTGGAAGAAAAGCAGATTGCACTCCAGCACATTTTGATTTTCCTTATGGTTTCGATTGTAAAATTGTTTTTTTTTATTTGATTTTTTTTTAATTTTTGGATTTTTGAGGTTTTAATGAAGAAATGTAGGTAATTTTTGGAAGGCGAATTGCGCCCCGGCATATTTTAATTTGCTTATTATTTTTGATGGTAAAATTTTTGAAATTTTTGAAAATTTGAAATTTTAATTTTTGGATTTTGGAATTTTTTTAATGGGGAAATGGAGGTATATTGTCGCATGGTAAACCCATGATCCAATATTTTCGGGGTTGCGATCTAGAGTTTACTTATTTATTTTGGGGGTCAGCCTTTTCGTTTGACCAGCTGCTCTCCTCGGAATAGGAAACAGGATGTAGGTTAGTTTTCTTTAGATATCATTTTCACCGAAAGATGTAACGTTTGTCCGTGTCGGACGGATCATAGGGTTTTCGGCCAGCTTTGAATTAGTGCCCGAAAGAATACCAGTTTCGCAGGGGCTTGAGAAGGGGTTTTTTGTTTCTGGAAGGTTCCTAAAGCCAATGACGATGCTTTGGGGTCGAGGGGTTAAGATCCAGAATCCAATGGGATAGTTGTAGGCGCCTCAGGGGCGTGTTTTAAAATCTTGGAGAGAGAGAGTTTTCAGAAATTTGAAAAAGGAGCGAGGAGAATGTTCCCGGACGTCAGGGCAAGAAGTAGCCCCGTTTTGAAGTACGTGTGATACCAGTAAGATGAAAGTCCGCAACTTGGCCAGCAATGTTGGTGAGTTACCCTGTTGGGACCTTTTGCCTATTTTGTATTTGTTCGATCTCTCTCTCCGTTCTTATGATGATTAACTACAATTAGGGATAACGAATTTTAATTTTAATTACCATCTTTTCACTTTAGTCTATGAGACTCCTTACCTTTGTTTATTTTGAGTTGTTATTAGAATGGATGATCAATACATTCATGTTAAGAGGAGCATTTTGAGTATTGTGTTATTTGTACAGAGATTTAAATATTGTAAATAAATTAATGTTATTATTTAAAAACACGGCCTTATTCTTTTTCGCGCTCTTACCGGGCGTGATCTAAAAAGGAAGTTACCTTAGGACAGGCAGCACATGACTTTCCCTGCAGACTTATATACACGCTCTATTTATTTTAATTAAATTTAATTCACTTTTAATTCAATTTTCGTTCTCATTCGGTAACTGGACTTATTTTCAAAAGTAGCGTAGAGAACATACGAAAAAACTAAAATATCTCGAGAACGGCTAGACCTAGTGAAATGGAGTTGGTCTTATTCTTTTCTTCGTTAAAAATTACGTAAAAACAAGCATTTAATGGATATATTTGGCTTACGTAGTTTTTTATTTTAGATTTTGACGATTTTTGCGGGCCATTTTGCAAAAAAAGGTATGTTATTTTTTTCCGATTCGTACCAAAATCTAATCAGCACCAGGGTGACCTACAAGCGACTTATCTACCGAATTTTGTGAAATTCGAACCATTAGTTTTTCAGCTAAAGTGGATACAAGCTTTTGCGGGCCATTTCGCAAACAAAGGCAGGTTCTTTTATCCCGAATCGCACCCAAAACTAAGCAGCGCCAGATTCGCCCACAAGTGACTTACCTACCAAATTTTATGAAATTCGGTCAATTAGATTTTTAGTTAGAGTGGATACAAAATCTGCACAGACAGACAGACAGACACACAGACAGACAGACAGACACACAGACAGACACACAGACACACACACAGACGTCAAGCTAAAAATAGTTTTTTCGAATTCTAGAGGTCTCGAAATGTGTAGATCCGTCGAAAACTCGAGTTGCGATTTTCGCCTTATTCCAATACTTTCAATAAACATTACCATGTATTGCAGGGAAAGTAAAAATCTGATGTGGGCAACACATGACTTTCCCTGCAGACTTATATCCACGTTCTCTTTATTTCAATTAAATTTATTTCACTTTTAATTCAATTTCCATTCTCATTCGGTAACCGGACTTATTTTCAAAGGTGGCGTAGAGAAAATACGGAAAACTAAAATATCTCGAGAACGGCTAGTCTTAGTGTAATAGGGTTGGTCTTATTAATTTCGTCGTTAAAAATTACGTATTAAACGAGCATTTAATGGATATATTTGAGTATAGCTAGTTCTTTAGTTTAGATTTTGACGATTTTTGCGGGCCATTTTGCAAAAAACGGCAGGTTATTTTTTTTCGAATCATACCAAAATCTAATCAGCACCAGGGTAACCTACAAGTGACTGATCTACTGAATTTTGTGAAATTCGGTCCAGTAGTTTTTCAGTTAGAGTGGATACAAGCTTTTGCGGGTCATTTCGCAAAAAAAGGCGGGTTCTTTTATTCCGAATCGTACCCAAAACTAATCAGCACCAGACTCGCCCACAAGTGACTTACCTACCAAATTTTGTGAAATTCGGTCGATTAGTTTTTTAGTTAGAGCGGATACAATATCTGCACAGACAGACAGACATACACACAGACACACAAACACACACAGACGTCACGCTAAAAATGGTTTTTTCTTATTCTAGAGGTCTCGAAACGTGTAGATCCGTCGAAAACTCGAGTTGTGATTTTCGGCATGATTCCAATACTTTCCCTATACATTACCATGTATTGCAGGGAAAGTAAAAATCTGATGTGGGCAGCACATGACTTTCCCTGCAGACTTATATTAACGTTCTCTTTATTTTAACTAAATTTATTTCACTTTTAATTCAATTTTCGTTCTCATTCGGTTA
The DNA here is from genome assembly GCA_951213105.1 of Amaurobius ferox. Lineage (NCBI taxonomy): Eukaryota > Metazoa > Arthropoda > Arachnida > Araneae > Amaurobiidae > Amaurobius > Amaurobius ferox. The sequence goes on along the minus strand of OX578141.1, from coordinate 83,129,219 downwards.
CCGGGCTTATTTTCAAAGGTGGCGTTGGGAAAGTACGAAAAACTAAAATATCTCGAGAACGGCTAGTCCTAGTGTAATGGGGTTGGTCTTATTCTTTTCGTCGTAAAAAATTACGTATTAAATCAGCATTTAATGGATATATTTGAGTATACCCAGTTCTTTAGTTTAGATTTGGACGATTTTTGCGGGCCATTTAGCAAAAAAGGCAGGTCATTTTTTTCCGAATCGTACTAAAATCTAATCAGCACCAAGGTAACCCACAAGTGACTCATCTACCGAATTTTGTGAAATTCGGTCCATCAGTTTTTCAGTTAGAGTGGATACAAGCTTTTGCGGGCCATTTCGCAAAAAAAAAAGGCGGGTTCTTTTGTTCCGAATCGTACCCAAAACTAATCAGCACCAGACTCGCTCACAAGTAACTTACCTACCAAATTTTGTGAAATTCGGTCCATTAGTTTTTTAGTTAGAGTGGATACAAAATCTGCACAGACAGACAGACAGACACACAGACATACAGACACACAGACACACAGACAGACACACAGACACACACACAGACGTCACGCTAAAAATAGTTTTTTCGTATTCTAGAGGTCTCGAAACGTGTAGATCCGTCGAAAACTCGAGTTGTGATTTTCGGTATGATTCCAATACTTTCCCTATACATTACCATGTATTGCAGGGAAAGTAAAAATGTTTGAAAAATTATGTTCCATAGGGTTCAATGTATTTCATTATTTCAACCCGGGTTAAATCCAAACTATGTGGGTGATATTATTCATTTTCATTCCCATATGTCCTACAGACCGTCTTAAAAACATACTAAAATTTCATTTTGACAAAATCATTTTTACGACAGTCACCGTGCTAACGAACAGACTGACAGATAGAATTATAGAAGTCATAAACACTTTACACCTATGCTGGAAAGTGTTAGAAATGATAGGTAAATGAAGAAAGATCTTCGAATTGTTTATCAAACTATTAACGTTGGTCATATATGTATTTGACATGGGGGATATATAGGATGAATATTTTTCAGGCCCACTAACAAAAGTAAAATGTAAAATATAATTTATAAATAATAGATGAATTAATAAGCGCTAAAAACTGTAAGAAAGATATATGTAATTTATAAATAAATTCATTACATTTGATTCATTAGGAGAGTTTTTTGAATATCTGAAGGTTAAAAAAGCAAGGTGAAAATCAGTCAGATCTGAAAATTTAATTCGACACTGGCAAAACAAATTACATTATGCAAGCGTTTATAATTTGTTTGCTAAAACCAATAATATAAAACATTAGAGGCACAATAGTGCAAAAATAGTCCAGAAATTTTCTTATAACCACCAAAATATTCATATTTTCAGAGCATCTTGTACATTCCAGCTGAAGATTTATGTAATTAGTTAGTACGCATTTCTCTCACATTTAATATTTCATGTTCTATTTATATACAAGATACTGGGGAAAGTCATGAATCAGACAAATAACTCCAAAAGTGTTAGATTTATCGTATAATTTTTAATACTGGTGCATAGGAAAGCCCAATATCACTACACGAGGAGATAACTTTATGGGGTGCTGACCCCTTATTTAGCGGGGTACGGAGGATTATCTCGCTTCCTGTTAGAGATAGGGAAAATATCAGTAAAAAAAGTTTTAGACCGTTGTAAAATTAGTACTAAACATTTTAGTTCCCCCTTCAAAAAATGGAAAAATAACTCTCAAAATTATAAATTAAAAAGACAATTTGATTAATCTATATGTAAAGTGTAAACATGGAGACATTGGAAAACACGCGGAGACATTTTATTGCACGTGTGCAAACATGAATCGTTGCTAAAGGTATCTTGTATTTTGTGTATAATATAGTCAATTTTATTCTGCTGCATTGTATAAATGTTCGATTTGGGGGGGTGGGGTGAAGGAGTTAGTTTGTATACATCACTTTTTAGGGATCTTTTTCATTTTTGCAGGAGGGACAAAGATATTTTGTACTAATTTTACAATGATCTACAACTTTGTAACTGGCTTCTTCTTTATATAGACTTTTTCACGCTACTACCGCCGTGTTCATGCGGAGTACGATCACGTTAAACATGTGGGTCCGAAAGTCCTTCCGAGAGGTTGGTGGTAGGGGAAGGAGGGTACGGTCCCTGTGGATGCCTCCCCCACTGGGTTCCGGTCTAAATTGGGTGGCACTTCCCGACCGTCCAAACAGTTACCTTACACCTTTCTGGTAGGTCGGACGGTCTGGGTTTCAACAACAACAACTAATAGGAAGCGTGATAGCTTCCGTACCCCGCTAAAGAAGAATATTGTTTCCTCGTGTATCGCCATTGGAGTTTACTATACACCGACATACAAAAATACACGCTAACTCTAATACTTCTCTAGTTATTGGCCTAATCCATGACATTCTCTAACCTCTTGTATATTAGATATCGTCAAATTAAACGTAAAAGGAACGTTCATTGTTTTAATTGGAAATCTGGACGTTTTCTCATTCAGTTATAATTTTTAACGCAGTACAATATATAATTCTTCTGACAAAAGGTAAATAAATAAAAATTATTTTTCATATAGAACATCCCCTAGGCGACCATAACGTAGAACATCCCCTAGGCGACCATAACATAGAACATCCCCTAGGCGACCATTATGTTTACAGCAAGAGTCTCGGTGTTCAAATTGGCATTCCAGGGAGGCCTAATCCGCGGTGAACGGTGATATCATTCATCGGTTAGGGCTGAAGACAACCCGCCAAGTCAAACGCCCAGTCGCCGACGAGTTTTGGCTCAAACTACAATTTGGCTAGTCCACTGCTGTTAAGTAGAAGAGTCAGGATCGCGATCCGAAGAATTCGCCCGATGTTAAATGACGAATTTACAACGTTCCACTCCCCCAAATTTATGTGCCCCTTAAGAAATGTGGGTCCAAGTCTGTAGGGCCAAGGCTCGCCTGATTTGAAAAAATACTTAACGTCTCTCCCAAAGTGTTAAGTGTTACCACGTATCGCACATCAGAACTTATAAATAAAATAAATATAAACTGTGACAAGAGAATGTGAAACATTAAAATCACGTTCTGTAACCTGCTGCCATGTATTATCCTAGATTATGTCGTTTTTATCCTATTTATCATCATATATTATTTAATACTGACGGATAAGGCTTTTATCCCAAATTTAATTTCAAAGCTGTAGATTTCAGTAAAAGTTTATATACAGTTACTATAATTTATCTTTCAATCAAAAAATTATCGCTATAAATAAATGTGAAAAATGTTGCCTTTTGTTATGTTTTCTTTGGGTTATGTACTCAATGCCACAAAAAGTATTTCAATCTAAAAGTATATGTTTCCTCTAGAGTCGGCAACAGAATTTTATGGGCCCCTTTGCAACAAGGTCAAGCGTCTCCGTACTACCCTTTATTTTATAAATTATTGACCTTCTGCAAAAAATATTTTATGCCGTTCGGGTTTCCCAAGCCTCTCGAGAGCCTTTTTAATACATCTTTTGCCCCTCTCTCTGTAAGCTGCCCTGAACTATAAATATAATCTATTTGCTATAAATATTAAACAGTATAATATAAACTAATTCATAAGCAGAATTTTTTATAAGAAATTATTAGATTCACACGCACCCCATCCCCCCCCCCCCCCACACACACACAAAAAAAAATCATAAATGAAATAAATACAGAAATTTGACATCACGTAAACTAGAGAAAGATTGATAACCTTTTTAGGTATCTGGAGGCAATCTCGAAAATTCTCTTCTCACCACACCATAAGAGAAATTTCGCGCAAATGCAGTGACACTTAAAAATATTTTAATAGTTTCAAGTATCATTGATGTTCCTAAAATTCAGCCGCTAATGTGAAAGATTGAAAATACGTTCTGTCAACTATTGCCGCGCAACTTTGTGTCGTAGGAGTGGGTGTATGTTTTTGTGCTGAGTACTTCACTCTGATGTAGGTTTCTCAAAGGACAAAGGAAGTTTTGTGTTAAAGCCTGACCTTTATTTTATCCCCTGAAGGCCAAGTGGTATAAGCACTGAATGATTTTGAGAGCGCTGGATATACACGTAGAGTACGCTTTTGGTGATTCATATCTCCTATCTGAAATCTTCAGAGCCTTGATGAAAGACGGATTTTGAGTTTCCTTTTTTGGTATTCTACCTCGACCGAAAAATAGACGAACTGTGTTGTGATCATGTATAAAAAATGTATAAAGAAAAAAATGATAGAAACCTAAAAAGGAACTGTGCAGTCTTATGTTAAACGATCAAAGTGTGGAAAATAGAAGTAAATAGTCTAAATAGTCTAGAAGGATAACAAGTAACGAAACTGTATCTTCTGCGCAACGAAACTATTTTTGCATAGTGTTAGCTCTTATAAAATAAATGTAAATTGAATGACAAATATTGAGTGGTTAAAGTTGGAGAAGAAAGGAACTTTTTTATAAAGGATAACATAAACTAGTCACATTGTTTTAAAATAAGAATATGTACTATATGGTAATAGGTAAAATTTATTTCATTTATTTTATTATAAGAGGTTTCGTTATGTTTTAAAAACAAATTAAGAATATAATTACTTGATCTGTAATGTTAATAATGTAATTTTATTAGTTGCAAAAAATTTGCCACACTACTGTTTTTACTAAAATATTTTCCTTGAAACAACAATTTCTCAGGATCTAATATAAATAGAACTCAGATGAAGACCCATATAATCAGCATTTAATTCCGAAAAAGATAGTGGTTTACACTTCCGGTTTTACATTTCAGGTCCAAAAATGACCATTTTAATGAAAAACATGTTTCTCAAGATTGTATACAGATAAAGCTTAGAAAATAACTGGTATGAATTTAGTATTAAATTATATAAGATGCAGTGGGATTTACTAAGAATTTCTTCTAAGGATTTACTAAGGATTTCAAAAAATTTCCTTGCAACATCTATTTTTCAGGATTGGATATATAGAAGCTTAGATGATGACTGATATGGATTCATCATCGAATTTTAAAAAGGTTAGGATTTACACACCCGGTTCTGTAGATGCTATTTCCTGTTTTTTCCGAAAATTCGTATGACTGGGCAAAATAAATATGAAAACGAGAACAAAAATAGCTTAGTACTTCTGTCAAAAGGGATGTGTACACATCATTTGCCACCAGATAAAAGCTTTATCATAAATTTATTGTTTTATTTAATTTTTAAATGAATTTTGTAAGAATGATCCATGTCTATTGCTACGATTTGTATGAAAATTTAACCGGCCTTAAGCAAAGTATAAGCTACTTAATGAACATCTGACTATTACTATTTATGATTAAGTGAATACATACATTAACAAAATTGTATAAAAGTTTAATCGGCACCAGGTAACGCAAAACCTACTTAATGAGCATCTGATTATTAGTATTTCAGGTAGCGTGATTACAAAAAAAATATATGAAAATATAATCGGCACCAAGCAACACATAAGCCACTTAATGAACATCTAATGATTAATATTTCAGGTAAAGTTAATACTTACATTAAAAAATAGATGAAATTTAATCGGCACCAGACAACACATAAGCTACTTAATGAACATGTGACGATTAGTATTTCAAATTGAGTAAATACATACGTTAAAAAACATATGGAAATTTGATCAGCACTAGGCAATGTATAAACTATTTAATGAACATTTGAGGATTAGTATTTTAATAGAGTGAATACATACATACATATATTAAAAATATGTATGAAAATTTAATCCGCACCAAGCATCGCAATGGACGTATTACGATTAACACTCAGGATTATCAGAACAGTTACAATACAGTTAATACCTACATTAACAAAAAATATGTATGGAAATTTCATCGGCACCAGGCCACGCATAAGTCATTTACTAAACATCTGACGATTAGTATTTCAGGTAGAATGAATATACATATTAAAAAATGTATGTAAATTTAATAGGCACCAAGCAACACATAAGCTACTTAATGAATATCTAAAGATTAGTATTTCAGGTAATTTGAATAGATGTATTAACAAATAAGTATATGGAAATTTAATTGGCACCAAGCAACTCAAAAACTATTTAATGAACATCTGACGATTAGTATTTCAGGTAGAGTGAATACATGCATTAAAGAAATGAATGAAAATTTAATCGACACCAGCTACCTCTTAAGCTATTTAATGAACATCTGAGATTGGTATTTCAGGTAGAGTGAATATATTAAAAAAATACATGCAGCTACTACATTAAAAGAGGTTAATTTGAGTTTCAAAATACTCAAAATGTATATATTGGAGACTGGATTTTCAATTCAGTTTCCAATGTGTACACTCATGAACCTTTCCTTTCAAGATTATTGGGGTGCTGATGGATTTCTCTAGGAATCCTGTATATTGTTAAATAAGAAAGTAAGGAGCACGGTATACTGTTTCGGGATTTGACTGGCGTTTTGGCATATGCGTTCTTTTTTAAAGTGTATATGCACTTAATATAGGAAATAGTTTTTGCTATACTACATACATCTAAAGTCAATTGAACGCTTGCTTCAAGATGGCTCATCCTGTAAATTTAATTTCAATTGAGCAAATAAAATAATTTTTGACAATGCTTGTGTTCCCATTCACTATGAGCTATAGGGAAATGTAAAACGTGCCTCCAAATTAATATGACTAAATCTGTTTTCACTTTCGAAGTTCCCAACTTAAAACGCGTTTTGATTTAATCTGATTTGAAATATAACATGAATTGATTGCTATAGGAATTGAATATGAGCATTTGCGCATTGCAAAAAATTCATAAAACCTTCAATGAGCTACAGATATAAATTATTTTTAAAATAAATCTTCCAAGAGCGAAGCATTTTGGATTTGTCCAGTACGCCGACAGCAGAGAATTCCGCAGATTCCTCCAATAATATTAACTAAAAAAACATCTGAATAAAAATCAGTCACGTCTCTTTTTCCAAAGCAGGCCCTTCGTTAAGAAGAGCCAAATGATGCATCCTCGCTAATCCTGGCTCAAGGTTTAACATCAGGTTGGTACAAATCCTTGCTACTACAGTGGCAAGTTTTTTCCCCTTTTTGTCTCATTCAAAATCATTTTACTATTTCTCATTATCCTCTCATTTCAAAATCATTTTACCAAAATATGTGAACGTAATCTGTACAGGGATCCTAGGAAAAATCTTAAGCACAGCAATAATGTTTTAAGAAAAGGTCCATGTATACACATAAGATCTATCTATAGTAGAGTGACCATGCTCGATCGAATAAAAGTAATTCCAGCGCCTCTAATGAGGAATTTAAAAAGTTACGATAACGAACTCAGTAACAAAGCAAGATAGGAAAAGAGCCAATTACAAAGCTGTAAAGCATTGTTTAATGATTAGTAATCGACAACAATCTGTTACAACAGGCATTTATTTGACACAATATGGTAATTGGCAAATTGTTGTCATATTCAGGAATGGTAAAATAAAAACATTTATATGTACAGAAATCACAGACACAGCCTGTTTCAAAGGCTCTCAGTCAGCAAACAATGCGCATTTGAAATAGAAAAAAAATATTATTGCGTACTTTGAAATATCAAGGAAGACAAGGTAGCGTCAAGGTAGACAGGGTAGACATTGTCGAGAACTAAAACCTGTAAACCGAAAGGTAGGCCAGGTCCGCACTGCTGTCTCCAAGGGTAGACATTGTCTACCCACATAATTTACGACCAAGTGACATTTTTAGAAATATATTATCCGAAATAAATATATAAAATGTGTTTTGTATAAATAAATGAAGCTATCTTCAAATTGTTGCTCCGCTAGACGCCTGTTTCCTTTTATCGCGCTTGTATTGTTTAGGAGAGGACGCGCACCAATTGTTCAGGAGAGGCGTCTCAAAATGTCTCTCTTGACAAGAAATGTTCCATCGAAAACAAATGTGATAGGAAATGCGTTTCAAATCTTTGAGTCCTAACTAATCAGGTTCCACTATTCATTGTGATTCGGAATTTAACATGTCGTTGTCTTTTGCGGTACACTTTGATTCTCTGGATTTTGAATCTTATCGCTCCAGCTCGCCCTGTGCCTGCCATAGTAAGATTATGTGTTTCGGAGGGAATGACTCAAGAACACTAGAAAGCTCAAATTGGGTATATCGTTGTTTTTCGTAGTATATTTTAATTTTTTGGATTTTGAACCTCACCGGTTAAGTCCGTTCTTGATCCACAACAGAAAAGTGTGTGTTTTTTGGAAAAAATATCGAGAACTGGAGCATATAGACGATTATCTGGTTGCGATGACGTATTTTAAAATCCTTCAGGACTAGATTTTGGAACTTCAAGATTGCCATACTTAAAAATTATCGTCTGTGTTGGCGATAAAATTCCACTTTAGCAAAGTTTTAGAGCATCCGAAACGGATACTCTTCTATTGTAATTGCGTCCTTTTGCATATAAACTTTAAAAAATCATGCGATCGTTTAAAGAAAAATGCTTGAATACAGTAATTGTACAAAAATTCAGCCTTCAAAGTTACATGAAGGCTTCTGGAGGATCTGGAATGCCTTTTCGAGACTATTTTCGCCGCTCCCGAGGGAAGAAATGAAAAATCCAGCCTCGTTGGGTTCTGTCTTATAACAAATACTATACACTATATATCAAGTATATGAGATATTATATATAAGATACTATAGATATGTAAGGTGTCAGAAGATTCAGACTTTAAAGTTGTGTGAAAGCTTCTAGATGGTCTGGAAATACGTTTATAAAATCCTATTTTCTCCGCCTCCGGGAGACGAAATCAAATATCCAGCTTCATTAGGTTCTGTCTAATGAATGATACTGTAAGTGTGCAAAGACTAAGTCTTCAAAATTACCTGAGGTCTGAGGGCTACTGAGGGGTCTGGAAAAACTTTTAAAAGAAACATTATTTTCTCCGTCCCCGGTGTATAAAACGAAAATTCCAGCTTCGTTAGATTCTATCTTATGATGATACTATGACTGTGCAAAAACAGATTCAGCCTTCAAAGTCTGGGAAGTCTAGAAAGACTTTTCGAGAATGCGATAATTTCTCCGCCCGGGGGACAAAATCAAAAATCCAGTTTCGTTTACTTATGTCTTATGGATGATGCTATGACTGTGCAAAAAATTAGTCTTCAAACTTACTTGAGGGCTTCTGGAGGGTCTAAAAACACGTTTCAAAAAAACCTTATTTTCTCCGTCCGGGGAACGAAATCAAAAAATCCAGCTTCGTTATGTTCTGTCTTATGGATGATACTACAAGTATACAAAGATTCAGTCTTTAAAGTTACCCGAGGGCTTCTGGAGGGTCTGAAAATAATTTTCGAGAAAACCTCATTTTCTATATCATGGAAAATTTGCCTTTTTTAGGTTCTGTTTTGTGGCCGACACTATATTTTTGTAAAGATGCAGTGTTCTAGGTTACGGGAGAGGGGGTGGGGGCTTCTGGAGGATTTGGAAAAACATAAACACGTTAGACAATAATTGCATAGATACTTGTGTACTTATGTTATCGATTATACTTTGACAAAAACAGCTGACAAAACTGAAACCGAATCATATTTTTTATTAAAATATAAATATCTATGTTCCTAAACAGATAATTATCTGTAAACTTTTCTTAGCATTAAATGTAGATAATTCTTTCAACAGTACACACAACTTGAGGTGTCGTCCATTAACAAGTCAATAAATATAAGGACACAACACGATTTGCCGGTGTTGTGCTCGCAAGTATCCACACCCATAGTTAGTAGTTGACGTGTTTTCATTAGAGATAACCTGCCATAGGTGCCGAATCAAATAGAATGCTATCAGTCACGAATTTCTTATCTCGTCACGAACATGGCCTCCAGTGGTATTGCAATGATGCTCCATGGTCCTCATCATCTGCTAGCTTCTCCAACTTCTTGTGTGCAAAAAACCGACTGCTGATAGTTGCACGGGATGAACTACTCTGACAAGATATTATATTAAAAGGATGGCGACTGAGAGATTTGATTGTATTTCCTATTTAAGGGGAAGATTTTCGAAGGAAGGGTGCATAATTTTGACCAAAGGATAACGCTATATTATATTACTCAGAAAGCGAAAACATAAGTACGATAACGACAGTTTGGTCTGCTGTAGATCGTTATGTATTTAACAAATAATAGGTTTCTATATATCGTACTTTGGAAACATTAAATCGTTTCTTTTTATAAGACATACCTGTGTGTTTATGTATTCTCAGTCTGCCCACTTACGCTGTAATATGTTACTTTTACTTTTTCTTGATATAAAAAGTGAGAACATTGAACTGCTGATTAGGCTAATTTCTCAAGAATTCAGAACTAAAATATATGTGATAGCATCTAAGACAAATATCAAACTTAGTCATAGAATTATTTTGTTAAGCTATTTTTTAAACGACTAGCGTAGCATTTCTCAACTTGGGGTTCACGTACTCTGAAAAATTTTTAGCAATGGCGGTCGAGAACGAATTGATGTTTCACAACCAGATTGATGATGTTCGCTGAAATTGCAGATAAAAAATTAATTGAAATCACAGTAATACTAAGCCAGAAAAATATTCTATTTTGAATGATTTGCGACAGTTTACTAAATCTGGAAATGCATATACTTGTATGACTATGATGCTTTTTAAACAAACTATTCCTTTGCCAACCATTTACATAACTACCGTTCAGGTCGGAAAGCATTTACAATGCACTATACAGACTGACTAACGATTACTTTAAAAATTTGGGGGGTAAAAGGAGGTTTTAAATTTTAATAATCACTTTTCATTTTCAGATTATTATATATGTATTTATTTATATTTTTGAACGTTTAAATGTATTATCTGTTCCATATCTGTTCCATAGTCGTAAGCAGGGGGGTTATAATTATTCCTCATTGGTAGAAAAATAACATTCTCCTAGGATACATTCTGAGAAATGAAATTTAGCACCATACACCTCCTATCCCATTTAGCAGTACGCCCCTCCCCCCCCCCCCACACACACTAGTTGAATTTGGGGCATTTGCTTTTGTAGTCCTTATAATAAAGTGGCCCTTTTAAATCAATATTTATGATTTTTCTTGCATATCATATTTGAAATTATTGAAAAATATCTCACTATATACTTAGAAATATAATCATATCAATAGTAAACTACCTTTTCAGTATTAAAACATATGAAATTGATAGGACAGTTATAAAATGCACCAAGATGATAACCACTAAAACAATCATCTTTTTCACACTGAACTCAGACAGAATGATACATTAAAAACCTTTTCAAACGCTATTATTAATAATTGTACGCTTAATTAACTCTTGTAACATAGCTTAACAATTTTTTAAATTTGAAAATGCTCCATAGTATCATTTAGTCAACTATACCAAGAAAAATAAAGATATATGTGAATGGCACTTTGAAGATGTTCTTCGTGTTCAGCCAAAATGGACCAATATTGCTACACAGTTGCGTGCTGCTTAAACCCTCCATCATGTAATGATCTTCACACAAACAATTTTCTTTCCGAAGTCTATTACCATTCCCCACACGAAGCGACCGTGCTGAGGAGTGTCAACAGTATTTTTTTTTATTCTTTCTACTGAAGCAAATGGAATAAAATCGCACAAACTTGGAAGCAAATCCGTTTTTTCTCAGTAGGATATTGAGGTGTCAACTCATAAACTCTTCAATTTTCGCACAAATGGATAGATTTGTGAAGTTATTTCCTACTTTGTATTCACTCCAGATGAACCACATTCATTGTCATCTCTTATAAAATCTTAATAAATCGCGGCAAGGTGTTTGAGAATCAAAAATTAATGCACCAAAGCGTGCTACCATTTACAAATACAGATTATTCTTATTTATTTCGTTATATTCACACATTTTCCCCTACATAAATATATCTCCAAACATCGTTTAGCACGTCTATACGAAGAACAGAGACTTTACGATGGCATCTTCAAATTTAAGAGTATCACGTAAAATTGTCGCAAATCGTCCTATTCTTCAGATGATTCCGACTAAAAGACAATATCAGTTTTTACAATTTTCATGGGATTTGGCCTCTTTGACACCTCATTTGATTATTTTATGTAATTACTCTTTATTATATCTAAATAGTATTTACTTCAACGCAGAGATTGTGTAAAGGATTAAAATATGGATATAAACATTTTATTTTATTTAGCATTTAAACAATTAAGTTCAATTATATGTTATTTAAATATTTAATATATAATTTAAATATTACAGTCTTTAATTCGTTTAAAAAGCGTGACAGAAGTTATAGGAGATAAATGTGACGATTATAAACTAAACTAGAAACGAATTACACGGTGTTTTCCGGGTCTTAAATAAGTGCCTAAATAATTACATTCAGTTTCCATATCGCCAAATTAGTTTTAATTCAAATTACCACAGATATCAAGTCTCTGGTTTAAGCGCAAAGAGCATCGCTCCACAAACTTTGAAAACAAAAAAGATTAAAATAAAATTTCTAGAAGGATTCCACCTTCTGCAGGTGGACCCAAATACCGTTGTCGGGTAGACATGGGCAGTCGACAATGCGAAAAATGTACGGAATTTTACTGTCGAGCATCGAAAAGCTTACACTTTCGCTCGCTTTAAAAACTAGCAAAATATTAAATTACTTAAGAAATTAAAAATATTTATTTTGTAAGAATGCAAAAATAAACACCCACAATTTTACCAAAATATATAATTGGACTAAGTTTTTTCAATGCGGCGAAAAAAGTATCAAATATACTTAAAAAATTAAAATTTATATGTATTTTTTTAAAAAGCAAATGAATTGTCCTACGGAAGCGGTTCAAACAGTGTGGATAAAAACGTTTTTTGATATGTTCGCTGGTGTCAGGATGGAAACTCTGTGATAATACTTTCGGTCGGTGGAACATATTTGTGTGAATATCGCTCGAAATAGGGATAAAACATAAAATAACTAAAAAACCAATTTGAATAAAAAAAACTAGCTGCATATTACTAGCGGGCTTGCCCGCTATCTGTCACTAAATATATAGCAACCAGTTTTTGTAGCAATCAGTTTTTCAGCAAGTTCTACGACTGCTGTGCAGGCCCAAAAGCCCCTCCACCCCCTCTAACAGCCCCTTCTATTAGCCCCTCCCCTTTCTTGCACAGGCGCAGAAGTCGCATAGCAGAAAAATTGGATCCAAATTTAGCGTGTGCAAGTCAAGTGGACCCATTACAGAATCAAAATACAGTATAATAATTGGATCATAATCAGAGCAAATTGCGAGGGATCAACATTCTAATGCAGCAATTTTGGGTACAAATTTAGCATGAGCAGGTTGAGTGTGTCAAAAATAAAACATGAAAATTGCATTAAAATCAGAGCAAGCGTCGCCCTTCAGCAGGCGACAGAAAACTGCCTCTCCATACATTAAAAAAATTTGATGTGAGCAGCACATGACTTGTCTTATAATGCAATGAACTTACTCCATTTACATTAAAAAATAATGTATAATATCCAGGGTATTGTATTTTTAACGTCGAATTGTACATTTCCCTATTCTCCAGATGACAACAGATAAAACTATTTCAAAGTACCCAATTAACTTATATTTCGCGCAACTCTAAATAAACAATTATCAATATTGATAGGATCCTCAATAAGCGATATAGTCCATATATTAAAATATTTTAATAATCATCACATAAGCGTCGTTTTCATTTATTTAGCGCCAATTTTGCAATTTTGACGATATTTTTTTCAATCTGGGGTGAAATATCGCCAAGTTGGCCATACTTTGCTAAATTATTCTCCAAGTCCGCCAAGTGCATCACCAAGTGCTACAGACAAACTGAGAGACGGGCATTTCTTATATACTAAAAAGTGCGCTCGTCATATCATAAAAATCAGAATTTGCGAAATATTACTTCCCATATGGCGTCATTTTTATGAATTTGACGAAATTTTTGTTACTTTAGCGACATGTAAAATTGTCGCCAAGTTGGCAACGCCCCGCTAAGTTTCTCGCCAAATGTTACGCATGGACGAGCGGAGAAATGGGTTATTCTTATAGTCTACTCGTATGTTCTTTTCAATATATTGAACTTTCATCAATTAGTCGTCATGTTCATTGATTTTGCGTCATTTTTATCAATTTGGCGAGAATTTCGTTAATCCGGCAACATTTAAAAGGTCACCAAGTTGACGGCATTCCGCCAAATTTGTCGCCAAAATGTTGCCAAACGTTATGGAAGGGAGAAATAAATTATTCTTATAGCAGATAAATGACTATTGCGTCCAAATAAAGTATTAACCAAAGTATTTTTTCTCATGAATGGAACGAGCTATATCCACGATAATGATGTCACCAAATTCATTATATGATATTATATATGAAATGTGAACATATTTCACAATAGTTAACATTTTTTTTTAATTTCATGTGATGTTTTTATACATGTATTTGAAAAATGTGCAATATCTCGAGAAAGGCTCATGCTAGCGTTCCATTCTCTGTGTCAATCGTTTTCTAATGAAAAATTACATAAGAAATGGCTATTTACGTAACTTCATTAAAGGTTTTGACTTTTTGATGATTTTTTTATTTCAAAATTTTACTTGAAAATTTAGGAGAGTTCTAAACATTTGATTGCGTTTAAAAACAATTGGCTTTCAGTATTCTTGGATTGTAATTTTTGTACCAAATTTCTTTCCATAAGCATTGATTTCACTTGGAATAAAACAATCATTCTGGTTTCTGGTTCCGTTGTTTTTTGCCAGTCTGTATTAGTGGCTGATCTTCAAAGCAAGTGTCCCTTGAAAGCAGAAACAAATGACTTTCTTACATCTTATTGGATTTCATTCATCTTTTCACAAAGTGAAGAGGATGCCATTAACTAAAATATTTAAATTAGAAATATTTACCGATATTTTAAATACAAAAATGCATAAATATTTTTAAACAGAAATATTTATTGACGTTTTTGAATAGAAATATTTATGAACACTTTTAATTTAAAATATCTATCAATATTTTTCACATTTGAGTAACAAATTATTTTGATAAAACCTTAACTATTTTTGAAATAATAGTCGTCTCTAACAAATTTATTTTACATAATTGGGTAAAAATTTTGAAGCAATTTCAAATTGAATAGAAATATTGGAAGATTCAGGGGGGGGGGGGGGCTTTCTGATGTGTGTGGGGGGGGGAGGAGGGTGACTGTTCATCCGTAAATTCACCCCATCCTGTCTATGAAAAATGCGATGTACGGAGCACCTGGCTTACTCCACATACTGCAAAGACTTCTATTCTTTCACAATGACATAATGGTGCACAAGATCCAACACACAATGCTTTTGGTATTGAATTAACGCAACGTGAATTTAAACTACTCCTTTTTGACAACTTATTAATCTAAAGAGAATGATTTATTCATGCTTACTTGCAAAATCTTCATAAAAATTCAATTGATATTTAATTGACTGTTGACGAGCTCGTTGACTTCAAAATACAGAACTATTTCAAAAAGTAACTTCTTTCGTTAATGGAATGAACTAGACTCACCAGAATGATGTTGACTGATTTGTCGCATAATATTGCATGTGGAAAGTAAACATATTTGATAATTATTACTACTTTTTTTAATTTTATTTTATTTTTTATTTTTTTTTTTTTTTGTAAAATGTATTTGAAAAACTTAAAATATCTCGAGAAAGGTTCAGTACAGCATTCTAAAGTATGTGTCATTCGTTTTCAAATTAAAAATTAAGTATAGAATGTTTATTTATTTAACAGCATTCAATGTTCTGATTTTTAATGATTTCTTCAAAAATTGGGTTTCATTTTCGAACATCAGGTAGAGTTTGAAAGCAATAGGGTTTCAATTATTGTTCTCTCTCCATTCCTAAGGAAGAGAAATTAACATCTGCTTGAATTTTGTTAACCTTTTTACTCGAAAACACTACAATAGGTTAGGGCGATGAAATTTTCATACATACGTGAAATTACACGTAGATTTGTAGAGTCACAATTCCAATTATTAAAAGAAAATGTAACAGGGCGAAACGCACATTTTTAAACTGTGTATGTTCGCTACGCTTCCTGCAAATAACAAGTAAGTAACAACTTTTGAACAGCTAGCTAATCAAAGCGTGTGCACTTGCGTGCATAAACGTTCTCCTGTATATTAAATACGCTTTCGCGATTTAAATGTTTTACTTTCCTTTCATTGTTTTCCTATATTCTACTTTGTTTAGTTTAATATTCAATTTCTAAAAACTTGTATGATCTTATGTATTAAGATTCTCAAATATTGAAATGATTTTTTTACATTACTAATTTCATAATTACTTGTTAAATTAAGTTTTAATTTGAAGTCTTTCACAACTCGGATACTTCATATACGCAAGCCTAACTTTTTGCTAGTAATAATACCAAATTACGTTCAAAACGCTCCATTCGTTCGTTAGGTATCGTATCCACACACGCGTGCACATACACACACACACACACATACACACACACGAACACACAGACAATACTTCAAAAGCGTTCCATTCGAATTCAGGAATGCTTAAAACGTACTCTTTTATCAAAAATTCGAATTCGAATTTTTGTCCGTGTCACAATACTTCCCTCTATACATTATACTATGTATATCGGTAAGATGAAAATGGTGCAAATTCTATTATTCGAAAATATATCGAATACAAGATCCAGCTGCTAAAATCAGAAAAAAAGCCTGATAATTTTAAGAAGAGCATTTTTACCCACATTGACCTTTGCTACTTAGTTTCCATCTATCATCCATAAAAAAAATTAGTATTGTTATCCAATGTATTGGCGAAGGGGCCTCATGTTAATGCTTTTAGTTCCAAAAGCTGCAACCTTTTGTCAAATATGCTTCCCATTTTCCCCCATTTCAGAGCCTTATTCCAACTCAACGAGAAATCATTTGCAAGTAAAGCTAATCAGTTGGACAAATTGTACCTGCTTATTATCCTTAAATTGAAACAAAACATAAAAATTGGATAATAAAAGTTGTATCATATTATATACGCAATATAAATGCATTTATAATTTTAAATGTTTGATAATTATACTCTACAAGAATATTTCCTTTATATTATAAATTTCTAAAATGTAAATATATAAATTTCTATAATTCTGTATATAAATTTCTAAAATTCTATATATAAATTTCTAAAATGTATAGAATTAAAAGTATATATGTTTCCAGAGAAAGTCCTTAAGCATCCATATAACTTTGTAATGAAATGTTCCTAAGTATACACGTTAAGGCTATCTGTAATACACTGAGAAAATGCTTTGTAAAAATACAACCATTGTCCATAAAATGAAGCTGGTGATGCCCTAAAATTAGCCCTGGACAATAATTACTCATAAATATACGGTCAAATGGTTTTGCTTTGCAATGAAATTTATTTTTGCGGTGCTCGTAATCCACACTTAAACTGGAAAGCTGATGCTGCGTAATTTCTTACAAATTTGCTTTAACTGCGCAGGATGCCATAAAGTAATGTCCACACACGTATTGACTGTAATAAAGTGCGTTTTTGCTGTGCACTTTCAAAGTTCAATAAAATTCTATTCTGACAATCGACTTGATTATTGTAACAAGTGCGTTATATTGTATTGTTTAAAAATCAACCCTCGAAATATTTTCTTATTTCACAATAAAAAAAATATAAATGTATTCACTGATAATTAATAAATGTAAATATCTTTAGGGTTTTTTTTACGTCTATGATATCTTCAACAGAATTGCATACATTTTATACAGGATAATATACTTTAGTAAAACGACTCAAAATTATCTCATTAATTTAGTTTTGATATTCTCTTTCAAGTAAACGGAATATAGCGGACGAAGGGCCTAACCGTATGCTTACAGAAAATCTTCGGTGAACATATGAAACTTTTACTCTAGTTTAGGATTTAATTAATCAATCAGCTAAAAGTTATAAAGCAAGACAAAAATATTGTGTATAAAGTGTTCTTATTACAAAAAGTTATTTTAAAATAACGTAATGTTTTACTTTATTAAAAAGAAACAATGTAAACCAACCCAAATCGTCGAACACTTGCATATTCCTGTTGCCATTCGGCAAACGATAATAACTTGAGAAAATTACTCACACTCGAAATTATGAATATGCCTGTTGCCATTTGGCAAAGGATAATAACGTACATAAAGTATTTACACTCGCAATTATGCTGTTTAATTAATCAGCTAAAAGTGTTGAAATAAGATAAGTATATTGTGTATAAAGTGTTATTAGTGTAACAGGGTATATTAAATTGGCGTAATTTCTTACTTTATTAAAAAATAATAAAGTATTCAAATCCAAATCAGTGAACATGTGCATATTGTTAAGTCGTAAACTCTGGAATCGTTGGTGTAAGCGTAAAATACAAAAATGATTCCAAATAACTAACACGTTTACAGCATAAACAAGAATAATAGAGAGCAAACAGCTCGATAACTATCTCACACGATTACTAAATAACTGTCAGGTACAGTGAAACAGAAATTAAATGCTCCGCTAATTTCGCAAAACTGCGGATACTAATCTAAAAGCAATAACTTATCTCATTTCACAAAACAGCAGCTACTTTTCTCAAAACATTGGCGTGTGTCACACGCCAATGTTTTGAGAAAAGCACTTTTGTACAGTTCAATGTAGCTCACATCACGTCAATTGCTCTCCAAGTGAGTTATGGCTCCTTTTATATACCCTCTGTAGAAATTTCTATAAGTCTCACGTATCATGTAGTATATTCGTTATTTCGAGGTGGTTCTCGAACCTCCAAAAAGTAGCAACATTTCGCCAAATTGGCAATGCTTGATTTCTAAGTAAGACATACATTCGCCAATAACCATATTGTGTAAAATAAATGCCTTCTGTATCAGTTTTATTGTCAATTCCTACTCAATAGACAACGCTCTACAATTTTGTAATTAGCTTTTTTCGTCTATCTCGCTTGGCTGCCGTGTTCGATTCCCTAACTTTTTAAGTTCTCAGCTAGGGACGCTGCAGTCCTTTTTATGTTTTCGGGCACGGGCACTTTACTGCAGATAGACCTAACGTATACACTCATGTACCTTTCCTAGCAAATCTATTGGAGTGGGGAGGACTTTACGAACAACTCTGTAAATTAACATGATTCAAAGAGCGTTTATTAATCATTTGAAGGTCTTTCTGACTTATCTTCTGTAAGTATGGTTTATGGAACAGAAATAAAGTTGGGATGTACAAAACATTCATTTTAACTATTAAATATGCATATTTTGTTTCTAGTATATATAAAAACATTTGAAAACAATTAGCTTGGTAGTAAATTTCTGTTCTGTTTTTTTTTTTTTTTTGCCATTTAGATGTATAGGACTGCAAATTACAATCATGTTTTACAAAAAAATATATTTGCATTTAATAGGGAAAATATAACTTCATTATTCGACATCTAACACAACATTTGAAACTCGTATTTAATCAAATTTCATTTATTAATACAAAATTTGGTTTTGGCAATGCTAATAAAAGAGTTTTTGAAAATGCACAAGCATGTGCGTGAAAATTATACACTCAAGTGCCAAAATTCATGGTATAGCAGTATGCAAATTCACAAGTGGCGCTTGCATCTCGTTAAAATGGTATAAAGATTCAGATGGTTGTCTGTTGGACTCTTGAATATCTTGTGAAACATTAAATAACGTGTTAATGTCTACCCGACGGGAATTAACCGAGTTTGAACTTGGAATGATAGTTAGAGCTCGACGCATGGCATCATTTAGGAAGTTGTTGAGACTTTGGTGATTTCTCACTCGACAGGGTCAAGGGTGTATCGAGAGTATATCATGGAAGGCATTACGACCCACAAGGGACAGTACAGTGTGTGGCCACTTCTGCTGAATGATCGAGACCAGCGACGTCTCAGCAGAAGCATCTGTGCTAACAGATGAACGCCGCTGCGTCAACTGACTAATACATTCGATGAGGGACACACTAGAAGCGTATCTGTGAGGTCCATGTAACAAAATTTGGCGTTGATGGATATGGCAATAGAAGACCGACTCGAATGCATTAACTCACAGTACATCATCGGCTTCAGCGCATCACCTGGGTTCGCGAACACATGCAGTGGACCCTAGATGGAGTCCGATGAGTGACGTTTATAGTTGGAACTATGGAACGAGCTGATGGTCACGTTCGGAAGTGGCGCAAACCCTATGAGGCTGTGGATCCAACTTGTCAACAAGGCAGTGTGCACGCTGGCGGTGATCCCATAATGGCGTGGTGGTGTTTACTTGCCATGAATTAGGTCCTCTGGTCAAATTGACTAGTGTCTACAGCTCGCGGATTTTCGATTTATCAAAAACGTTGCACTCAGTTTTGCTTTTTACGCATGCGCGTGAACTATATGATGTGGATTTCGCGTGGCTCGATATGTTTGTTCTTGCAGTTTCTCTTTCTACGCCGGTTTATAAAGTAAATTTCTCGATTTAAAGAAATAAATTACATGATCTACGATTTCATGTAGGAATGAGGACTCGATTGACAAAGATGGTAGATAAAAAATGTTATCAGTTTATAACGAAAGTAGCTTAAATTCCATTTCTGAAATTAAAATTAAATTCAACCACACGTTACAGAATTGGAGATGAAATTTATTTTTAACTTTGCAACATGTTTAAAAATCAAATATCTGTTATTTTCATTTTACTCATGAAAATTCTAATGCGAAATAATGTTTTTTAATATTTTTGTATTAGCACACATATTTTAATATATTAGAGAGAGCTCTTCCCCCCCCCCCCACACACACACACGAATCAAAATGGAAATGTGTAGCTTTACTATTAATATGTGTACCCAGATCAGTTCAAATAAACAAAAATAACAGTTGTAGATGTAACTTAAATATAAAATAAATTTTAAATCATCAGTTAAAAAAAAATAATATTGTTTTCTCAACAAAGGGAAAGTGAAGATTTTACCAGGATGCTGATGTAACACAATGCCGAATGTGACTTTTCTAGAATTTTTGTTTAAATATAAAACATATTCATTTTACCCCAGGGCACCTCTTCCTGAAAAACCATGGTTCAAACCAACAAGCTCTGTTTTTAACTGCAACTAATCTATTCTCAGCCTGAACTCACTTATAATTAAACTATTTGCAAATTACTTAATAATTTTAACTGTACAATACTCCCAAGATAAGTATCTTCATCACGTTTTGTGACCATTCATACAAGTGATATTATGAATTGATACTGACCCTTTTTTGATGGTTTGAATTCCTTCTTCTCTATAAAAATAACTCTTGATGACATTTTAATATATATATATATATATATATATATATATATATATATATATATATATATATATATATATATATATATATATATATATATATATATATATATATATATATATAAAGAAATACAATCCCAAAAAGTATGAAATTCAAGAAAGAGAAAGGCGCAAATTGCCGCACTATCAAAGTCTTGAAATATAAGATTTAAAATGGAAAAAGAAAATATATAGGTGGAATGATTGTGTTTACAGGGTTGCAGAAATATTCTCAGCCTGTCGGATAAATTGTTAATTTATCCGACATCATACAATACAACTCAACTCTTACCTAGGATTATCTGATTGATGCACATCCAGATGGCTCTATAAGTTAGACGCGACTTTTTTATGTATGCTTTCCTATTCGAAGTTTATACGCTTTATGCAACTCTTCCATGATTCTCGTTTTGCTGGTTAGTAAAATTTCCAATTCTTGTTATTTTGATCATTTTTATGTTGTATGGGATTCGGCCATTTCTTCCCCACGGGCATGATCGATTGTTGTTTCGGGCGTGCAGAGTCTCTGGGAGCGTTTTCATGAAGTCAAAGCTAGCTTCTAACCAGGAAATAGGGGTCGCAATCCCCCTTGACCTTTCTGCAATCCTGTAAACACAATCATTCCACCTATATATTTTCTTTTTTCATTTTAAATATATATATATATATATATATATATATATATATATATATATATATATATATATATATATATATAATTTAAAATAACAAATACGAAGTGCAGGAGTGCAAATCGGTAAACACAGTAACAAACCGCGGGCAATATAATAGCGTGTATTTAATAGCAAAAAGCAACGAGGAAGGGCCGGAAAAGCAGAGCACGGAGAGGCCAGGACAAGGAAAATACATTAAAGAATAGTATATTTGCCAGAAACGTCTCCAGGGGCACATTCCAGACAGATATACTAAAATCCGTTGTTTCTATGATTGCATAAAATCACGTGGTTAAAATTTTATGCAATCTGTACCCAACAACGGAATAAACGAGAATGACAGAAAAAATACCAAATACAAAATTCAACCTTAAAACATAAAAAACCACATTATCATAAAAAATATAGCGCACAAATGCACAAACAGGCAAAAAAGAATTGCAACTCACAAGTCTGAAGGTCGCCAGCGTAAATAAACTGCATGGGAGTCCACCACGTGCACCATCCTGAATGCTCACCACGCGTAATAACACGTTGGAATAAACCGGACCAGAGAAAGTGGATATACACACACACACACACACACACACACACACATTGAGAAGGGCATATTTTAAACAGACGAGGGAAGAGTTTTGCGGGGGAAATTTATCTAAAATTAATTAACATGCATGTTTACAATATCGTCATGGAGAGATTTGCCAAAAATGTTTCAGTGGTTGGTGTGAACCCACAATCCCTTATATATATATATATATATATATATATATATATATATATATATGTATATATATATATATATATATATATATATATATATATATATATATATATATATATATTTTCAAACTTCTATTATTATATATATATATATATATATATGTGTGTGTGTGTGTATATTGAGGAGATAATGTTAGTTTGAGCGTGAAACAAAAATTTGGCTTTATAACTGCTTAGATGTAACTTCCTAAGTGTTTCATATCTTTTAGAAGGCAATGTTTAAAATTCAACCAGAATTTGAGAATAAATTCATGAAACACTGGTTATATTTTACTACATAAACTGATAAATCAAAATTTAAAAAAATTACAAATATTACATATATCATTATATTAAATATTTTTTGTGTATTCTACATATAAATAGATTCAAAATCACGAAGGTATTAGAATATCTAAGAATTACCGAAGCGTTACTGATATGTTTAGATTCAAATCCTCAAAATATATTTTTAATATTTTTTTCTAATTTTTAAATTATTGATCAAGGGTCAGCAATCTTTCTACATTGTTAATTTATACTTCTAACATTTTATATTAACTTAAATTTAATTTCTCTGCCGGTATTGATGTTCAACAGTATTGGTACAATTAATTTTGAAAAACTAAGACCAAATTATAGAGATTTACTGAAAAATATTTTTTTTTTATTTTTAGCGACCAATTAAACTTTTTGATTACAAATATTAGGCTGTGAATTGATAAATTCACCAATGATTATTACTTATTGGTTATTACTATTGGATGATGCATTCATGATTTTTATTCATGAGCTTTATTAAGGTTAATTTTTTTGTATACTACATATGTATCAATTAAATGTGCTTGGTGTTCATAATTTGATAGGTATTTAAATTTTGATGTGAAATCTGCAATTCAATCATTTTTTTTAAACTTTGCAAGAATATTCTAAATACCTTTCACTATGAATTATGCAATTTATAAATGTAGTTTAAACATGATTCCATATATACACGTGAAATTAGGTTATGACTTAAATTATAATTTCATTGGATAATTAGTCTGAAAGTGAAGACAAATCAAAAGAATTATAGCCTGGATGTGAGGATAAATGTAATAGGACCTACGGATTAAAAAAGTATCTGTTTACTTTACCCGATAATGAAAGTTTAAGAGTTACGCAGCTGTATTTTTGCAACCAAAAGTGTTCTCTAAAAAACAAATTACTTATATAAGACACATTGCAAAATAAAATGATTTCGAAGAAGAGCATGGCCCTGAAAAGGACCGTTTTTTTCTATAATTGTATTTAAATTAGTATCAGCCATGTTAGAGAGAAGCAAACAGTCAAATATCAATTTAGAAATGTCATCAAAACAAACAATATAGCGCTCGCGCATGCGCAGAAATAGTCAGGAATCCGAAACTTGCAAGTGCAGCGTTTTTGATAAATCGAGAATCCGCGAGTTGTAGACGCTAGTGTCAAATTGAATCGGTCATTGACAGGAAATTGCTATGTTCAGCTGCTTGGTGACTATTTGCAGTCGTTTATGGACTTCAAATAGCGATGGAATGTTCCAGGATGATAATGCTCAGTGTCACCGAGCCCATATTGCTCGCGATTGATTTGAGGAGCATTCTGGACAATTCCAGCACATTATTTGGCCACCTAGATGGCCAGACATGAACTCCGTAGAGCATACCTGGGATATAATCGAAATAGTCATACGTACCCAAATTCTATCACATACCATAACCACGCAATTATGAGATGCTATCGAGACAACAAGGCTGAACACTTTTTCTGGAGACTTTCACCGACTAGTTGAGTCCATGCCACGTCGAGTTACTGCACTTTGCTGGGCTGAAGGAGGCCTAACAATGTAGTAGAGAGGTATTCCATGACTTTTAGCACTTGAATGTAAATGTTATATTATATCTGTTATATTCGAATATAAATTTTACAAAAAATAATTGTAATATAATCAGGAAGGCAATATATACTTAATTTAATGCGAATCTAATATATATGGTTTCTCAAAAGAAGTATTTTAAGCATTTTTTTTTTACATTAATAATTGTATCTTAATTCTTTATTTGTTCATATCAAGTTAGTGATTTGAAATAATGTGAAAAAACATCGAAATTTCATATTACATTGCAATATTTCCGCGACTTGGGCTAGTTTAAAAAACTAGAGACTTTGTTGTCGTATTATATCCTTGTACGAAATTTGCTCTCCATCAGTTGGGTAGTTTCGAGCACATTTCAAAATACTGTAAAATGCACATGCAAGTAATATGATTTCGCAGACATACAAAACAGAAAAACGACAGTATAATAAAAAAAAATACCATTTTCTGTACACATTAAAATCTCTAAATTTTCAATTTGGCCTGAAAATTGCATCTCACACAAAAGCAATACTTTTCAAGGAGGAAATTAAAAACGTTACTATTAAAGGGGAAAATAGCTATTTTCTTCTACATTTTTCTATCAAACACTTATCAAGTGCATTGTTCTCTAAATCATAAATTTAAATATAGAAATTAACCTAAATTACAGAATAAAATAAATAAATACTTTCGAATGCAAAAATTGACGCTCAAGAAATACTTATTTAAACACAACCGCACCTACAACTATAAAAAATAAAAATATATAACTGCTCTGAACAACTTTATTAAATAATATCAACGCCCATATCATCATTTTATGGCTTACAAACTTGAGTGGGATTTTCTATTTGGCCATTAAAAAATGCATCATTACCATAAATCCTCTTCACCGCAATTCGAACGATGACTAGAATTTTTTATGAACTTTTGGGAAAATACTAGTCAGGCATACTCATTGGTCTTTGAACACTCCTACAAACACACTTCACATCATTGAGAAAACTCATATTTTTCTTTCATTTATCGCTCTTGGCGAGAAACCCAAATTCGGCATTGTAACCCAGCATGATGGGTGCCCCAGCGTCAGTCGTTGCTTGGCAACCGACGAGATTGTGACATATCTTTTTTCTACTCCCAAGACCATGTGCTCGATGCCAAATCTAGCGTCTTGACCAAACATTTTTATCAGTAAATTTTAAAATATTCAAGTTTGTGAATTTATTTTCCAAATATTTCTTGATGTTCAAAATCTTATGTGTACATATTTTTCTAACACTTATGCAAAACAAATTCGCCACGTGCGTTTCGTGATGTAATTCTCGGCAGTGTATGTCGAGATTGTTGTATACATATGATTTTAAATTATGATACTAAGGAGAGTTTCTTAGAAGAGATAAGTAAACATGATTTCGGTGAATTTCCAAAGAATAGAACTTTGGATTTGTTCTGTGACATTGCTTTTAGCAAATATCAAACATTTAACAGAATGTTCCTCTCTTCAGCCAAACATGTAAGTTATATTTTTATTCTATTTCTAATTTGTATTTGTAAAAATTATGGACGTTCTATGGAATCAAAATGTGATGTTGGGTATTTAAATGTGAAAAGTTCGATTCGGAAGAAATGTCTCTTAAATAATATATTGCAATTTTTTAAACATAATACATTTTTGCTGTCTCATACTATGTAATATGGTGTAGAGAAAATATTGTTTTCACGAAAATTTTCGAATTCGTGGTTTTGATGCCAATATATGTTTTAAGACCACCTCAACACGTTTCGACTCTATCGTTTCGACTCTCACGTTTTGAAGTGATCTCTATCTGTCTGTCTATATGTCTGTTGTCGATTTCTTGTGTACACTATAGCGGCCACAAATATCAATGGATTTTCACGAATTTTTATATCCGCCTTTGTTATCAAAAATATGGAACTAGATAGAAGTTTCATAGATTCGAGTGAAAACTTTATTTCGAAATGTATTATATATATTTTTCAACATGGCAGTATAGGACAAAATTTGATATAATCATGCATAATAAGGTCTATTTAAAGTGCAAAAATCACGAGACTTAATAGTTTCAATCATTGTTGCAAAAAATAGCCGCGAAACAATTTTTGTGTTCGTGACGGCGTTAGACCCCTCGGGGAGGGGGATTACTCCCGGGGATACATTCTCAAGTATGGTATCAATCAAAAGGGTTTTTCAAGCCCTTTAAAGTGAATGGTAACACGCTATAATTGTAGTCATTTGCACTAACTATACCAATTTTTCAAACATTTTCTTGTAAAATTAAAAAAAAATACCCGCAAGCTACATAAAAATGGGTTCTAATATGAGAAAGTAAAGTCGGGTTGAAAAACACTCCAGCTTATTTATATGAAGAAGTTGATCAAAGAAATATATTTATTCAAAATATTTATATGAAACATAATAATTTACATTGAACAAAACGGTTTTAATAAGAGTAGCATATAAACAAAAATGGTTGTTGATACAGTTTCCAGGATTTAGTTAAAGCTCATCAAAGAGTAAGAAGAAAATATCTCTGTGCCTTTTTTCTCAATTTAGTTAGCAGTTGTTTCCGTGTCAGTTGTTTCATGATGAACATTATTTCTCTTAACCAGCTATAAGAAAAATTTTGTCATCACATATTGTAAGTCAATAGCTAATAATTCCATTTAAATTTTAAATTTACTGGTAAAAATGCTTTCTGCATAATTTCCATTTCCCTACAATACAACACACGCTCGGATTTTTATGGATCTACAAGTTTCGATCATTTGTGAATATGAATCAACCATTTTCATTCTTGTACATGTATCTGTTTGTCTGTCTTACTGTAGTCACGATATCTCTCGAAAAAATATAAATTGAATGAAATCTGGTATGATTATTGAAATCGGAGAATACTAGAGGCTTATTGGTTTTTGTGGTGAATAGCCAAAAGAAAGCCCTAAATGATACCTAACTATTTTAGGAAACCTAAAAAATGTCGTAAAAACATAATTACGAATAAAAATGTTTTTTAAGTGCATGTGTATAAAAATGTTTCTTAAGTATATGTTATTTTTATTTAAAATCGTTTTTTGTAAGATGCCAACACGTGCCGTTCTCGATATAGTTGATTTCAATCTAAAAAGAAAAAAATTAAAAAATTAACTCATTATTATCAAAAACATGAATGTTGTATCAATATTTTTATCCGAAATGAATGGTTAACATGATCTAGAAATTATCACGAGTCGTTCTCGAGATATTAAAATTTTGATTCGCTATCTACCTGAAAGGCTATATCCCTGGAACAAATTGAGAAAATCCAATAAAATTTAATACGATGTTTCCAATCAATAAATGTCGGACGCCTATGGACTTCCGGAAAGCTAAAACCATGGTCACAATTTTAATTTGTCGATCATCTTCTTTCAGAAACCGAAAAAGTTATGTAATAATTCAATTTTCACTGTTAAAATTTGTTGTAAAAATAGACTTTATATACATGATATTTTATTTAGCAGTGAATAGCATAACTTACTGAACGGTAACTCGCACTGTTCTCAAGATATTGTCCGATTTTGATATAAAAGGGAAAATATCTTCAACAAAAACAAATATTTTCACTATTATAAAATTACTAAATACTTTGTAATACATTTAACTAAAAATAAATGAACACTATTTTATAGTAGTTTTCATGAACTGTTGTTCTCGAGGTATTTTACCACGATATCTCAAGAAATAATCAAGCAAATAACATGAAATATGGTACGTTTGTTTTAATCTGTAACAAAATAAAGCTGTTGCTTTTTATCAAGATCTAAAATTATGAAATATTTAATTTGTGGTATGATTTTGACATATGATTCAAAATAATTCATAGCGCAAGTCATGTGATGGACATATTATAATTTATGATTATAGAATTATTTAATTTCTTATGCGTATACATAAGCGCAGTTTCTTATATTATTATATTTTTTACTTTCCCTTCAATACATGGCAGTGTATAGGGAAAGTATTGGAATCCTGCAGAAAATCGCAAATCGAGTTTTTGACGGATCAACACATTTTGGGACCTATAGAACACGAGAAAACTATTTTCAGCGTGACGTCTATGTGTGTGCATGCGTGTGTGTATGTATGTGTGTGCATGTGTGTGTCTGTCAAAACTAATTGACCAATTTTCTTAACATTTTATACGTAAGTCACTTGTGAGATACCCTGGTGCTGATTAGATTTTGGTACGATTCAGGACAAAAGAACATGCCCTTTTTGTGAAATGACCCGCAAAAATCGTTTGTATACACTCTAGCTAAAAAACCAAATTTCACAAAATTTGGTAAATAAATCACTTGTGGGTTACCTTGGTGCTGGTTAGATTTTGGTACGATTAGGAAAAAAAGAACCTATATTTTTTTGCAAAATGTCCCGCAAAAATCGTCATAATCTAAAATAACATATTACGTATGCTCAAATGTATCAATTAAATGTGTATTTTATACGTAATTTTTGCCTATGAAATGAATAAGATCAACCCCATTACTCTAGGGCTTGCTGTTCTCGAAATATTTTAGTTTTTTCGCATTTTTGCGAATGTGTCTTTGCACCTTTGAAAATGCGTTCAGTTACCAAACTAATACGAAAATTGAAAAGAAAAACAAGAAAGATCAATCATGCTTAAAGCATTGATTAAGAAACACTTTCCAACTTCAATGCAATTTTATTTAAACATGTCTAAAATGTAATACATTCCTCGGTAATATTTTAAAACTGCTCACAGTAATACATTGATTTATTATATTTGAAAACTTAAACCTTCATCCAAAAAAATGAACTTCATTCAAATGACGGCATTGAAATATAAATTGCCTGGTTTAAACATCTCTAAAATGTGATATATTACTCGGTAACAATTTTAGAATTATCATAATACCACGATAATTTATTATATTTAAAAACTTCATCGAAAACAACTGAAATTCATTCAAATGACGTCATAGAAAAAATAACACGCCTGGCTCTCTCTAAAAAAGCAGCATTTCATTCATAAATAATTTCCCATTCATGTCATTCATCACAATACTATAATAATTTATGTTATTTAAAAATTAAGACCATGGAGCTATAAGTAATTTAACTCTGTGCTTAAAACTTCATCGCAAAAAATCGTCCTTCTCTCGGTAAAGTCAATGAATATTTCTTTCATATCAGCTATGCAGACTCCATGAGCTAAATTCTTTTGCATTAAAAAAATACAGCAATTCCTATACAACTCATCCTATATATTTTGCTGTTTACATTTCACATAAGTGAAAAATAGGCTTCGTTAGAGAAATAATCAAAGTTGGATGCTCATTTAAACTCAAATATATTGTCATTGCGTTGTTTCAGTATGTAGATGCACAGAATTTAACCGAAAATAAAGAGGTTTTACGACGAATACAACACTCAATATGAATTAAAAAGAACTTTAAAAATTACGATTTTGAGACAAGATGGATGCCGTATTATATTTTGAAGTTGGTAACGTGGTCGTTTCATATCATGGTCACGTGATCGCTTCATGTAAGAGGTGTAATTATTATTTTAATTTTTATTTAAAAAACTACTGAATATATTTCTCTGAATTTTTTTTTTATATATTTTATGGAACAATTTGAATATTACCTAAAATTTTCGAAGCAATTTGTGAAATTTAAATCCGCTTAAAAAATGTTTGAAAAATTTGGTCCCATTGGGTTCAATGTATTTCATTTTTTCAACCCGGGTTCAATCCAAAACTAATTGGGTGATATTATTTATTTATATTCCCATAGGTCCAACAGACCGTCTGAACAGCATACTAAAATTTCATTTTGATTAAGTCATTTTTACGGCAGTTATCGTGCTAACGGACAGACAGACAGACAGACAGAATGAACAAAGTCATAAACACTTTTCAACTTTGTTGTAAAGTGTTAAAAAAATGCAAATTCAGTGTAATTTCAGTTAATCATGTGTGTTGTTTTGCGCAATTAAACTCAATTTAATCAATTATTGAAGAGAGAATGAATTTGAGTCTGCAGCGAAAGTCATGTGCTACTCATATCAGAGTTTTTTCTCTTTAATATTCACGAAATAAGAAATAATAACGAGAACTATATGTTTCATAAATAATAGTAACGTGCTGATGAAACCTGTCTGTTCAAAAATATGCACTGTCGCAAATTCTTCAATTTTCTTAAAGTTGCAACATTTATTGATGCCATAGCTATCATTATCACCTTGTCGTGAAATCCATTTGTTTTGATTTTCTTAAGTATCTATGATTTTTTTTTCAAGGCAATAAGAATTGAATTTGTGCAAAAAAACTTATTTTCCAATTGAATTCTTTGAATTCTTATTCAAAACGTTTTGCAATATAACGCTTGTGTAGATAGTAATCTTATACTGATCTTAATCTTTCGGAGATCATAATCAAATGCGAATGGGTGTAGAGGACACTTTTTTAAAGCTGTGTAGGCTGTTTCAGTAATATTAACTATTTAATTAGGAACGAACTGCTAATGAAAGATACGCACGTGATTCAGATGCCATTTGATGATCATTTTTTACTACATAAAGACTTTACGTGTATTTGATAATAAAAATTTTCTCTGTTTCACAAATTTATAGCATCATTATTAGAACTCGGAAGTTTGGCACCTAAATTTTAAAAAAGTAATTTTAAAAATGTACTAAAAATGGTTAAAATAGGCACTTACAAATGGCGTTAAAATCTGAAAAATAAGGAGGCAAAAAGGCACTAAAATGATTAAAATAGGTACTTAATAAGAGTACTAAAATCTAAAAAATATGCACTAAAAGTCTGATACATGTACATTCTAAGAGAAAAAAAATCGACACACCCTACAAAATAATCCAATAGCAATGAAACTTTACGTGCAAACACTTTTCGACCGAATATGTACATGGTCAAAAATTCGCAGCCAATGAATGAATAGTCGGAATTACAGCGCATTGAAACTGAGCACCATGGCGGTGTATATAGGGTGCGAAGAACTAAAACAAGAACTAAACGTGCAGTGGATTTCGATTGCATTTACGTACCTTGATTGTAACAATGCCTCGCCGGTAATTTCGCGGCCACTACGAGCATATGAAGGAGTACGAAAGAGGGCGTGCGTTCAGGCTGGATGGTCACACCGCTGAATCACTCGCCATTTGGGTAGGAACGATTCAGCAATTAGGCGATGTTGGCAGGAATGGGTCGGGAATGGCAGATTTCAGCAGCAAGCGGGCAGCGGACGGCCTAGAGCGACGACAGAACGGGAAGATAGAGCTACTGTCATAACAGCTTAACAGCATGAGATTCGTCGTTATTAATCATCCAACGTGTGACAAACACGGAAGTGACCACCCGGACCATTAATGGAAGACTATGGGAGCGGAATCTATACTCGTGGCGTCCATTACGTCACTTACCACTGACCAGTATGTGCCAACAACAGCGATTGCAATGGTGCCGGGCTCGATCAACGTGGAATTGTTCGGATTGGGAACGAATGGTCTTCAGTGATGAGTCCCGTTTCGAACTGAGTCCCGATGACCAGCACAGGCGTGTCTGGAAACAGCCTGGGCATTGTCAGGATCCTGCTCTTACTGTTACACGCCACACGACCCGACAACAGGGAGTTATGGTCTGGGGGTGCCATTTCGTTTGATAGCCAGACCCCTTTGATAGTCCTCCGTGGCACCATCACAGCAGAGCGGTACGTTGCCGACATTTTACGACCCGTTGAATTCCATTCCTTTCGCGACACCTCGGAATAACTTTTCAGCAAGATAATGCCAGGTCACACACGTCACGTCTCTCTATTGATTGTCTGCGTGTTTACGACACACTTCCTTGGCCAGCCAGATCTCCAGATCTCTCGCCTCTTGAGCACATTTGGGCTGATATGGGGCATCGCCTACGACCATCTCAGAATGTAGGCGAATGAGTTCGTCAATTGGAGGCCATTTGGAACGACATCCCTCAGTACACCATCCGTCAACTTTATGCATCAATGCCACGTCGGGTAACGGCTTGTATCAAAGCCAGAAGTGGACCAACACACACACACGCACACGCCATATTAACATCTCACTTTATGTAGCTGGTTCAGTGGAATAAATCATCCAATTACTCTGAAATTCTAATTATTTCTGTTTCTGTATATCCACATTACACATACCAAATACCAAATTTTGTTTCTTTTGAGTATTCTTTCTTGGTGCGTCGATTTTTTTGTCTTAAAGTGTATATATTACATATACGAAAATATTTCCAATAATAGATCTATTAACGAGAAAAATGCCAAAACTTGCAATCAGTTTAAAGGATCAAGATTTTTATGATTACAGCAAATTAAATGAAATAATATTTAGCTAATATGAAAAGTTAGAAGAACTTAATAATAACAACAGAATGAAAAATACATCTATGTATTGTGCAAATGCAGCTTATAAATAAAATGCTTACAATAATAAAAAAATAATTTATAATAATACAAAGGAATAATAGAGATATATTGTAACACCTAGATAAAACCAAAAATTAGACATAAAAAAAGTGTGTGTACTAATTCCCCCGTGGTGAAGGGGCGCCTACGCACCACGTCCACAAGACCCCCCCCCCTCCAGGGTGTCCCACGGCGAAGGGGAGGAGATTTGCAGCTTCACTTTTATTGAAGCCCCCGAAGGGTGGAAGTTTGACTTGGCTTCGACATCACAACATCCATGCTGGCGGGATTCGAACCCGCAAACCGGCAATTCAGCGATCAGACGGAAACGCATGCTCCTGACCACTCGACCACCGGATCGGCGTAAGAAAGTACAAAGCAATATTAGATTGATGCTCGTATACTTACTAATGAGCAAAAACTATTAGAAAATGTTCATCATTGCTATATGTTGGTTATTCATTGATTGCTAAATATTAGGCATTTCTTCATTTGTATACTTCTCTTAATTGTTGCATCTTTATTATTTTTTACGTATTAGAAAATCCTGGTACTCACTGCCCGGATTTTTCGTCTCTGTAGTTTTGCTCATTAGTAAGTATAGCAATTTATATTGTTTGCTACATTCTTATATGTTTAATTTTCGGTCTTATCTAGGTGTTACAATATATACACCTCTATTATTTCTTCGGATTTTCATAAACTATATATATATATATATATATATATATATATATATATATATATATATATATATATATATATATATATATATATTTATATACATATATATATATATATATATATATATATATATATATATATATATATATATATATATATATATATATATATAACATTCCCTGCGCCTAAAGTAATTTAAATTGGGATTGGGCCCCTACATAAATCGCGTGTCCCCTTAAACAGCTGGCTTCCGTCCTTCCCCCATGGACGGCCCTGAACGATATATTACTATAGATAATATTGTTTGTAAATGGGCACTTTAAATGAGTAAAGCACGGAAGTTCAGGCAAAATGTACTAATGTACTATTTGCCTTATTTTGTCTATTTAAAAAGTTATTCTAAAAAATACCCTTGGGAGTTTACTCTGTTATAATTACTTATTTTGGAACTTCTTGTTGTTGTTTCCTTGCGTCGTAAAGTGTATTTATTTAGTTTCCTGTCCATTCTATTTTTAACTGGGAAAAAATTCATTTAGTTACCAAGTTTTTTTTTCTTTAGACCTGACGCAAAACTATTCTATGACACCTGAAGCAAGACTCACCCTCACTGACTTTTACGAATGTTGTTACGAGATAAGAAACATGAATATTAGCAGTTATTTACTATTGCTCATATGCTGAAAAAACATTCTTCAGACTCAATGTTACCTGACGAAAAATTCGCCCCGATAGACTTTTGGGAAAGTTACAATGAAATATGGATATTAGCAATTATTTACTATTGCTCAAATGTTGAAAAATCATTCTACAGACTATATGTTACTTGACGAAAAATTCCCCCTACAAACTTTTGGGAACGTTGTTACGAAATATGGATATTAGCAATTATGTACTATTGATCAAATGTTGATAAACATTCTTTAGACAATATGTTACTTGACGGAAAATTCGCTCCCACAGACGTTTGGGAATGTTGTTAGGAGATGAGAAACATGGATATTAGCAATTATTTACTATTGCTCAAATGTTGAAAAAACATTCTTCAGATTATATGTTACTTGACAAAACGTTCTCCTCCGCAAACTTTTGGGAATGTTGTTACGAAATATGGATATTAGCAATTATTTACTATTAATCAAATATTGATAAACATTCTTCAGACTATATGTTGACGAAAATTTCAGATTATATGATGACGAAAAAAATTTTGATAAACATTCTTC
The DNA here is from genome assembly GCA_951213105.1 of Amaurobius ferox. Taxonomy (NCBI): domain Eukaryota; kingdom Metazoa; phylum Arthropoda; class Arachnida; order Araneae; family Amaurobiidae; genus Amaurobius; species Amaurobius ferox. The sequence goes on along the minus strand of OX578141.1, from coordinate 83,094,095 downwards.
AGACTATACTTAACGAAAAATTCGCTCCCACAAACTTTTGGGAATGTTGTTAGGAGATGAGAAACATGGATATTAATAATTATTTACTGTTACTCAAATGTTGAAAAAGCATTCTTCAGACTCTATGTTACTTGACGAAAAATTTTCCCCCACAGACTTTTGGGAACGTTGTTACGAGATGAGAAACATGGATATTAGCAGTTATTTACTATTACTCAAATGTTGAAAAAGCATTCTGAAATTGTCAATAGATTTTCGGACGAAGAAGAAGATCTGTTAAAAATATCAGACTAGTGTTCGGGGGCCCCAAAGCATAGAATGAATTGACTTCTATTTCAACATATTTTTTTAACCTTCCCGAATTGATGAAGTTCCTCGGAAAAGTAATTATTCCGTTGTGGTAAACATTGCAAATCATAACCGATATTGTTAAAGACTTTAAATATATATCTGGTGCACAATATTGAAATTCATTAATCTATTGGAAAGTAGAGTGTTGGACACTTTAAATTTGTATGGTGCATTATATGCTTGTATCAGGGTCGACTTAGCCTTATATCATCACGATTTTGACAATCCATAATTTTGAAACACAGAAGCTGTATTTAAGATTCAGAGCCATAAATCTTATTAGAAATGGATCTGAATTACACCATCTTGATGGGAATCCTATGTGACTCCAAAATTTATTATGAGTGGCAGCTTCCATTTGCTGATTACTGACTTCCCCGCTGCGGGTAAATCATAACCGGCAATAACTGAAAGGGGCTTCTGTTCAACTAGGAGTCAAACGGAGGACGGCAATTTCTCGGATTGAGTAGATACGTATGCACTCGCAACGTTGCAGATAAGACAAATGGCTAAGTGCACACATACATTTCCCCAAAGAGAAATTAAGGGGCAGATAAATTTTTCTAGAGATTAAATTATTTTCTGGTTGAGTTGAAACAGCATTTATTTCAATGTTACATTTCGAGGAATGTGACTTTTTATATTAAATCTTATTAAATAGTGGAAGATGTCTGTCCATGCAGTCTGTAGCAGGAAATTTAAGCGTCGTACGCCCATGAAATTTGGTACACAGGTACCTCAGAACCCGAATTTGTGCGCCTCAGCATTATTCTTTTTTTATTTCGAATTTGTTTTTTATTCATTTTATAGTCTCGAATTTCTCTTGCGATCGCTAAAAACTCGATAAACTGGATGAAGAAAAATGTGGCTCGAATTTCATTCGAGGCGAGGCGGCAAGATCATAGACAAGCGTCTCGGCCGCGAAACTGGGAATTTCGAACGGACGGCGCTTCATATTAGGGTGCATGTGGATTTCTGTGGAATCGTTTGTTTCATGAGTGGTTGAAAATACGGTCAATTGTGATTCTCATATTCTTTGTTTATGCGGAGAGCGCGCGTGGTCCCATTTGTGCAATTTTCGGATTGAAACAATTTTAAATTGTGTTCAAATCTGTATTATTTAAACAGCGGGTGTTTATTTCATTATTTATATGTGGTAGATCCTTATTTAGAACCCGGGAAAGGCTGCGTAATTCGTTCTAATACTATATAATTATAAACGCTAATGAATAAATATTCCACAACATTCAGTACTGTGAAATCTATAGAGAAACATAAGGTTATTTCGAACTTTGATTTTATCTTTGTATTATATAGAAAGTACTAGTATTTAATCCTGTCGAAGGCATGAAAACTGACACGCTTAACGAAATAAGTTGAAATAAATATTAATAAGTTTCATTTTGTTTAATAAAGCATGGCATTCAGCGATAAAAATAAACATCCTAATCAAAATTTGGCCGAGTAAGTTTCAGTTTCGTGGTCGATGTTATAAATATGTAAAGTTTCAGGTTTCTAGTTCACAGGGGTTTTCTGGGAGTTCTTGAAATACGTTTCATCCCTCCCCCATTTTTCCAGCCTCGGAGAAGGAAATGCAAAATTCGTTTCCGTTAAGTTTATTCTCATGATGGATGCTATAAGTATGCAGAGATTCCTTTTTTTGGTCATCGGGAACTACTATAGGGGTTAAAATAGATTTTCAGGAAACACTTTTCTGCTCCCTCACCTTAGGAGATGGAGTCGGAAATTTAGCTCTGTTAAGTTTCGTTTCGTGGTCAATATTATACGTAAGCAAAAATTGTATTCTAGGTTAACTGTCTCCAAACGATTTTGATCGCGTACCCTTAAGACCTACATTTTTTCATCGCGTACCCCTAAAACATACATGTTTACATCGTGTATCCCTAAGAATTACTATTTTACATCGCGTACCCCTGAAACCTACTAATTTACATCACGTTCCCCTATGGTACATACAGATTTTGCACTAAACGCGCCTTCTAGTAAAACATTATTCATATAATCATAATATTGTTGCCTTTATGATCGAATAAAACAAGTTTTTACGTGTTATTCTTTAATTCATTTTCTTTTTTTCAGTCAATCTAAAAATTTGTCTTAAGAAAATAATATCAAAAGAAAATATGAAATTTTCAATAAAGACTTTCATACTTCCTGGGATACGCATGCCATACATTAGAGAACACTGTTGTTCTACGTCATAAAGGAGACGTTAGACAAATAGAAGAGTGAGTCTCTGTTCTGCCTATACAGAATTGCCTTAATAAGGCAGGTATGAAGAATACAATATGCTGGTTTTGTTCGTAAACAAATTTACAAAAAATATAAAATTCGATAAATATATGCCAAAATGAAAGAGTGAAACTGGTGTTAAAAGATATAGATGCTTTTATCGTAAGGGCTTTTATTTTATTTTCGTAGACGACATATTTTTTATTTATATTATATACTAGCAGTATACCTGTTCTGCATATGGAATATAAAGAATAATATAATAATATAAAGAAAGTTAATTTTTTTATTATCTGCTAATTCTTACTGTATTCTAAATGACATTGTTATTCAAAACATGCTATTAAAATATCTAATTTAATTCTCCTAAAAATAAGTATGAGAATCTCTCTTTTCGCTATACAAAATTATCTTCACAGGCAGATCTGAAGAATAAAACATTCTGGTTCCGTTTTGGATCATATGACAAAACGAAAGCACTAAAATGGTATTAGAAGATATACTCGTACCATTTTTACTCTGTTTTCTGTTTCAACAATAGGCTAAACACAATAAGTATTTGTCAAAATAAAACAGGTGACAAAAGAATTTGAAAATATCAAGAATTTGTGTAATCCTTAATCAGGTTGGCCGTAATTGATATAACCCCGTCAAGAATTCAATACAGTTAATTTATAAAATTTATTTGTATATTCCATTTCTTCGGGAAAAAAATAACAATAATCATCTACCGTATAAGCACATTTGATTTAATCGCAATGCTAAGCAAAATTATTTAATTTCTTTCAACTATATTTGTGAACAATATACCGTCTGCATACTGCCATTTCAATGGAAGGTTTAATTGCACATTTTTTATTAATATCTCGACAAACCCTCTTCCTAGAGACTCAAATCATGGACTACATTTTAAATGGGGCTATTCCGAGACTACCCAAAAATTTTCATGAAATTCGATGCAGCCGTTCTCCCGTGATAATGAGATAAATACACACACATACAAACATACATATAAACATATTTTCAATTTTATTTATTTGGATAAAAGTATTTTATTGCTATTCTAACAATTATACGTAATAAGTTATTTATGACTAATTAAACTGATTTTTGTAATAAATACGAAAACAATTTTACATAAAATATTCATTGCTTATTAAATATAAATAAAAATGTTTCTCAAAATTTGGGAAACCAGAAGCCCTCTGAAGCTGGAGGCGGGAGCCAAGGACGAAACCAAACACGGGCGCTTGCGTTTAACGAGGACTTCACTTCGTAATTGGTTGCACTTCACAGCGGGAAATAGCAAATAAAGGGTAAATGGTTTAAAGTTTTAAAGGATTTTTAATATACACTGAAGCAGTGAATAGTTTCTTAAACTATTTTAACACATTGGAAAGTAATTTTCATTCAATTACCTATGGGTGGCAAAATTTTAAGTAAAACTAGAGTCGGGGCTTCGAAAAGAAGAGCAACAGAAGAGGAGAAACTGAAGAATATACCAAAATATTCGGATTTTTCAATTATGAAAATCGTTCCCAAAATTAAAAACATTTTTAGTGCTTTTATCTTTTAGGGCCAAAAATAATATTTTGCCCCCCCCCCCTCCAAAAAAAATGTTTTTTTAGTTTTCCTCAAACTAAAATTTGAGGGGGGGGGGGGCCCAAAATTTTGGGCCGGGACTTTTATATATATTTTTCTAATTCTTAGTTACGCAGATGTCATGAAGTGGTTACTGTTTACTGTTTTGACGGAAAAGTTAATATGTGGAAATTGAACTATTTATGTGTAATGTTAATCTACATGCAGTTAAGACTAGTAAATATCTTTACTTTCCACATACTATAAAATATAGTATAGAGTAGTATAGTATATTATAGTATAGCGGTAGTATGTTTTTACAAAAATTTTCGATTTCGAGATTTTGTTGCCAATATATGTTTTAGGACTTCCGGAACACGTTTCACTATTTACAGAGTGATGTCCTTCTGTAGTCTATTGTCGTGTCTGTGGTTAATCTTTACACGATAGCTGCCAGAAATATTAATGGATTTCGACGAAACTGTCCATACGGTTTTGTTAACAAAAAATCTAGAACTAGATATATTTCTTATTAAATTTAAGCAAAAACTTAAATTTATTCAAAATTTTATATTTTCCTAGCATAGCAGCATAAGACAAAATTTGACATAATCATGCTTAAAAGAGTTTATTTATGGCTCAATGATCACAACACTTAGCAGTTTAAGTCATATCACCGCGATACAATTTTGTGTTCGTGACATCATTAATCCCCGAGGGGGTACATTTTCAAACTTGGAGTCAATCGAAAGATATTTTCAAGTCCTTTAAAATGATAGCACGCATAAATACAACATGCTGTAATTGTGATTATTTAGGTCGATGATAGAGAGTTTTCAAATTTTTCCTTGCAAAATTTGCGAAAAAAAATATAACCATAAGGCATTTAAAAATGGATCATGGTATGAGAAAGTCGAGTTGAGCTACACTGCAGGTATTTAAATGTTGTTGAATTATGTAAAATTAAAGAAAAATTATTTTATTCTTCTAACTTTACTTAATATAATTAGAGTAAAACAACTTTTGTTCGGAAACCTATTTCGTATCTCAAGGGAAAAAATTCTAAAGTTTTTACACAACCTATAATATTATTTTATGTGTTGAAAATGAATCTAAAGTTATTTTCCTCGTTGTTCAGTCCTCATTTTCATAATTCGATGTCCAGTGGGCGATCCCGCCTCACCCCCCCCCCCCCCCCCCCCGCAAATCATTCGGGTCACTGGTGACCCTAATACATTTAACTGAATATCTGTAGAACGTTTTATAGTACTCATACAAGGATTGTCTTTATGCATGATTTCATTAGTTACATATATGGTTTAATGTTTTTTGGGACTATGATAATAAGGCACAATAACAACGACAGGGTCTCTGCATGCTTGCCCAACGACATTAAAGTACAGAGAATGTGATATTAGAACGTCTGAGATTAACTCAGAGATTAACTATAGGTTAAAACATGGAAGAGAGCAAGTCAAGCATCTAATATGTCCGTACCTTTCTAATTTATTTTCTGTGGAAATATGTGGTTAACTAGGTTAAACATAAAAAATAGAGCCAAGCATCTAATATTTTCGTTCCTCACTAATTTATTTTCAATATAATTATGTGTTTAATTAGGTTAAACCTGAAAAATAAGGAATCAAGCATCTAATATATTCGCTCCTCACTAATTTATTTTCAGTACAACTCTGAGGTTAACTACACTACTCACAAAAGAAATCGCAACACCATAAAGTTGTAGGTGTAGCTTTATGTAAATCAGGCAATGGAAACAGCAAGGCGAGATATGCAAATGGTCACAGTTTCGTTACGCATAGTAACGTAACACCTTGCCGAGCAGCATAAAAGCGTCAGATGAAGGAGGAGTGATATCACAGCAAAATTGTAGCGTCATTAGTTTCAGGTTGTAAAAATCATCACAGTATGCCAAGAGTACGTCGACGTACCGCGTATGTTTAGTTGTCGTCAACGAAATGGCAACAAATCATTATTTTATGTGAGGGTAGATTGAGTCTTCGAAGGATCGCTGAACTTTTGGATCGTGATGTGACACAGTTCAACGGTGTGTGTTACGATTCGTGAGAGACAACGAAACGATACGACGATCAGGTAGTGGGGGTTCCAGGTGCACTATACCACGTGAAGACCGTATGCTTCTGAGAAGAGTTACGCGGAAGCCGTTTACCACAACAACCGTATTACAACGACATTTATCCCACACTACAGGTAACGTGGTTTCGACGCAAATAATTCGAAACCGTTTGCATGACGCAGGACTTCGAGGTAGACGACCTTTTCGACACCTACCGTTTTAACGTCTTCGCCGATAATGTCGCCTCCAGTGGTGTCAAATGAGAAGCAATTGGTGAACAGAATGGCGAAACATTCTGTTCAAGTATGAATTACGATTCTGTTTTGGCATGCCAGATGGCCTTACTCGTGTATGGTGACTCTTTCAACAACGCCACCAGGAAGCTTTTCCTATCAGTCGCCACACAGCCCCCCCCCCCTAATTGGTATCATGGTTTGGGATGGTATAACATTTGGTGAACGAACACCTTTGGTCCACGTTTCTGGCAGTATTACGACACAACGCTACGTCTCTGACAGTGTGAGACCTGCGGTACAGACATATCTGTCAACCAGGCCTGGACTGCATTTTCAGCAGGATAATGCCAGGTCACATACTGCACGGGTAACTATGAATAGTCTACAAGGTTTGGATATCCTGCCTTGGACAGCATATTCTACGGATTTTTCGCCGATTGAGCATATCTGGGACATGATGGGCCACCGATTAAGGGAACTTCTAATTTCAGCTAACCATGTTAAGTTACAAGCCCAATTGCATGATGTGTGTAATGCCATCTCTCAGAGCACCATTGACCATATATCTCATTGACGGGATGCTTCGTCGTATTCAATTATGCATAGACGCTCGCGAGGCCTATTCCATATTAATCTAATGCCAATAAAGTTCCATGATTTCATTTTCCAGGTATGATTTCCTGAGCATTTGATCATCTCCATGTTACAACTATATTCTGTAAATTTCATAAGGATACATCAATTTCTTCATGGTGTTGCGATTTCAGTTGTGAGCAGTGTAGGCTAGGCATAGAGAATAGACAGCCATGCCTTTAAAATGTTCATATCCCTCTGCTTGATATGTCGAGAGGAATGTCATTGATGAATACATTTTGCATATTTTATGGTCTCAGAAAGTATATTAAGTCAAAACTCAAATGTTTGACTTCTTGAAACTCGCCTGAGAAACTTGCTGTATACATTGGTATATCAAGAATGGGAAACAATTTCCCAATCATTGATTGAAGTGTCGTAACTCTAATGAATTCATCTATTTCATTTTTCATTCTCAAATTTTTTATCTTATAGAAACTTTATTAATCTATCGAGTTCAACAGCATAGTTCATACACCATTAAAAAGAATTTTTCAGAGGTCTCGAACCTCTAATTCCTTGATATAGTGACTAAATCTCTACCGACTGATATACACCGTCTGTAAGATAACAAGAAAACGGTATATTATAATATATAATCAATTGAAAATGCCATGTTTATGAAAAAGCTAAAATATTACAGTTGCCTACTTGCAGCGAGGGATTGAGACCACTAAATCTGCCCGGTAGCTGTGACCATTTGCTAGCACCAGTACGTTTATTTTTGTACCAGAGTAACAAGTCGGAAATATTGAAACATCGGCCTTCAACTGGCTATAAATAAGCCCTATACAGGTGATTGCCCTGAACGGTACATGGCCTATTCGCCATACACTATCAACAGCAAAGAGTTCATTTCTCGTATGTCGATATATGCTAAACCTATTACTGAGTACAAAATATGACGATTACATAAATAAATATACCGAGTAATACTATACCAAAATATTGATCTCAGCAATATTTTGACACATACGAGTAAGAAAGCCTCATTAAATTCCCAATAAAAGATTCTTCAGGGGAAACATCTCCGTACACGTTTCCTTCCAAATTTTTGTATAAAATAAAGCTAATTCTAAATTCTGTGTCACATTAAGAACTGCAGCTGCAGATTGGGAACGCTAAATTGGCCAGGTAATTGTGATTATTTGCTAGTACTAGTACATTTATTTTGTACCTGAGCAGCAAGTCTGGAATGTAAATACATTCGCTTTCAACTGGCTATAAATGTACGATGATTGCCCTGAAAGGTACATGGCCATTCGTCCACACTCAATCGACAGTAGGAGTTAATTTTTCCCACTATCGATATCTACTAAACCTATTACTGTGTACAAAATATGACAATTGGATAAATGTATCTACTAAGTATTGATCTCTGCAATATTTTGACCCATAAGCATGAAAAAGTCGCATATAAAAGATTCTTGGGAAAGATTCATCGGAAAAATTTCCTTACACGTTTCCTTCCAATAGTATAAAATAAAGATATTTCTGTGAGACCAGAAATAGATCTCACACTTTGATGAGACAAGTTTATATGTGTAATTTATTGTGTACAAAACGGCAAGCAATACTGCCAGTCTGGATGGCGCCGAGTTTACAACACGTGAACCCAAAAGGTCACAAAATCATAAATTTAGAGGCTCCAAGACAAGGGGGACTGAACGGGCCCTTACGAGGATGTGAACCATGCTATTGGATAAAGATTATCCAATGGAAAAGGGTGCTTGTTGCGTCACTATCAATGCTACAAATGAAAGCAAGGGGGAAAATGTCACCTCCGAGAAAGAGGGAACCACAACCTGTGACCGAAGAAGAACGACACTGGTGTAGATTAGAACAGACTCAGATATGACTTAGAATATACTTGAAGAAATGGCTTAGCAATACAAAACGGCAAACAATACTGCCAGTCTAGATGGCGCCGAATTTTACAACACGTGAACCCCAAAGGTCACAAAATCATAGATTTAGGGGCGCTAAGACAAGGGGGACCGAGCGGGCCCTTACAAGAATGTGAACCATGCCATTGGATAAAGATTATCCAATGGAAAAGGGTGCTTGTTGCGTCACTCTCAATGCTACAAATGAAAGCAAGGGGGAAAATGACACCCCCGAGAAAGAGGGAACCACAACCTGTGACCGAAGAAGAACGACACTGGTGTAGATTAGAACAGACTCAGATATGATTTAGAATATACTTGAAGAAATGACTTAGCAATTACAATAAGAACGATGCCTAGAATGACGAAGAGATGACTTGTGAGATTTTCGAGAAAGTACTTGCGTGAGAGTTTTCCGCAAATGCTTCAAAATAATGGATAGACCTGTTTGTTATGTGCAGTGCAATCAGAGGCAAGCATTATGGTCTATTGTGAAAGCTCAAGTTGGAAGTGTGTGCCCATCATTAATCAAAGGTCATAGACATATTTTAAGTAATTTTATTCATTCTGGTCTCACATGTTCCCATCGCCGAAATAACATAGTTAATTTTGTAATGAATTTAATAAGTGTTGATGTTGTTTAAGATTGATGTTGCTAATGATTTATTGTTTAAGTTTAAATGGAGTAATCAATTTAGTATCATATATTAATTAATAATTCCCTTACAGAACTCGCGCGAAAGTTAAATAATTGGTAGGTCATTGCGAACATAACGTTATAGTAATGATAATTATAATTATAACTTTAAAATTAAATATCTTTTTTTTCGTTTCCAACAAATTCTAATTTCTGTCTCACAGACTGAAACGATATATTGCGACCACTAAATCGACCCGGTAATTGTGATCCATTCCCTGGCACCAGTACACTTATTTTATACTTTTACAATGTTTTAAGTATTTTTACAGTCTTAAATATGAAAACATTGGCCATAAATTGGCCATAAGTAAGCCCTAAACGATGATTGCCCTGTATGGTAATTACCCTGACCGGTACATAGTATATCCACCTATACTTGATCGATGGAAGCAAGTTAATTTTTCCACTATCGATATCCACTAAACTTATTACTGAGTACAATATATGGCGATTAGAGAAATTTCCCTACCTAGTATTGACCTCAGCAATATTTTGACCCACAAGAGTGAAAAAGCCTCATTAAATTTCCAATAAAAAAATCTTCTTGGAAAAGTTTCCCTCCAAGTATTTGTATAAAATAAGACTACTTTTACTTTCTGTCTTACTTAAGAAATGCACATTCAATCTTTCTATTTTAAATTATATGGTCCTTGCTTGAATAGCACCCCCCCCCCCCCCTCTCCTTCTCTAAAAGCAAGACGCCTGCATATTTGATATATTAATAACGAAAAATATTTCCAAAACCAGTTATTTCCACCTTGTTTGAGATTTCTTCATTTAATGATCTCAGACGTTAGTTGTCGAAAATAAGTTATTGAACGTAAAACACGTTCTTTTCTATTCATAATTATATTTATTGGCTCTTTCGAAGCATCCAATTATTCGAAAGAGAAAATATTATTCTATAAAATATTTTGATAAAGTATAAAACGAAATTTTTTTTTAAATTTTATATCTAATTTTTCAGCATTTTCTGTGGATGACTCTATCAAAAGACTGAGATCCTATTCCCAGTCGGAGAAATCTTTTCAGATTTTTGCTAATGATATACACACCCTGAGGTTGTATAGAAAAACTCTTTTAAGGAATAAGTCTGAAGTAAAATGGAATACGAAGCTGGAGGCAATTTAACACAATAGCGTTTTCAAACAAATATTTTGTCTAGGCATTGTTATAGCCGTAAATTCCCCCGCGTTTCGATGTTTATATTGATTAAAATTGTTTTTAATATGCAGTTTAAAATTGATGAATTCATCTTATTGGCTAGATATCTCGGCACACTTTATTTGGTATGAATCTGATGAAAATTAAAATTGATATTGGATTGTAAATGCGTGTGCGCGTATACACAAAATGGGCAAGTTTAAAATAAATTGTGTTTGGTTCTCATATCTATGGAATTTCCTATCTTTGAACCGAATTTAGTTTAAATCGGCTGGGTATAGCACCAGAAATAATAATAATAACAATAATGATAATAATAAAATACTCTTTATTTTGTCGTACGTTGAATATATTTACAGACATTGCTACTGGTTAATTATAGAACAGTATGGCAAGACGCAGCTGAAGACGGCAGTAAGAAAGCCTGACGACATAATCCTAGCTAAGGAGTATACAACACAAACCAACAAATGCAACAGCAAAATATACAATAAACAGGTATACAATCATATTGTTGTGAAATATACAATATATAGAGATGAAATATACAAAATGCCATAGTGATATATACAAAATACAATAGTGAGATGTATAAAATACAAAATTGAAATTTTCTAACTTCAATTAACGATATATACTACCCGACACAGAAAATGCAACGCCATGAAAGAGCGAATACAGTGTGATGCTAAAGGACACAGACAGTTATGTTAATTCCAGAAAGATAATGCGATACAATGAAGGCATAGACAGGGTGATCAGTAGGCAACAGGACTACCTCTTGCGGAATACGGAACTACGTCCCGTACATGCTCGATGGGAGACAAATCTGGAGTCAGCGGAGGCCAATTAAGCCCCTGGATACCTTGCAACTTTTGTCTGCTGATTGTTGCATTGAGCGGTCGCACGTTATCTTGCTGGAAAACAGCATTTTGCAACCGCTGAAGGTGGAGTAGTACAACATGCCGCAGTACCTCATCCACATATCGTCGTGGCGTTGTGCCCTTGACACGAACCAGAGGTGACCGGCTATCGAAGCCGATGGCAACCCCAACCATGATGCTTCGTTGTCGAGCAGTATGGGGTTCAGCAGTCCCAGCAAGATTGGATCTCGCCTCCAGACTGTCATTCGACAAACAGAAACGAGACTCGTCTCTGAATACTACCCTGTCACATTTAGTCGTCCAAGAGGCTCGGACCCGACACCATTGCAATATCTCACGTTGATATCTTGTCGTCAATGGCAGTCTTCGTAAAGGATGATTTCAGTGTAACCTGCTTTCGGCTAATCGTCGAGAAACTATTCTCGCTGATAAGAGAACATCCAATGTAGCCTGCAAATTCTGCAGATTGTCAACAGTCATCGTTAGTGGGCGCCACCGCATGACTTCGAATGCGTCGATCAGCTGATTATGGCATACGTATGGATGGAACTGTATCACTGCGACGTTTCGCATGCCCTTCTTCCATCCATCTTCTCCAAATCCTTTGCACAATGGACGCATCTATGCGTGTTTCAGCTGCGATACGCCCACCCAGCCGTTCTTAGGCCGAAAATGAATCCCCTCGCACGATCATCCACATATCAAAATGGACTTCGGCGTCGTCGGCAAGGCATCTTTTCAACAACACGTGTCTTCTGAAATGACAAACAGCTCGGAAAACGGGTTCCTACAGGCAACAGATAGTAATCATCTGTTATTTTTATCCCTCTCATCCTGCGCTCTAATCACGTGACCTACTTGTATTTCAGAGCATTTGCATATATCGTCAGCTGCATTTGTCTCACAGTTTGCATAATTATACGGGCAAAGCTTCATGGTGCTGCATTTTCTATGTCGTGAAGTATACAATAGTAAAAATTGCTGTTCTTGAATAATACCACTTAAAAATCAATTAAAATATTGCAATACACTTAAAAGTAAAGAATCTGATGTAGACAACACATGTCTTTCTCTACATAATGCAATGATTTCACTTCTTTCAACGCGAAATAATTATACACGATCCACGGCAGGATGTTTTTAACGTTGAAAAGTAAATTGACATTTGGCGCTTTTCTGGATGACAACATGTGAAATTATTTTGAAGTAGCAAATTCACTTATATTTCATGGAAATATAGTTTGAAAACTGGAAATATTGCTAACATCTGCTAAGCAATTTACTCCATTACATTAAAATATACTAATTATTAATTCAACAATTTGGCGTCATTTTATTAACTTTAGCATAACTTTCGCCAATGCGGCGATTAAAAATGTCAACTTGGCAATATTTCGCCAAATTAATCGCCAAGTTAGCCAAATAAATCGCCAATTATTATATACGTGTTTGATCATGCTCATTTTTATGTAAATTCTTAAATACGTTTATTTGAAAAGCGTGCAATATCCCAGGAACAGTTCAAGATAGCGTTCTGAAGTTTGTGTCATTCGTTTTAGAATAAACAATTACGTATAAAAAAATCTGATGTGGGCAACACATGACTTTCCTTATATAATGTAATGAATTTACTACTTTTACAGTAAAAAAAATAGGTTTTTCTTACAGTGGATACTAATATTCTTTCTAAGATATTGAATTTTCGACAACTAGTCGTCATTTTCATTGATTTAGCGTCATTTTTATCCATTTGGCGAGATTTTCGTTAATTTGGCAACATTTCAAAAAGTCGCCAAGTTGGCGACATTCCGCCAAATTCGTCGCCAAAATCGCGCCAAGCGTTATGGACGAAGAAATAAGTTATTCTTACAGCAGACAAATGACTATTGGCGTTCAAATACAAACGTATTACTTAAAGTATCTTTTTTCATGAATGGAACGAGCTAGATCCACGAGAATGATGTCACCCAATTTATCGTGTGGTATTACAAATGAAAAGTGAACATGTTTCTCAATAGGAAATATTTTTTTTTTATTTTATATGACTTTTTGATATTTTTTTTAAATGTGCAATATCTCGAGAACGGTTCATGTTAGCGTTCTAAAATTTATGCCAATCGTTTTCTAATAAAAAATTACATAAAAATGTCTATTTGCGTAACTTTATTAGTGGTTTTGATTTTTTGACGATTTTTTCAAAATTTCATTCGAAAATTTAGGGGAGTTCTGAACATTCGATTGCATATAAAAAAATAGGCTTCCAGTGTTTACGGATTGTGATTTTTGTACCAAATTTGGTTCGAATCGGTTCATTCATTCGTCAGCTATCGTCTCCACAGACTCACTGACACACACACACACATACATACTTTCACACACACACAGACATCACTTCAAAAATGTTTGATTCGTGATCAGGCATGCTTGAAACGTGCTCTCCCGTCGAAAACTCGAATTCGAATTTTCGACCCCATCACAATACTTTCCTTATACATTATGTATATAAGGAAAGTAAAAATGTTATTCTTATAGTAGATACTTATATTCTTTCCAAGATATTTAATATTCTTCAATTAGTCGTCATTTTCATTGATTTAGCGTCATTTTTATCGATTTGGCGAGATTTTTGTTAATTTGGAAACAGTTAAAAATGTCGCCAAGTTGGCGACATTCCGCCAAATTCGTCGCCAAAATCTCGCCAAGTGTTATGGAGAGAAATAAGTTATTCTTACAGCAGATAAATGACTATTGGCGTTCAAATACAAAAGTATTACTCAAAGTATCTTTTTTCATGAATGGAACGAGCTAGATCTACGAGAATGATGTCACCAAATTTATCGCATGGTATTACATATGAAAAGTGAACATGTTTCTCAATAGGAAATATTTTTTTTTTATTTTATATAACTTTTTGATAATTTTTTTGAAAAATGTGCAATATCTCGAGAACGGTTCATGTTAGCATTCTAAAATTTGTGTCATTCGTTTTCTAATGAAACATTACATAAGAAATGTCTATTTGCGTAACTTTATAAGCGGTTTTTATTTTTTGACGATTTTTTCAAAATTTCATTCGAAAATTTAGGGGGTTCTGAACATTCGATTGCGTATAAAAACAATAGGCGTCCAGTGTTTACGGATTGCGATTTTTGTACCAAATTTCGTTCGAATCGGTTCATTCGTTCGTCAGTTATCGTCTCCACAGTCTCACTGACACACACACACACACACACACACACACACACACAAACACACACACACACACACAGACATCACTTCAAAAATGTTGAATTCGTGATCAGGGATGCTTGAAACGTGCTCTCCCGTCGAAGGCTCGAATTCGAATTTTCGACCCCATCGCAATACTTTCCTTATACATTATGTATATAAGGAAAGTAATAATAGTTTATTAATATTAGTAAATGTACTAATTCCTTTATGATTGTTTAAAAAAAGCATTCAAAAATTAGGAGCTCTTCCGAACGTTCGATCGTGATTAAAATCAACAGGGTTCCAGTATTAACTGATCATAATAATCGTACCGAATTTCATTCGGAACTTTCCATTTGCTCGCACACACAAACTCACGGACAACCCCCCCCCCCCACACACACACACACACAAACATAACTGCAAAAACGTTCGATTTGAGTTCAGGAATGTTTGAAATATGCTCTTCAGTCTAAAACTCGAATTCAAAATTTCGGCCGCGTCATGGTACTTTCCATGTACATTATACTATGTATGCAGAGAAAGTAAAAAACATGAGCATAGAGATTTACACGAAATATACTGCTATGTAGATTGTAGTGAATGTACTGTGACATAAATAAAGCGAAGTTAATAAAAAATTGTTTGGCAATTATATTTTAAAACGAGAACAAATTAACCCACACAGAGGAATATATATACCCAAGTCAAGTGGCCCCATATTTCTTCATTTGTTCGCGTTTCGTCTTTTTATCTTAGGGTTTTTGACTTACATAATCATATATATATATATATATATATTTATTTGTTTCCATTTCGTCTTTTTGGCTTAGGATTCATTGGTCTATCTTGCACTGAAGAAGGGGATTCAGCGTATCTTCGAAAGAGATGTGTGCTGCTGTGTCTCAGCAATTTCTGCTTAATTACGTTATTTGGTATTTCCCTTATCCTTGACATAAAATGTTTTTACTTATTATTGACAATACGAGAAGGAGTTGCCAGATTCAGATTCCTGTATGGTCATGACTGTCTCAGGGCTCATCTCCATCGAATTGGATTTGCCTCTTCCCCGGATTGTATTTCATGTAACCTAGGACAACCTATGTCTGGTAAACATTTTGAAGCGTGCCCTGTACTACTGACTTTTAACTCAATCATTGAGAAATACTGGAGAGCTCGTTGTTTAATGGCCTGACGGCCAATCGACCGGCATTTGTAAACAACAACCGTTAATGACAATACATTTCTTTGCTTACAAGCATACTTTCTTGACTTTGTTTAGAAGCAATACCAACGCGCTTAATTTAGGCATATCAAAGAAGCTTATTTAGGGCTCATCAAACCAGTTTATTTAGGGAGTAATACGCAGTCATATTAGGACGTAGTCATATTAGTCAATGTATCCAGTTCTCAAAGCGGGAGTGGCACAGTAACATGTGCGCACACCCAGCGGGCTAAGGGTATTTAGGCACTTTTTTTAGGACATGTTAAGTCCGCTTCCGCTGTTGTGCACACGGTAGCTTCGTATTTTGAAAAATTGAATTGATTAGTTCAATTAATCGCTGCTGTAAATCTAAGCAGCGCCAGGAACATTTTCCGGTAAAATAACAAAAGCAGACGATTGTTTCGGAAATATTCGAATTTTATTATTCATCACGAATAAACCTAGCACCGAACACCAAAAGTGAGCTTAACTATATGTTGTATATTTGAAAGAACAGTTCACTGCAGCACAGCTATGGAGAACTACATTCAAGACATAAAATAAAAACACCATTTGTAATGCACTATCATAGTATTTCCAAAACAGCGTAAAAAATGGTTCTTCTGTCAACATATTACTTGTATATATCCCGTTGTGTATCAAGTGTCCTTAAGCAAAAATAAAATCTCCGTGGTCACACGCATGTGGAACACTACACAGCACAAAGGTTTATGTCTCCCACAATGTATTGGAGCCCATTGTCCCCAAATCCCTTCTGCCTGCTCCGGGAGGTTTAAGGACATTTTTCATAGATGTTTTTGACAATACTATGCGCAGGGCCGAGACTACGGGTGGTCAATTTCATTCACCTTTATACCATAGAAATATTTTTCAGAAAAGAAATGTGTTTTCGAAAAAGAAAACACAAAATATTATTGTTAGCAAAACGGATGACATTTTTGCTGACATAGCGTGTGTTGGTGTGCAGTGAATCCATATAACTTGGAAGATATTAATTGTTCAAGCATTTACATTTTACCTATATAATTTCAAGCTAATTCAAATTTTAATCATAATTGTTGTCGTTATATATATATATATATATATATATATATATATATATAACGTACAAAAGTATCCGGATACTTTGGATGTTAGAATGTTTTTCAAATTTCTAAACAAATAATAATATTTATACATATATATATATATATATTTATGTAGGATGGTCCAAAAAGTTTGAAACTCGCTTTAATTCCTTACCTGTTGGAGATAAGTGGGCAATGCAAATTGCAAAAATGTTGAAAGTAAAGTAGGAAATAAGACTACGTTAATGAAATAGTCCTCCAATTAATTCTCAAAAAGTTACACTTTTTTAATTTTTATACCCTCAGACAAATTTTTACACCCTCAGACAAATTTGGTCAATCAGAAAATGTTTATTTTTAATGCAACACGCTCAATAAAAACACAGCACTTTTAATTAATCATTAAAAAAAAACGAATATTTAATTGAACATTGTGAATGGGGACCATATATCAAAATAGAAATGTAAATTTGTGATATATCACAAAAAAGATAAAACTTGATGATAGTACATAGGATACCCAACCGCGTAGTGAGTACCACTGCTTTATATCATCTCTGTCTGTGTAATTCTTTACTTAGATGCATCTGTGATAAAACATTTTTGACACATATTAACGTATTTTTGATCTAAACAATTTCCATCGTCAATTTGTTTATGATCCCTATTTTCACTGATGAAACATCCTTCACATGGTACGGAAAGTGGCATAAGTTAGATTTTTTCCTTTATCATAATTCAGTTGATTTTAAAGATACAGATATGCGTTTTTTTTAATGATCTTGTTGCATTAAAAATAAAAATTTTCTGATTGATCAAATTTGTCTAAGGGGGTCGTATAAAAATTTAAAAAGTGTAACTTTTTGAAAATTAATGGGAGGATTATTTCATTAACGTAGTCTTATTTCCTACCTTACTTTCAACATTTTTTCAATTTACATTGCCCTCTTATCTCCAACAGGTAAAAAAGCGCGTTTCAGTCTTTTAGGGACAACCTGTATATATACTTTCGCACTTAAATTTATACCTTTATATATATATATATATATATATATATATATATATATATATATATATATATATATATATATATATATATATATATATATATATATATATATATATATATATATATATAAATTGTCTGGTCAATAATTTTAATATGAATGATAGCCATTATTGATAAAACAAACATCGAATAACATTAGAAATATTTTAGAAATTAAGGATTTTTGCAGAGTGCTAAGATGCAACATTTGAATTAATTCCGATGGGAACTCTATGAAAAACACATATCCCAATGGAGATTTCAACCACAAATCTCTACATGACCTTTCGACGCCATATCTATGGAGCTATTAGAACGATAGTCTTCTACGGTTAAAGTGAACCCTACATTCTCCTCCTTCAACTTTCAGATCAAATTTAAACTTCATGTCTGCATAAAATTATCCCTCCTCTCTTTTACTTTCCCCTCCCAGAGAGTTAGAGAGTGCGGTGATATCAATTCTGACTTGTGCCAGTTTTCTTGATACATATGATTTAGCAGCAAATAAGGTAAACTTTTTACTTTAACCGATGTAACCTAGACAGGCCACACATTGGTGATTCTGGGCGCACTGTACGTCGTGCATTGAGTGTCGTATGTTGCTCAAATATGCACTAAAGGATTTTCTCCTGGTCTTTTGCGCCACTAATACAGCATGTGAATAGTGGGTGGCAATTATTGTTCAAAACGAATCACATTTTGCACGATACAGCTTGCGTCCTCAATGTGTAGCCTGCCTAAGAAACGTAAAGCATGGACACGTTTCGTCGCACGGACAGTTTAGCCTTTACGTTTCCAAAACTAAATACTCTACTTAGCAGTATGGAAATTTTCATTATTTCTGTATTAAAAACGGCTACTTTAGAAACTTACATTCGTTTAACCCCTAATTTTAGTTGGATATATCTAAATTTATCTTCTTTGATGGATATTTTTAACTAACCGGAAAATAAAATATTAACATTCATAAAATATATACCCGAGTATTTTTTAAAGAAAAATCGTTACGTACCTTTCCCCCTCGCTCGCATGTATATTTCAGAATTTGCTAGTAAATGTATACATCTTCAGAAGGCTACTTAGTAACTACGGTAAAAATGACTAGTAGTGTACATTCACTTAAAATCACTTAAAGTGTTCTTTAGCAAATGAAATCTTAAATATATATATTGTTATTCAAGTATTCTAAACAACTTATTTTCACCACAAAGATAAATTTCGATGTTTAATGGGTTTAGATTCAATTTTTATTTCCCGTCATCGTCCGTTTACCATTACACGCTATGGAAAAACAAAATCTGATGTGGGCAGCATATGACTTTCCTTATATAATGCAATGAATTTACCACTTTTACAGTAAAAAAAAATAGATTAATCTTATAGTAGATATTTATATTATTTCCAAGATATTGAATTTTCGTCAATGAGTCGTCATTTTCATTGATTTAGCGTCATTTTTATCCATTTGGCAAGTTTTTCGTTAATTTAGCAACATTTAAAAAAGTCGCCAAGTTGGTGACATTCAACCAAATTCGTCGCCAAAATCTCACCAAGCGTCATGGATGGAGAAATAAGTTATTCTTACAGCAAATAAATAACTATTGGCGTTCAAATACAAAAGTATTACTCAAAGTATATTTTTTTATGAATGGAACGAGCTAGATCCACGAGAATGATGTCACCAAATTTATCGCATGGTATGACATATGAAAAGTGAACATGTTTCTCAAAAGGAAATATATTTTTTTTATTTTATATGACTTTTGATAATTTTTTTGAAAAATGTGCAATATCTCGAGAACGGTTCATGTTAACGTTCTAAAATTTATGTCAATCGTTTTCTAATGAAAAATTACATAAGAAATGTCTATTTGCGTAACTTTATTAGAGGTTTTGATTTTTTGAAGATTTTTCAAAATTTCACTCGAAAATTTAGGGGGGTTCTGAACATTCGATCGCGTTTAAAAAGAATAGGCTTCCGGTGTTTACGGATTGTGATTTTTATACCAAATTTCGTTCGAATCGGTCATTCGTTCGTCAGTTATTGTCTCCACACACACACACACACACACACTTTCACACACACACACACACTTTCACACACACACACATACTTTCACACACACTCACACATACTTTCCACACACACACAGACATCACTTTAAAAATGTTTGATTCGTGATCAGGGATGCTTGAAACGTGCTCTCCCGTCGAAAACTCGAATTCGAATTTTCGACCCCGTCACAATACTTTCCTTATACATTATATATATAAGGAAAGTAATAATGCCCTTTTGCCCTCTATAGTCATCGTAATTTAATCACAGTCGAGTTTTCACCGGAAATATATAGAGGAGGGTACCTAGATACCAAACAGGAATTCTGTTAGTATGTGGGAAGGTAGGTGGATGTTTCCCTATATACATAGTAACAGGGGAAAACAATATTTTGACGAGGTCAGAAATTTAATTTCGAATTTTCGACGGAAGATCACGTTTTAAGCATCCCTGAAATCGAATCGAACGTTTCTGAGGCGATGTCTATATGTGTTCAAGTTAGTGTCCTTGTCCGTATGTGTGGTTGTGAGTGTATCTGTAATTTTTGGACGCGATATCTCACGAACGACTGGAGTGTTTCGAGTATAATTTGATACGATTATTACAATCAGTAAATACTATAAACGTACTGATTTTAAACGCAATTGAATATTCTGAAAATACCGAAATTTCCCCAAATTTTTTTTAAAAAGTCATTAAAATATCAGCACTTTCAGTAATAATAAAAAATAATTATTTCAGGCATGATGTTTTATTAGAAAACAAATGATGAGATTTTTAAAACTGTAACATAAACCGTTCTCGATTTATTGCTCGTTTTTCAAATAAATTTAACAAAAGAATTATATTAAATAATTAAATGCCATTAAATTTATTCATTTTCCATATGAAATGAAAGAAATCTGTTAACATCATTACTGTGAATATAGTTCACTCCATTCACGAAAAAATATACTTTTTGTAATAGTTTTATATTTTGACATCCAATAGTCATATATATTTCATGTAATTGACAATTATTAAATATTAATTGTATTTGTATGACATTATTTAGATATATATAGTTATGCCACAAATGGTTTATAACTTAGAGAATCAGGGCAATCCCGAGATTTTCAAAAAAAAAAAAAAAAAAAAAAACAGGCATTCGACCTCTGAGCCAAAATATATACATTAAAAAACATTATTTTTTTTACATCTAATCAATATACACCCAAATTTGGCCCAAAGCGCTTTAGCGGTGTTAGAGATTACGAAGAGTTGTTCATTTTGATAAAATCTCATTTTAAAGCCAAACTATATACATTTTTCAAAAGTATCTTTCTTGCGTTCACATTTACATTGCAAATGAAACTTAACACCAAATTTAATCCAAATAGTTTCAGTTATTTTCGAAATTATAAAGGGCCAACGATTTGCAACAAACACTCACACGTCATTTTTGGTATCTAGGGCCACCGCCTATATATATTTATGGAAAAAACCCGATTTGTGATTAAATCAAGATCAACGTACTTTTCATATGCTACATCCATTAAAGTGCAAAATATGCACAATCTACTGCTAAAAGCATATCTATCAAGGAAAAAAGGTACAAGTCACAATCACTTTCACCATATATTTCTCTAGCTCCCCGCTTGAAGAAAGTAACAAGAAAGATCAATCATGCATAAAGCATTGATTATGAAACACTTTCCAACTGAAATGAAGTTTTATTTAAATATCTCTAAAATGCAATACATTCAGCGCTGATATATTTTAAATTATCACAGTACTACAATAATTTATTATATTTCAAAACTTAAAATTTCATCGAAAAAAGGAAACTTTATTCAAATGACGTCCTCGAAATATAAATCGTCTGACTCGCTATGTAAAAGCAGTGAATATTTCATTCATATCGCTTATATTCCAGACTCCAGAGCTAAATAATTTTGAGTGTAAAAAATTCAGCTATTCATATGAAACTCATCTGACAATCACTTGTTTACATTCTGCATCCATTAAAATTAGGTTTTGTCGTAGAAATAATCAAAGTTTGATGATCATTTAAACTCAAAAATATTGAAATTGCGTTGGCGCAGAATATAGATGCACAGAAAACACGCAAAAAAAGGCGGTTTTAGTACAGATGCAACATTAAATATAAATTTAAAAGAGCTTTAAAAATCACGATTATTGATTGCACTGGATAAAGAAGATGAATGCCATATTTTATTTTGAAGTGGATCACGGGATCTCATCATATAACATGGGTGTAATTATTATTTTAATTTTTATTTAAAAACTACCGAACATATTTTGCTGAATTTGTTTTATATACTTTATGGGATAGTTTGAATATTTCCTAAAATTTTCGAAACAATTTGTTGTTGTTGTTGAGACCCAGACCGTCCGACCTACCAGAAAGGTGTAAGGTAACCGTTCGAAACAATTTGTGAATTTTAATTTCATTTTAAAAAATGTTTAAAAAAATTAGGTCCAATAGGGTTAAATATATTTCACTTTTTCAACCCGGGTTCAATCCAAAAATAAATTGGGTGGTATTATTCATTTACATTCTCATATGTCCCACAGACCGTCTCAACAACATACTGAAATTTCATTTTGATAAAGTCATTTTTACGGCAGTTATCGTGCAAACGGACACACAGACAGACAGTCAGAATGAACAAAGTCATAAACACTTTTCAACTATGCTGGAAAGTGTTAAAAAGCGTCTCTTTGCATATTGGTGATTCTAAACATTTCCTTTATATTTCAATTTTTAATGGCCAAGTTTTATAAACACGACTTAAAAAACGCAAAGTTTTTCACAACAAATCAAGCCAAAATTATTTTCTTCAAATATAAATATAATATTCAGAATGAGTAAACAACAGTGTTCTTCCAATGCAACGGTTCCAAAACATTGCTTTCTTCTTTCCAGTAAGCTAAATTATATTTCATTGGTTGCGGTAAATATCAAAGTGGATGAATAGGCGGTAAACTTCCAAACGCGTCTAAAGTCTAGAATATGCTGTAGTATGTCAGTAAAATTGCCATATGCAGAACAATGCTTAAGTAAAATAAAGCTTAATATGACTATTTTAAGAATCTTAAAGAAAAATAATCGGAGCGCCTTTGAAAATCTAAGTTTTAAATCAGTATGCACTTACGTTATTCTTTGAATGCCTTTATTCAATTATCGTGCAAACAGTAGCCAAAATATAAATATCTTTACAAATAACTGTAGAAATTATATGACTATAGAAACATAATATGCACTTAATTTAAATTTTGTTACATAAAAATATTTGGTGTGAGCAGCACATGACTTTCCCTATATAATGTACTATTTGTGCTGTTTTCATAGTGATAAAATTATGTATAATTAATATCCACGGGTCAATATTTTTAACCTTGAATTGTACCTTTGGCGCTTTTCCGGAAGACAATATGTAAAATTATTTCGCAGTACCCAATTAAATTATTTCACACAACTCTAAATTGGCAATTATCAATATCGACAGCATCCGCAATAATCAATATAGTGCATATATTAAAATAATAAAGGAAAATGCCTGTGTAGTCTGTAGCGGGAAATCTAAGGCATGAAATGCAAACTTTAATACTTAACAATATTACTTTAACATTCAAATTCTTCATTTACCAATATCCATCACATGTATTCAGATTATATCGTTCATAAGGCGTTAACATGCACCTTTTATGAAATATTGTACGTTTTCCCTCCACTACAGTAAAAACCACACGGATAAAATATTCATACTAAACTGCTTACTATAAATTAGGAACAAGCAGTGTAATGATTTGGGCATTTTTGAGTGAAATGAATAAGCCTTTATATGCTTCGTAAAGCAACGACCAATAAATACTAAAAGGTATAGATATCAAGTCCTGAACCGTAAGTATGATCTCATGTGAGTTTAATTTATGCTGATTGTAATGGTCGTGCTAAACTGGTATAGAAATATCTTCAAGAGGCTACAACCATACTTACGAATTATAAGTTCAAATCTTTTGAATTTTATCCTACAGAGAATGTCTTAGATCAAAGCTCTAGAGCTGCCACCCAAAGTCCTCGTGAAAAACTTTTAAAAGACTGAAAAAGCTTTTGAAGATGATTGATTTTTATTACCAAGTGAATTTCTGGACACTATCATAAACAGCATGAGATATAGTAAGTTCTGCATTACTGTGAAGAATGATCACATTCCACATGGAAGAACTTATGGCTATTTCATCTTGATCCATTATATTCGACCTTTTCTAATATGTACCAATATTTATAGGAAATAAATGCTTCATATACTTCGTATAAAGTTCTGTGTAATAATCTATAAAGTACGCTTCATAATATACTTCATACTTATATTCTCTTCAATGCTTCAAATGAGAGAATTGAAGAGAAGAAATGAATTTGTGTTGTCTGAAGCTGTTGGCTCATTATGAACCGGGTTTTTTTTATATTTTTAATGGGGAGTTTTAGTCTTTGGGTTTATTAAAAATATTATTTTTATATTCTATAAATATTCTATCTATATGTTATGTTAGTTTGTCTAGTTAGTAAAATAGTAACTAAACTTCAGGTTAACTTTCAGTTTGCTATCATATATTACTTTTAACTCTTTAACGCTTGTTTACTTACGTCAGACACATGTGATCAGAATCAATGTATCTCTCTAAATATCTCTTAAATGATCGGTCGCACACCCAGGCTCCCGATTTTAATACAGCGTCGAAATACATATATTTCCCAATCCCAATGACTATCATCATATGCAAATTTTGTTCATGCGCCATGTTTTAGTAAAAACTACAAAATGTAACTTTTAGTACGAGCCCTCTAGAAAAAGTTTCCATTATAAAAATATTTTCCATAGCACAATTAGTTAAACAAAAAATTCCATCACTATACAATCAAAATTATCCGAGTTACCATGAATTAAAGTTTTCGATGAATAATTGGGGACTATATAAAACTTTAGCTAAAGATAGGTTAGTATATAAGTTTTCGGGTGGACATTTTATCTTATGAAATTCCATTTTTCTAAGATTCCTGAAACTTTGTTTTCGCCGTTTCTTTTGATCGGATAAAAGTAGTTTAAGTTCTATAATTTTGAGAATATTTTTATAGCCAATTTTGCATGGGAAAACTGATCTTTTTCAAAAGATCTTTAACTGAAGGAACATTTTGCTAATCTGAATTCCCTTTGTAGGGAAGACCTATATAAATAGTTAAATACTGTAATTTTTACTAAACCATGTCACGTGACCAAAACTGACGTTGTCTGAAAGTCCTTTCTTAATTAAGCATTTCTTAATTGGAACCATAGGCCTTTGACCAATCGTTTAAGATATATTTAGTCGCACAATATTTTTAAACATCCTGTATATTAGTCTAATGTAAACAAGAAAATAGTAAAAATACCCTACTATTTAACTATTTCAAACGTTTCGTTTTTTTCCCTAAAACCTGCGTAACTTTTGACAAATAAACTTACAAATGATCGTCTGTTAAGTTACAGCCATCGAACCAAGCAGTCTAGAGACGATGTCTGGAACATTTCCATCTAAGCAAAAAAAAGGTATTTCTCCCGCTGTTCCCCATGCACTATAATTTTATTTACTTAGCATCGTAAATAGCATGGTCTGATTCGAAATTCCTCCAAAAGACGACCTTGGTAAAAAAGAAACTATTGGATTTGTCACCTGATTCAAGTAACTAACTGATGTCACAGTGTGTGCTCTTTGGTAACCCGACAAGATTCTTCTATTTTAAATATATCGGCATGCCTTTATTTCTGGATCTTGGAGGACAGTGCGCGTTTTTTATAACGTACTTGCGTAGAAACTTTATAAATGCAAACCACAAACACGCGAAGCATGTAGTTATTTTTTAGTTTTTATTCAGCAGTTGCAAAAGATCTTTGTGGAATACTTGCATGTATGAAATCAGAGTTACTTACTCTTAATGCGGGCAAAATTATGTTTGTAAGTTTTAGTAAATGCTAGCAAATATTTTGTAAATGCTAGAAAATAGTTTGCAGATGCTAGAAAAATAATTTGTTTATGAATTGTAAAAATAAATAAATAAATAGTTTTAGCATGTATAAAATGATCTAATTTTATAAATGCGGGTATAATATTTTAATTATTCATATAAAACGAAGTTGCTAATATTTATTATGTAATCTTACTAGAGAAACTTAGAATTTTACTTATATTCATTTCTATGTAAACTCAATATAAACTCTATGTAAACTCTACGTTTTGTAAACTCTACTGAATATAAACTCAATGTAAACTCTACGTTTTGAAAACCTTGTTCTGAAAGATAAGAAATTCTTACATGTTCGGTGTAGTGTAGCTGGTAGCACGCTTGATCACATTGCAAAATTCCCCGTATTGATCTCCGAGTATGACCGATTATTGCATCGAACTCAAAATTTAATCAATTATCTACCTCCTTTCAATGAGAATTTTACTTGTTACTTAATATTATTTCAAACTTCGTATTTAGAAATATCTTCAGGTTAATGATTCCAATGTGTAAAATAAAGGAAAATAAGGATGAAAATGACGCGGGTTAAAGGAGACTATTTTAATCTCTGACTTAATTTAAGAGCATTTATGTCTTAAATTAAGTCATTATATTATTTATCAAAGGCTCAACATATTGTCAAAGCTGAGTCGATGATAGAAAATATAATTTATTTTCACTTTAGAAAAAAAATGTTTGAAATAATATTGTGAGGAATAAAAAGATTAACTAAATGTATCTCAGTATACATGCTTGGTATTTCTTGAAAGGCCTTAGTCAAGTATGTTCTTCCTTCAAAACGGAGCCCCAAGTATACGAGGATCACACTGAAATTTTTGAGATGTGGCTAAGTGGTACAAGTTAAACTTACCATCTCTTCGGATTGTTCAAAGTACTCCCCTCCAACATCAATTCATTTTTGTAAGCGAATTTTCCAAAGATTAAATGCTTCAAGCCATCCATTTCCTGGAATCGATTAAAAATATGCTTTTATAGCCTCATCAATCTCATCTTCGAAATGAA
Source organism: Amaurobius ferox (assembly GCA_951213105.1). Lineage (NCBI taxonomy): Eukaryota > Metazoa > Arthropoda > Arachnida > Araneae > Amaurobiidae > Amaurobius > Amaurobius ferox. Next base: position 83,066,637 of record OX578141.1, on the reverse strand, counting down.
TACGACACTCACGTATTTTTTTTTAAATTAAAAAATAGCCATAAAGCACACATAGCAAGATCATGTGAATAGGGTGGATGTTCAATGACTTTGATGTTTCTTGTTCAAGAAATTCGACTGTCATTCTTGCTGAATGAGACGATGCATTGTCATGGTGAAGCATGAGTCCCCTAATATTCGCTTTCTGGAGAATTTCTGCAAGACACGTAGTGGTGTACCAGTTAACTGTAACTTTCTTTTCTGTCCCTCTAGCTTTATGGCTTTGATCAGAGCTATACTTCTAAAGAACATGGCATACATTATTTTTTTCATTGCTCTTTGTCATTTCACCATTGTTGGTTTGGGGCCCCATCTTCAAAAACCCATACTTTACTTTCTTGACGTGTTGGAACGTCAAAAAACGGTATGTACGCTTCATCACCAATTATGATTTTAGAAATAATGCTGTGTCCACCATCATTAAGTAATTTTATGGTTTCTTTACTGATTCTGACACGCTCCGCTTTTTGATGTTCTGTTAAATTATGGGGGACCCAACGACAAACTAATGTTTTCATATGCAGTTCTTCCTGAATAATTTTATGTATAGCTGCGGATCCAATGTTAAGTTCCTTCTATATCATTTGGTAGGTACAGCGATTATCATCGATTAATATTTTTGGGCGACACATTTTCTGGGACTACAACTAACAAATGTCTTTCTGTGTGTTTTTCATCCAGGAGAGAATTTCGACCTCTTCTAAACTCTGTAAACCATCTTAAACAGTGTCACGAGAGATGGAGCATCATTTCCATATGCTAATTGTAGACGTTGAAGACATTCTCCTTGATTTAACCCCACTTTAAAACCATAGAAAATCATAGCTCGATAATGCTCTCGCGTCAACTCCATTTCTTTTCTTTCAAAATGATAGCTAAATTCTATGATAGCTAAATTGTAATTGTTGCCACAAATTATCGTCTGCGGACATAAAAGAGTTCAAATTCAAATATCCGACCAATATTTTTTTTTCTAGCGCATATCGTTTGCCCCTGTCTCAAAAACTTCAGTGTAACCCTCGTATACTAAATTTTCGCTAGCTGTACGCTCATAGTTATAGATCAATTGCTTTGAAGTGTTCCAGAAATAACAACTCAAATGGTCTTAGACAATATTTTTTATCGTGTGAAAATATTCTTTTTTTTCGTGAAAATATAGTGGAGCAGATATTTAACAGTATGTTTTTCTAAATTTTCAAATTTTGATTTCCGCCCCCGGAGTGATAGAGGAAATACGGCGGTAGTCGTTATGATTGGTACCACTTTTCTTGATAGATACACGTTTAGTAGTAGATTAAACAAACTTTTTATTTTAACCGTTGTAGGCTAAAAGAAGTATAGTGATCATGATCAAATCACAACCCGAGTTTCTAACATAAATACATCCGTAGGATCGCTGGATATACTTAAAAGGAATTTTGTTTGGATGGCATACTGCGTATATCGTCTGGATGTAAACGAAGAAAAAATTCGAAAAATGTATATAGTTTAGCTATAAAACGAGATTCTGTTTAAATTTGTGACACTTCGTAATTTAAAAAACAACTGAAGCGATTTGGTTCAAATTAGGGTGGCATATATTTTGTAGTGGTGAATGCTGAAAAAAAAATCTTAAAAATGTATATAGTGCTCGTATGCTCACTTGTTTCAGATTGAAAGTCTCAGTATTTCCCCAATTCCCTATATATATATATATATATATATATATATTACATATATTATATATATATATATATATAGATAGATAGATAGATATATATAAGCTTTTCGTTTACAAGGCAAATAAAAATCAGATTTGAACATTTAAACAAGTAACATCTACACAGAGATGAAAGCTTCACCAGATTAACCCATTTTAACGGTTTTTCAGCAAGATATGCCTATATAAAGGATCCAAGTAAATCTGGAAAATTGTCTCTTTCCAGGATGTTAGGAGGAAACCGTCCCGCCTTGTCGCTTCCCAATAAAAGTATGAATTAACTTATTCTGAATCATGCACGACATATAACGTAGGATGATGTCATAGTGTAGATTCTGTGTGACAGCATCTATGCATTTATCGTCATTGTTAGTATTTATGTCATTCTTGTGAAGATGATAAAAAGGAAAACTTACATAGATAACATCTAAAGATTCTTTCATATTAAATCTGAATAGATACTAACACTGGGAATTTAACATTTAAAAACATAATAAAACGAATTTGCTCACTTTTGAGTTTTAGTTACGAAATAATAGGTAAAAAATAATTATTTGTTATATTATATTATATTCAATATGGTCTTATAATAGGCATACTGAGCATAACATTTATAGTCATACTGAATTTTGATAACACTTCTAGCTTTCATACATTTTCTAATTTTTCGATCGGTTTTAACTAAATAATAAAAACATATAATATAAATTAAAGTAAACTTTATTATATGTTATTTATATATTTAACTTATGCAGAATTAATCTTTTGTGGGCAGCACATGATTTTCCCTATAATTTTAAATTATTTTATTCGCTTTATTACCGTTATATTCGTTTAAATGAACTATATTCCTTTAATTTGCGCAAAATAATATATAGCATGAGTATTGCAGTTTTATGCAGTTTAATTATTTGGCGAATCTTTATTGACTCCAACTAGCCCAAATTCACATAATTGAAAATGCTTTAAAGCCATTAATGCTTGAACAGTGGGAGAGCTTTTATTCGTTTCACTTTCTTTCTGCAAGCGTTCATCTTTACCTGAGATTTCACAAGAAGTCAAATTGATTCAACTATTATGAATAAAACCATCTTACATTCGATTAAAAATCCTTATAATGCAACATATTCAGTTTTTTATTCTTTCAAATGAACCTTATTCATCTTGTTTAATTTCAACATATTCATATTTTTAAATCCAACTTATTCATATTTTTTAAATTCAACTTATTCGTATTTTTTGTATTCAGCTTATTCATCTTTTTTAAATTCAACTTATTCATATTTTTAAATTCAGCGTATTCATCTCTTGTTAAATGCAACTGATTCATATTTTTTGAATTCAGCTTATTCATCTTTTTCAAATTCAACGTATTCATATTTTTAAATTCAACTTATTAATATTTTTTTAATTCAACTTATTCATAATTTTTAAATTCAGCTTATTCGTCTTTTCAAATTCAACTTATTCATATTTTGTTAATTCAGCTTATTCATCTTTTTTAAATCCAATTTATTTATACTTTTTAAACTCAGCTTATTCATCTTTTTTAACTTCAACTTATTTATATTTTTTAAATTCAACTTATTCATCTTATTCAACTTATTTATATTTCCTTATGTACAAATTCTAGTCATATATTTTATTTATAAAGAAGCTATATTTTAAAGGCATATTTTAAAGTAATTAATGTGTGTTCCTATATAGGTTGGACCTCAATTTCGGCTTTGATGAATTAGTGAGTTATAGTTAATATTTGACTCGAAAGTGGTTCGTATTTGTCTGTAGCTTACTCCCGCTGTGGAATGTTCTAGATAAGTTTGGAATGTATCACTATACTTTGAAATGTATCACACTAGAGATTAAAATGTATTAAAATGTATCACTGAAAATATCACACCAGTGAAATATATCCCAATCGAGTTTAATTTCTTCCCTTTAGTTAATTTATGAGTATTCTTAAATTTTCAATGAATGCACATTTTTATGTTTTTCTTATTGGTATTAATATCAAAACAGGGTATTTTATAATTGATATTTTTTAGGAAAACAGTACAATTCTTTCAAAATATGAATTTGAATGTTATTGTTGTAATAATGGAAGATAACCTAAATCTCATTTGTGATCCATTAATTGTAAATGGGTAATAATCAATAATCCATATTTACAAACACATTTAATGATATTCAAGAAAAATTAAAAATATTCTAGATTGCATAATTATAGAACCCTGCTCATTTGAATTAAATTTAATCGAACTTAAGAAGAGTGCATATCAAGACAGTAGCAAATTATAATGAAAAAATATGAATATTCTTTAAAACCATATCTTTGCTTATTTTGTATAACCTCTTTAACAAGTACCAGTTTTTAAATTTATAAATTATAAAAATTAAAATTGATTCTCATATTTCGAATCATATTTATCATTTTATCTACGATTTTCTAAACTAAAAGCGTGATATTGTGACTCCACAGTGAACTCCGAATCAACCAACTATAACAGAGCAAATAACTCCTTTAAAAAAACTTGGCATTCTCACTTTTTATAAATACGTCGAAAGATATTAATAAAAAAAAAGCCTCAGATGGCTTCTTTTGAAGTCACATGGTGGAAATTGATTCCGTATCAAAACAGCGATCATTGGCCGATTAAAAGTACTCTTGTAAGACCTGTTCTTTCTTTTTTAGGGCCATTTCCGAGCCGTGACATTGCGTGTTATATAATGTGAAGTGTAACATTTTCTTCGGGTGGAGTTTTGAATAGCTCGGCCCTAGCAATTAGCCCAACTCGTGAAGTTTGAGCCACACAGGCTTTTCCATCAAGCGTGTGGAACTGCTAATTGACTCCTGTGTGGGCAACATGAGAAAAGATTGGATCGCATCTCTCCAATTAAATCATTTTGATGTAATTTCGTGCCTTCGGTTTTGCCTTTCACCATGGTAGACTAAATATGACTTCTTTTTTTCTTACTTTTCTACTTTAACTTTCAACTTTTCGATCTTCATCTTGTCTAGTGACAGCCGTCGGCAACCTTTTTGTACTTGCGACCCGCATTGGGTCCGTTGGCGCAAAGCGAGGGTCGAATTCAGTTCCTGGACGCAAAGCAAAATCCGTAGGTGTAAAATAACAGAAAAATCTGATGTAGTAAGCGCATGACTTTTCGCGCATAATTCAATGACGACTTTACTGCTTTCACAGTAAAATAATGTACACGTGTAATGTTAAATTGTATACTAACACGGGACGCTTTTCTGGATGACAAACTACAAAACTATTTTTCAGTACCAAATTAGCTTATATTCTGCGAAAATCTAACTTGATCTTTCGAAATATTTCTATCTGCTAAGCAATATAGTCCATATATCAAAAATTTTAATATTTAATTTACGGGCGTGACCGGATTTTAAGGAAACTACTTTGAACCGGGCCAGGCTCGGCGCAGGTTTTAAAATTTTCGGGTTCGGTCAGGCCGAGTGAAAGTAAACAAAACAAGAAAGATCAATCATGCTTAAAGCATTGATTATGAAACACTTTCCAACTTCAATGCAATTTTATTTAAGCATCTCTAAAATGCAATGCATTCCTCGGTAATATTTTAAAACTTATCACAATAATATATAAATTTATTATATTTGCAAACATAAACTTTCATCGAAAAAAATGAACTTCATTCAAATGACGGCATTGAAATATAAATTGCCTGGTTTAAACATCTCTAAAATGCGATACATTCTTCGGTAATATTTTTAAAACTATCATAATTCTACGATAATTTATTATATTTGAAAACTTCATCGAAAACAACTGAAATTCATTCAAATGGCGGCATAGAAAAAATAACACGCCTGGCTCTCTCTATAAAAGCAGCATTTCATTCATAAACAATTTCCCATTCATTTCATTCATCACAATACTATAATACTTTATTTTATTTGAAAATTAAGACCATGGAACTACAAATAATTAAACTCTATGCTTAAAACTTGATCGAAAAAAATCGTCTCTGTAAAATCAATGAATATTTCATTCATATCAACTATGCAAACACCATGAGCTAAATAATTTTGTGTTAAAGAAATACAGCAATTCTAATACAACTCATTCTACATATTTTGCTGTTTACATTTTACATAATTGAAAAATAGGCTTCGTTGTAGAAATAATCAAATTTGGATTATCATTTAAATTCAAATTTATTGTAATTGCGTTGTTTCAGTATGTAGATGCACAGAATTTAGGCAAAAATAAAGTGGTTTTAGGACGGATACAACATTCAATATGAATTAAAAGAACTTTAAAAATCACGATTTTGAGACAAGATGGATACCATATAACATTTTGAAGTGGGTCACGTGATCTTTTTGTATCATGATTACGTGATCGCTTCATATAAGAGGTGTAATTATTATTTTAATTTTTATTTAAAAAACTACTGAATATATTTCGCTGAATTTTTTTATATATTTTATGGAACAATTTGCATATTACCTAATATTTTCGAAGCAATTTATGAATTTTAAATCCGCTTAAAAAATGTTTGAAAAATTAGGTCCCATAGGGCTCAATGTATTTCATTTTTTCAACCCGGGTTCAATCGAAAACTAATTGGGTGATATTATTCATTTATATTCCCATAGGTCCTACAGACCGTCTGCACGACATACTAAAATTTCATTTTGATTAAGTCATTTTTACGGCAGTTATCGTGCTAACGGACAGACAGACAGAATGAACAAAGTCATAAACACTTTTCAACTTTGTTGTAAAGTGTTAAAAAACCAAAATTAGATCAATATTTAAACAGAAAAATTTAAACGAACAGATAAATGTGAAATTACGTATGAAACAAAATTCTCAATAAGCGGATGAATGTCTCCCTCTAATAATGTTTGTCCCATACGGAAAACGCAGATGGGTAAATTAGAATCGGATATAGGAAAATAATAATTTCAGATAGGAAATTGAAAACATATGTATTCGAAGATATATGTATTTGAAGACATTTCGAAGTCAAAATAAAACATTGCTATTCGCAGCTTTCACTTACTGATTTGAATCGTTGTATGTAATATAGTATTATATAGTTTGTGCTTAATTTCATAAATGGCAAATTATGATGATGATACCAGGCAGCAGTGCATTGACTTTAGCTAGGCCGCAATTCATTTTTAAAATGTCGAACTGGGTCACGTCGGGTCGGTTTTCGAGGGTTTTCGGACCGGGTCGGGCTCGGGTGAATTATTTTGAACATTTTTCGGAGTCGGGTCAGTTCAAATCTTTATATTTTCGGACAGGGCCAAGTAAATTTTTTAAAATTAGGCCCTTGCCGACCTCTAGCTTGAAGCGTGATCTTTCGTCGAAAACTCGAATTCGAATATTCGGTCCCGTCACTATACTTTCGCTGTACATTATACTATGAAGTAGGGAATAGAGAAAGTAACAATGTAGGGCTATATAGTACGGCTATATAGCCGTATTGAAATTGTTTTAACATACGTGATACAAATTGTATGTAGCAAATCGACAATGTTATATAGAAAAATAGCAAATTATAATGAACAATTATAATGAAAATTTCAAAATTATAATGAACACATATTATTTCAATCCAAACATCATTTGGCTTTTAAATCACTGTTATTGGATATTTTATTCAATACCATTTTCCCCCCAAAATGTAATCACATTTCATTTTATTTTTTTTTCTCTTAATCGTCATTTCAATAAAAGTAATGTATTAGTGAGTTTAAGTGCTTGATTAAAAATATTCGAATTTACAATAATATTTATATATGGAAAATATGATTAGAATGCTTCAAAAGTTCACTTTTGATAGCAATATATATATTTAATGAGATGCTTTTGATAAGGTAATTAAAATTTAAAATTAATGCGACTCTTAAGGATTTTAAAAATGGCATCATGCGCAAATTGCCATTGCAGACAAACAACATTGCAGAAAAACAACATGGAAATATTTTATTGCGAGATAATGAATTTGACAGTTGTCATATTCTTTGAGGAATAATTTGTGAATTTGACGAATTGGTTTGATGATTGATTGATATTGACGAATAATGAATGCAGTCGAATTTTAATTTGAAGAATAATTGGCCGCTCGCAGGCTTTAAGATATAAAACTAAGAACAGACTTATTGAAACAGTTTTCCTGACGTATTTTCAATGCAACTTTGAACAGTCTTCTCCTGGCATCTCCTGTCTTGCATCGGTTTGACTAGAAAGGATATTCTTCGGTTTCCTGTTTTGGTAATCGACTTCCTGAGGGTGTGTGGACTCATACCATGAGTCTCATGTCATGCACTCATGCCATGAGTCTCATGTCTTGGACTCAAACTAAGTTCACGAGTTTCATGGACTCGATCTAGCTATTACTAGATCATGAGGAATTAGTAACAGCAACAGCAAGAAATGAAAATTCAATTGAACAGTCGCGATCCTCATAAACATATTTCAGGAGTCGTCGGTTTCTGGCCCTGGGTGTGCTGTGCGTTTTACGTATATAACTGACTACTATCTTTTACCCGTAAAAATATACGATAAAAGCATTATGGAAAAAAGTAAAATATAGTTACGATTAAAACAAATTTAATATCATTCCAGGTGAGTGTTTTAAAGGTTTAAACATTGAATTTACAAGGCAAGACGCTTAAAAAAATCTATAAGTTTTACGCGCAAACTGTATTTGCATAAAACAATAAATCACTCTACTATATCCATAACATCCGGCAGAGTGCAAAGATGAAAATTGACTCCTCTTAAATTTTCTATGTTATATGAGAATTTATCCTTTAAATATTGATTTCGCTAATTTTCAATACACGAATTTCATCAAAGATTTTATAGGTGGAGAAAGAAAAAAACTAGTTGAGTATCCATGTAAATACCTATAATAACTATATAATGTCATTTTAAATAACTTAAAATCACATTCAGTAGAATGAAATAGATGTGCCCTATATATGTATAAAATAACTATCCTGAAATTTATATAATGCACAAAAATATCATACAATAAAAGTTACAAAATTTAATTAATAGAATTTTTCATTCGGTTTATTAAAAAACACACCTCAAGATCTATTATATGATTGATCTCCTTCATTAATTCGTTCAGAACTGATTAATAAATTTCAGTCAGTTGATATGATAGTAATTACTGACGTCTATCAACTGCTATTAAGATTAGTTAATATTTCAGTATAATTATTAATGACTTTTAATTATTTCTTCAAGGTGAATTAATAAACAATTCTGTAAAGCAAAATAATTCACGCCATTGCTCTATGGCATATGTCTTTTTTTATAATCTTGTATATTAATCGCAAAATAGTTAAAGCTCGATGAATGTCATTAATATTCAACGTTTCGTCCAAGAACTGTGAAAGTATTTTGCACTAAACGCACCCACTGTCGGAAACACCGTAATTACTCTCTGTCACTATTTCCATAATTACCCCAAGCAAATGCTTTGTAATGGGCATTCAGTGCATCGACCCATTAAATGAACCTGTTGTTAATGGTGACTTTTATACCGCCCATGCCCACGTTACGGATCTGATGAATACACCAAATGGAAAAAAACCCAAAAAAGTAAATGAGTAATTCCATGCCAGTGATGTCTTTTATAGGTGCTTCCTCTGATTTAGTTGGATATAGGCAAATCTAACATTCGTGAATAGTATGCATTACGATTGCAAATGAGCTGCTACTATGATAAACCGGATTTTCAATACAAATGCCTTATTATTCGCAGTCGCTAAACATATGTTGGGAGTCGCTTTGCTCCGTTTGATAGATTACAACAATGTCAAAACCCATAATCTTTTTTCCCAGTGAAGTTCCAAGAGTTAGACTTGTTTTTCAACGTCAACGACAGAAATAGACATACATTTGGTGTTGAAAATTGGGCGTTCTGACGCATTATGGATACCATTTATATTCTTTTACAGATAACTTTATCTGGCAGAATGTAGCCCACTCTGCAAACGGAAAGTTTTTATTAATGCTTGCGGCTTCTTTATTGTTATTCCTCAATTTCATTGTAATTCACTCTACTGAGAAATGTTTTTGACACATCCGTTGAATTTTGAACATAGAAGTCATGCGTTACAGATATACGTTAGAGTAGCAGTCTCCAAAATAGGGTACTCGATTTGATACAAGGAAGTGCGGAAGAAAATGTAATTCTTTCTTTTTGCATTTTTTAACACTTTACAACAAAGTTGAAAAGTGTTTATGACTTTGTTCATTCTGTCTGTCTGTCTGTCTGTCTGTCTGTCTGTCCGTTAGCACGATAACTGCCGTAAAAATGACTTAATCAAAATGAAATTTTAGTATGTTGTTCAGACGGTCTATAGGACCTATGGGAATATAAATGAATAATATCACCCAATTAGTTTTGGATTGAACCCGGGTTGAAAAAATGGAATACATTGAGCCCTATGGGACCTAATTTTTCAAGCATTTTTTAAGCGGATTTAAAATTCACAAATTGCTTCGAAAATTTTAGGCAATATTCAAATTGTTCCATAAAATATATAAAAAAAAATTCAGCGAAATATATTCAGTTGTTTTTTAAATAAAAATTAAAATAATAATAACACCTCTTATATGAAGCGATCACGTGTCCATGATATGAAACGATCACATGACCCACTTCAAAATGATATATGGCATCCATCTTGTGTCAAAATCGTGATTTTTAAAGTTCTTTTTAATTCATATTGAGTGTTGTATCCGTCCTAAAATTACTTTATTTTTGCCTAAATTCTGTGCATCTACATACTGAAACAACGCAATGACAATATATTTCAGTTTAACTGCTCTTCCAAATTTGATTATTTCTACTATTAAGCCTATTTTTCACCTATGTAAAATGTAAACAGCAAAATATGTAGAATGAGTTGTATTAGAATCGCTGTAATTCTTTAACACAAAATCATTTAGTCCATGGAGTCTGCTTAGCTGATATGAATTCATTGATTTTAGAAAGAGAAGGACGATATTTTTCGATGAAGTTTTACGCATAGAGCTGACTTACTTGCAGCTCAATGGTCTTAATTTTTAAATAAAATAAATTGTTATAGTATTGTGATGAATGACATGAATGGGGGAATTATTTATGAATGAAATGTTGCTTTTATAGAGAGAGCGAGGCGTGTTATTTTTTTATGACGTCATTTGAATGGATTTCAGTTGTTTTCGATGAAGTTTTCAAATATAATAAATTATCGTAGTATTATGATAATTCTAAAATTATTACCGAGGAATGTATAACATTTAAGAGATGTTTAAACCAGGCAATTTATACTTTAATGCCGTCATTTGAATGAAGTTAATTTTTTTCGATGAAGGTTTAAGGTTTCAAATATAATAAATTAATGTAGTATTGTGATAAGTTTTAAAATATTACCGAGGAATGTATTGCATTTTAGACATGTTTAAATAAAATTGCATTGAAGTTGGAAAGTGTTTCATAATCAATGCTTTAAGCATGATTGATCTTTCTTGTTTTCTCCTAAGATAAGATTTATATTAGCAGATAATATAAGAAAATTAATTAAAGCATAATGAATATAGATTTGTATTTTCAACTACGCGATCATGAACGCAATAATATTATGTTTATATGAATATTTTAATAGAACGGTCATATTTAGAACAAAAACACATTGCTGCGCTATTCTTATATGAATCCTCCGTATTAAAAGCTACGCCCGTTTTGAAATTAAAATAAAAAGAGATATCCGTATTATAGGGCGAGTTGGTTTTAAGGGTATACGATGAAAGTTTTTAGATACCACTGCTTTAGAAAGACAGATTTTAAATTACAATGCGATAAATTTTGTTGATAAACCCTCCAATTTGTAATTAAATCCCCTTCATTATGTTCTTCTAATAGCATACTTGAATATCCGATGTGTCCAAAATATATCTTGCTGAAGATCATTAAACTTTTGGATGTTCGATTAAAAACTTCTAATATCAGTCTTTTAATATCAGTTTGATTAAAACGTTTAAGATATTTTAATATCAGTTCAATTAAAAAGTTTAATGATATTTTGGTATGCTTATTAAAGTAAGTATACCAAATTTCATTTAATTCGCTTAATAATTTTGAGAGATATCGCGCTCCCTATAGAAAAGTGAAATTTCTAATACCTCGTGAACGGCTTGTATTAACTATTAAATAAAGGTGTTCATTTATGCGAATTTAAATGTACTTAAGAAGTATTCACTCATTTTATAAACATTTTATGTTTATTTCAATTTAGATCTAAAAGGTGCAATATCGCATGAACGGCGCATATTCACATTTTATAAATTATAGCATCACTTTTAAATAACAAACCACTTTTAAATAACAAATCTTTTAAGAAAAATATTATAGAAAATTTGAGGACTTAAACCTGGTCCTTTTACCCCGAAATTCAATAGGACTCTTCTAGGGTGCATCTATTGAAATAACCATACCTTATTTCAATTGATTTGCTCAATTTGTTCTAAAGATATCACGCTACATATATATAAATCCTAACTATAAAACTCTTATTGTTAACAGCAAGTTTGAGAGTACTTTTTGAACAGTTTTAAGCAATTTTCAATTTCGCCTAAATGAAAGAATCCATTAATTTCTGTCAAAGCTACTCACCAGCAACTCATCCGCTTGATAATAGGTAGAACTTTAAATTTTAATATTTAAATTTTCGATACAAATGTGCAATATCTCTAAAACGAATTATTTTCGAGCCCTATATCTGAAAAACGTAATTCCAAACAGACCTAAATCACTTATCTATCTCATACGATACGTCTTTAGCTGCAATTTCGCTCCGCTTACTACGAGCTGCGTTGTGGCTCGTATGTAAGTGAAGATGAAATAATATCAGCAGCAGCACCGCATGCAAGAGAAGGGCGCAATTGATTTGCGCCTTTTAGGAATTAAGCTTTTATTATAATATTTATTGCGTAAAATATTTTAAGATAACTAACTTTTAATAAGGTGTTTTGCGATTTTCGAAAAATATGTTCTGGAAAAATAAAGTATCTTTCCCTGGTTAGGTATTTATAGAAAGGGGTCATATATATGACTCTTGGAATACTAAAAAGGGAGAAAGTTATCATATTCAACATTTTATATAAAGTATACATTTTAGAAGCATGCTTTTTTTTTCTAGCGATATCTTTGTCTATGATTTCTTTCAATGAACATTTTTTTTAAATTTTATATAGAGTTTGTGTCCTAAAGGGTCCTTTATGTCTTCTTAAAAAATATTTCTGCGACAAGAAAACATGACAAAATTTAAGTTCATTTTCTAGAGACTAGCATAGTTATGTATTTTAAAAATTCCATGAAAACATATTAACAACTTTCAGAGTTAACTTAGGCACAATGTCAAAAAAAGAGCATTCTAAGAAAAACGGCGTGTAGCGTTTAAATACTTGTGCAATTGTGGGAAAAGTAAATACGGCATACTAAGAATGTGCACTTTTTATGTACACTGAATTATTTTTATCCCAACTATTTATGTGAGGTTTTTTTAACAACTTTTAACAATTGTCATGAGTTTAAGATATTTTTTGACGTCATAAAAACCTAAAAACTGAATAAACATTTCGAACTAGAATATTTTGGAATACGAAGCACAAAGTTTTGGCAGCATGCCACATTAATCTTTTCTTGGAACAACTAAATTTTTACTCGTCTTTTTTATTTACGAATAAAAATTGTTCTGGATATACAAACATCGTTAAAAAGAGTAAGCAAAATTATAATAGTTTACAAAATTATTATATGATTGATAATCCAAGAACAAAAAGAGTTGTGTTGGTTTTGTTCCTGATATTTTTTAAACATTTTAATATTTTACGTTACACTAAATTACAGCAACTAATCACAAAAACTTTTACTGTGGTAAAAGGGAAGTAATTAATACAAAACTATATTTTTGCCACAAACTAACAATATTTTATAGTATCTATAATTTTCCTATCCGATTCGTTTTTTTTTTAGTCCGGGTTTGTTTGGGCTGTTTAACACTAGCGAAGGAGATCCAGTGTATTTCCAAAACAACCGTATATACATGCCGTATAATACTCTTTGCTGATTCAGTCGCTAAAATTTTTAAGTAATTTTTATTAGAAAAATATGGGAGATCATTTTATAACGATGGCAGACTCCTTTCCAGATATTTAACGTATTTGGACTACATAATAATCGTATATAACAGTTCTACTGCTTTGATTTGAAGACGCTTGGTCTCTGTCATTAGCCGTGACTTGCTTCGAAGCATGCGGGCGTATACCAGATATTTTTATCAACAACTTTTTTAATCAACTATTTTTTTTAAACCAGCAGCTATCTGTGGACACCGCAACTAGTGTACTTAAATAACATCATTATCATCATTAACTATTATCATGAGCAGTATTATGCTGAAATATTTTAACTTCAGTTTTCAATATACTTAAAATTTAAAAGAATTATTCTCAGTGATTGTCTATCAGTCTCCAGTAATCCTTAAATTTTGCTCCTCTTTATCACTTAAAAATTGATCGATTACGCGAAAACACTTTGTCAACGATGAAAAGCTAAAAATACTACTTGTCACACACACACTCACCCACTACGTCATTCCTCCTGTCAATCTTCTCCGTTGTTATGTTAGCAGCGAATGGCGGCTTTACACTCTTTGTACGGAAAGACGGTTTATTTCTAGGAAAATTTACAGTTGACAGATGTGAAACCGCAACTATCTTGACGAAGCGTATAGTCTATAATTATAGTACATACATTTAACGCATAATCTACAATTCTCGTAAGAGCATTTAAATCATTTTTAAATCATTTTGCATTAACACGATTAATTTAAACGAATTTTATATATTTTAAATTCATCAACTTTAAAATTTGTTTTTAAATTAAATATTGTAACTATATACAGTACACATTTTAGAATAATTAGCATGGTCTTCAAGGATTTTTAAATTTTTTACCATAGATAGGGTTCGCAATGGAGTGAAAATCCGACCTTCCAAAAATTTACGGATCTACACGATTTGAGCCTATTGATAGGTCCAGTTTAAAATAAAATACGTGGTTAAAATTACAGTAATTTACTTAATCTACCATATATAATAATGTAAAGGAAATGTATCATAATAGGGTAAAAATCCGACCCTCGAAATGTAATGGATCTTCGCGTTTTGAGACTTTTAAGTCCAGTTTAAAATAAAAAAACGTAGTTAAAATGGGCTTACAACAATTTTATTTACTGTACCATATATAGTAAAGTAAAGGGAAAGTATGGTGATGGTGTAAACATCCGATCCATTTGATATAACTATAGTACCTGAAGTGGAGATATATATAGCACAGGCATTCCACTAACCCCGATACATACCTCTCAAGAACTCTTTTATCTTACAAATGTAAATTAATACAAGATCAATCACGCATAACGCATTGATTACGAAACACTTTTCAACTTCAATGCAAAATTTATTTAAACATCTCTAAAATGCGATACATTTCTCGGTAAAAATTTTTAAATTATCCCAATACTACATTAATTTATTATATTTGAAAACTTAAAACTTCATCTAAAACGACTCGATTCAAACGACGGCATTGAAATATAAATTGCCTGGTTTAAACATCTCTAAAATGCGATACATTCCTCGGTAATATTTTTAAAATTTATCATAATACTACAATAATTTATTATATTTGAAAACTTCATTGAAAACAAATGAACTTTTGACGTCAAACAAATGACGTCATCGAAATATAAATCGGTTGACCCTTTAAATTAAAGCAGCATTTCATTCATAAACATTTTCTCATTAATTTCATTCATCACAATTCTAAAATAATTAATTTTATTTGAAACTTAAAATGATGGAGGTGCAAGTAATTTAACTTTATGGTCAAAACTTCATCAAAAAATCGTTTGCTTCTCTGTAAAATCAATGATTGTTTCATTCATATCAGCTATATTGCAGACTGCATGAACTAAATAATTTTGCGTTAAAGAAATGCAGAAATTCTTATGCTACTCATTCTACATCTTTTGGTATTTACATCCTCCATAAGTGAAAAGTAGGCTTCGTTGTAAAAATAATCAAAGTTGGATGATCATTTAAACTCAACTATATTGTAATTGCGTTGTTTCAGGATGTAGATGCACAAAATTTAAGCAAAAATAAAGCGGTTTTAGGACGGATACAACACTAAATATGAATTAAAAAGAACTTTAAAAATCATGATTTTAACACAAGATGGATGCCATATTTTATTTTGAAGTGGGTCACGTGATCTCTTCATATAATGATCATGTGATCTCTTCATATAAAGGATGTAATTGTTATTTTAATTTTTATTTAAAAAACTACTGAATACATTTTGCTGAATTTTTTTTACATATTTTATAGGATAATTTGAATATTTCCTTAAACTTTCGAAGCAATTTGTGAATTTTAAATCTACTTAAAAATGTTTGAAAAATTAGGTCCCATAGGGTTCAGTATTTCATTTTTTCAACCCGAGTTCCATCCAAAACTAATTGGGTGATATCATTCATTTATATTCTCATAGGTCCCACAGACCGTCTGAACAACATACTAAAATTTCATTTTGATAAAGTCATTTTTACGACAGTTATCGTAGTAACGGACAGACAGACAGACAGAATGAACAAAGTCATAAACACTTTTAAACTATGTTGTAATGTGTTAAAAATCTACTAATTCAAAATATCTTTTTAATTTTTTTCAACTGTACCTTATGGAAATGTAAGAATTTGCCTAACATTTTTAGAAATAATGTCTAAAAATCATAAAATTTGAAAAGATATAAAAATTATTCCATGCTTCTTTCAAAATTCCATTCTTTTTATCTTTACTTTCATTATTTCATCTGCTGCTTACAATACATGGCAAATAAAAAAAGAGAAAATTTAATATCTCCTTTCTATCAGCCAGTTAATCATACCTAATTAAATAATAAATCGACCAATTGATTAAAATATATAGCATTCAGAATATTTTGTGGATTTTAATTTGATATTTTACACCAATGAATTTACAATAATGGAACATATTCATTGTTGTAAATTATACAGCGAGACATTTTATGCCCGATTTTCAGCAGGATTATGCGAATAATTAAAAATGTATCATTCATTTTGCAATTTCGATGGACTTCTATGGAGAACTGCTTCATTAGACACAAACCACGAATTTTTGTCAGTACGAATAAACTAAGAAACGAAAAGCACAATATATACATAAATACGCAAATAGTTGCACGCAGATTGAAAGTGTGAATAATTTGAATATATAACACTAGTATTTAACCCTGCAAATACAAGGAAACTAACACTCTTGATCTACAACTTCCTTTAATAAGCTTTATTTTGTTTAACAATGTATGGTGCTTAGTGTCGAAAATAGTTGTCTTAATATAAAATTGGCCCTGTTAGTTTCTGTCCCATTGTCGAGTTTCAGTCTTTTATGTCTCCGCGGGGGGAGGGGTTCTCAGAGACTTTATCCCCCTCCCCTCAGCCATTTCGCAAATCATTCGGTTCTGTTCAATGGTCGATACTAACATTGTGCAAAGATTCAGCCATCTGAGCTACCAGAGGGCTGCTTGAGTGCCTGGAAAGACCCACATACTCTCAGTTCCGGAGGGTGTAAATTCCAACAAAATTCGGTACTGTTTGATTGTTGATACTATAAGTGTTGAAGACCCAGACCGTCCGACTCGTCCAGAGGACTTAGAGTAACTAGTTGGACGGCCGGGAAGTGATACTATAAGTGTGTAATGATTCAACGTTCTAAATCACCAGGGGGCTTCTGGAGTGCCTAAAATGATTTTTTGAAACAAAAAATAATTTTAACCATCCCAGCGGGTAAATAGAAAATCTGCCTGCATTAAGCTCTGCCCGATAATTGATACTATCAGTATGTAAATTTTCAGCCTTCTAGGTCACCAGAAAGCTTCTGGAGGGTCTGAAATACTTTTCGTGACCCCTTTTCTCTGCCGCTGGGGTACAAATCGAAAATCCGGCTTCGATAGGTTCTGTACCGTAGTCGATAATATAAGTTTTCAAAGATTCAGCTATTTAGGTCAACCAGAGGCCTCTGGAGAGTCTAGAAAGGCAAAAACATGTTACACACGTTAAGCAATTATATATAAGGATGTTCATTATGATAAACAAATGGATTTATTTTGAGTGGATCTGGATAAAAATGAATTTCTAAATATAGGACATATCTGCCATAGACGTAGTAAAAGGCTGACACTTTGACATTTGTACCGTTTCATTTTTTTTTCTTCGCTTCCTCTTTAAGTCATACATCTCTAAAGTCATAAATTCTTAATATCTAATAAATCTTTAGTTTTCATATCAATAGAAATATCTGAAAAACCAGTGACGTTTGGTGCGACAAAAAATACGGCTTCTTAAATTCTCGTTGAGATTTTCATTAAGCGCCTATTCAATTCCAATGACTGATTTTGAAAAGCGTAGCGACCTTAGTAAATTGATGTTCACAGTAGTTACCTAATACCTAGTATTAAATCCGCAACCAACGAAAGTTGCCGAATTCCTGCAAACATTCCTAAAGGGAACCTCAGGAAGTCTCTCTCAACTTATTTAATTCTAGAGCACACTTTTTCTGAATGCAGCACTCTCTGAATGTGCAATGACCTGTAAGGTCAAAAGTTACTTTCGCATTGCAATGTTGTCACAAGAGTTCTTTGTTACAATTCGAAGTTCCAACTCTTTTCGATCAGTAATGACGAAGGATTTTTAGTATTTTGTTGAATATATGAATATATATATATATATATATATATATATGTATATATATATATATATATATATATATATATATACATATATATATATATGTGTGTGTGTGTATGTGTATATGTATGTATGTATGTATGTATGTATGTATATGTATGTATGTATGTGTATATGTATGTATGTATGTATATGTATGTATATGTATGTATGTATGTATGTGTGTATATGTATGTATGTGTGTATATGTATGTATATGTGTCGCAGAACTGTAGAAATGTTTTCAGCTGCTGCTTTAATAAACAATTAATTTATATTTTGACATCGTTGGCTTAGGTAAATAAATTGTTTGTATTTATAGCAGGGTGTTGAACTTTTTCTGTCCTTTTCGAGTTCTCTATAAACCTTGTCCCTTCAAACAAAGAGAATAACAACAGCGTTAAATGAAGCATTGACATTTCTTTAGGATATTTTAAGTACTTACCCAGAGCAATAAAAAACAGTTGAACATGCATTTTTTACTACTGTGATACATAAGGTTGCAAGTAAAGAAACTTGTTAATTTTAACGTTTGTTTAAAATGTCATTTTGTCTCAACAGTATAATTTTACAGACACTATGAAGAAATGGAGATTAGCAGAGCTCACTTAATGTACACTGACCTACGAGGTCAAATGTTATCTTTTCATTGAAATATTGTCATAGTTATTTATATTGTGATTCGAAGTTACTACTGTTTTCAGTCAATGATAAAGATTTAGAATTGTGTGTTATATATGTAATTCAATGAATGTACATCTGAAGTGATGTTGTTTTTAATTACGAGTGATGTACATCACCTAGACGTTGTCACTGGCTGAAATGTATATATTGCTTGTATTTATAGACGGTTTAGAATACTTTATTTTTCTTTTCAAGTAGGGCATCAAAAAGCTATGTAACCTCAGATAATAAAAATAACCACATGACTAAATGAAATAGTGGCATTTTGTGTATATATTTCAGTGTTTAATGGAAATAATAAAACTAAAGGATATGCGATTTGTTACTAATTTAAAGCATCAAATTGTATTTAAGCATTTAGAATATTATTCTATGTTTTATGCGTACTAAATTGTTTCGTTTTATTGTTGTTTAATATTAAACAATGCTCTTTTTGTTTGAATTTGAAACTGCATTTTATATACTAGTGACATTTTATATTTTGTTTTAGTATCGGTCATATAATTTAATATAATTAGTTTATTGTTATTTTAAAATCATTAATTGTGCAGATGTTTTAATCTTGATGTATAATTTCTTGAATTAATACTTTTGCATCATTATCAGCACTGTTTTTGCTTCTGGAAGCAATAGCGAATTTTTTTCAATCATGTGCGCAATCAACATATATCAAAATAAAATTTTAATAAATTCATGAAAATGATACAATTATTAAAAATATTATTATCAGACTCATTGAAAAAAATGATCATATATGCTAAAGATATTCACCTATTAGCCATAAAAATTTTACATATTATTGATGTATAGAAGGAAAGAAGATAAAATGTAAAGCATGGTGATTTACTCTGTTTATGGAGCTTTCAGACTCCTGAGACCAATTAATTCAAACAAAATTGTTTTGCTATCTGGATCTCAAAAGAATATCTTTAAGTTTGATTTGAATATCAAAATTATTCTCAGAAATGATAAACTTCCTGTAAAATATTATCTCTTCATGCATTAAAAACTGTATCAAATCAATAGTATTAATAAAATCTAAAATTTGCAAACTTGTCGCTTTATTTCAAAACATATTTCAAAATATTTTATTCCATTACCTTCTGAATAAGAAAAACATTCTTTTACGAATTCTTATGATTGTGTTCATATTAAAATTTACAACTTCCCAAATTATTTAAAACGCAGGATTTGCAATCTGAGTCTTCTGATCTTGGTGTCACGAAGTTTTCTTAAACCTGTAAAAATAGTTTATATTGAATTAAATTCTCATGAACTCTTTCGTGCTAATAATTTTATCTTTGCCCCTTCAACATTAGCAAGTTCAACATCATTAAACCAACATCTGCACTGCACCGGGTGATACTTCTGAGGTCTCCTGGTCAGATACCCCTTAAATCGTCACGCTTTATGAGAACATAAAAGATTTATCAGAGATAAGCACTGCTGGGAATAAAACCAGGTATTATCTTCGGACTTCAACCCACAATTGAAAAGCACTTTCATAATTTCAGTAATCATCGAGGTGAGTTGATGTATAGCGCGGGAAATCGCCCTGAGACAAATACATGCGTGACAGATGACACCCTTGCTAAACACACAGCATCATTAAATAATGATTAAAAAAAACATTATGACAGACTAAATAACTCTTTCAGGCATTGTTATTCTCTTATTTTTTAGATTTATTTCTGGGATAATTTTTTACCATTTGTAGGGTAACTTAATTTTCCCTGAGGGAAATATTTACTTTATTACTAATATAGGTACTTAGTTGTAAAGTATTTAGAAACTTACCACGTGTTATCAAAAGAAAAGTAAGATTTTATGCAATGAAAAATGTTAAAAGAAACCAAATAACTCTTTTAGGCAATGTTATTCTCTTCTATTTTAGGATTCATTTCTGTATTAATTATTTACTATTACAAGAGCGTATTAATAACTACTTTACTCCTAAGGAATATATCTACTTTATTACAAATATAAGTGTTTAATTGTAAAGTATTTAAAAACTTATACCATGCGTTGTCAGAGAAAAGGTCAGGTTTCTTTATAAAGAAAGCTTTTAAAGAGACCAAATAATTATTTTAAGCGATCTTATTCTCTTCTATCTTAAGATGAATTTCTGAATTAATTATTTACTATTACAAGGACATCTTAATTTTTATTTTTCTCCTGAGGGAAATATCCATTTTATTACAAATATATGTACTTAGTTGTAAAGTATTTAGAAATTTACCATGTGTCCTCAAAAGAAAAATATGGTTTTTATAAAAACAAAGCTTTAAAAGAGACCAAATATGTCTTTGGGCATTAATATCTTCTATTTTAAAATTAATTTCTGAAATAATATTTTACTATTACAAGAGTATCTTAGTATTTATTTTCTTTCCGGAGAAAATATCTAATTTGTTACAAATATAGGTACTTAGTTGTAAAGTATTTAGAAATGTACCATGTATTGTCAGAAGACAATGAAGACTTTTTATAAAATTATTCTCTTCATCACGCAAATTGAAGTTATGATACACAAATCGATTACTTAAAGCGGGTTTGTTTTGAGGGAAACAGTAGCATCTCCAAAATCAAAGCTATTCGGCACTGGTCCTGGTAAAAGCTCCAAATAATTAGAATAGTTTTTGATATTTGAGAACAATTTTAAGTTTTAAACACCTTATGTAAAGACAATTACCAAACAATATTTTTATCAAAGAATTTTGCTAAGAACTTAAATTACAAATCAATCAATTCGTATCAAATTTTAAAAAATAAATTATTAGTGTATTAATTTTCTAGCAAGATGGTTGTAAGTATTATTTAAGGAATATATTTTTGAAGAACTTAAATTTTTATGTAGCATTAATTGACATTTCAGTTTTATGCATAGATTCAATATTTCTATAATTCTCTGTGTTTAAACTTGACAAATGAAGCATTTCTTTGAATATCCTTTTCCAGTTTAAACAGTTTATGCTTTGTTTGTGTGGGCACTTTATTCTTCAGTTAAAAATAATGCAAATAACGAGAACTTTATTTTTAAACCTAACTATATAGTACAATGAAAATATTTTCATGGTCTGTTAATACAATAATCAGATTTATATCAATATAAAATATTCCATAAGCATAAATTAAGTATCTCAACACTCTTGATATGTATTAAACTTTTGAATCATATTATACGTATATAACTCAATGCATTAATCTGTTTTAAAAGCATAAACACAAAATAAGGTGACCAAAGTAAAAAAATCGTATAAAGTTGTCAGAAAATGGCTCAATTAAGCTGGCTTTATACCAGCATACCCATCAGTAATATTCTTGTAGAAGAAGAAACTCACAATTTAAGATTCTTAGCCTGAAACTATACACCGATACTTGGAAGGTTCGATTGGACAATTTAGCAATTATGTCCAATCAGACACACTTGACTTCTAGTTCTTTAATGGATAATAAGAGTCCGTAAATTTTTGAGGTGTGTCATTAGAAACATGAGTCTATCATTTGCCAACAGCAACATATAATTAGTTCGTGTTGTTGTGGGTTATATCAAAGTCCGATGCTGAAAATTACTACTGATGTAATCAAAATATCTTCAATTAAAACGCATGGGGCATTGGATATCTGTATTTACCAATAAACGTCAGTGGTTTTCTGCATAGAATTAAAATACTCTTTTACCCGTTCTATGCGAGTGAATCACTGAATGTGAAGAGGAATTACATATGTATTTATTGTATGGTGGTCTTATTAGTAAGTCAATAATGTGAAACAAATTAGTCTGTCTAAAAGAAAACTACCGGAATATTTTTTAAATCGTTAATCCCATTACTCAATTGTGACAGATAATCTTTCGGATGTGTTTTCTTAGATTTTATGGCCCACAGAACATCGAATACCAAGCAGCTTGTTAAACACATTTTAGCAGCCGTACTTAAAGTATTCGTATATAGAACTATTTCGAGGGAGTAACAAAAGTTCAGACCAAGACGAAAATAGTCAAAAGTAAAAATCTGGTTACACATTGCAATAAACTTGAAATTTCTATATGAATAATCCTCAAATTATTGAAAACAATATAACCGTATTGCACGTGACGTAAAACCCAATAAAAAATAAAATTAATTTTGATATGAATAATATATATATATATATATATATATATATATATATCAACTTCCACTCGATAACATCCAAGACAATTTTCCCAATTATAGTGGCTAAATATATATATATATATATATATATATATACATATATATATATATATATATATATATATATATATATATATATATATATATATATATATATATATATATAAATAAAAATGAAAACTAATAAAATAAACTGAAGAAATTAGAAACATAAAAAAATCGGAAAATAAGATACATTAATATTAATGTTTTGAATTTTGTTGTCGCTAAAATATTGTAACTTTAGCCAGTTTGATACTACGATTTGAGCGTCCTTGGTGAAAGAAGAAGGGTTCCTGCCTCATGGTAATACACATTTTCCTAATGTTTCTTATCTTTAATTTTTCATCTTTAGGCGCCTATAATCTGAGTTTGAGCATTTATAGTAATGTGCTATTGCTCAATTTGAAACAGGCATTTGTTTGAGTTAATTATAATTAAATACTCAGACCTGAAGATGAATTTAATTTTGATTAATCTTCGAATTTGGGCAGGTGCTGTTCTTTTATATTATCGGCATAATGGCCGTGGTTTTGCTTCATTGGTGATGTTAATATTTCACGTTTATTTGAATTAATTATTTTAATTATTACATTTTTCTAATATATATATATATATATATATATAGCATAGTAAACATATAAGATTAAAATAATTCCACAGTTATCCAATTATTCTCCAGAAGTTGGCGCAAAGCAGCACACTCTTCTAAAGTAACATACAAGATTGATATGAAAAAAGGGGGGGAATGACCAAATGCACGGCATAAAATGGTAGAGGGGGTTGGCGACCCCTCTTTCCCGTTTAAAAGACTGCTTTTATGTCCGGGCAACACTCACGCTACCAATGCCATGCAGTAGCCATACTTCCGTAAATGTGTCAAGTCAAAAACACTCGAAAAAGTGCAAAGTAAACAAATAGGAATCAACCAGGATCGCAAGGGAGAGGAAAAGAATGGAAATGCAGCAAATGCCAGAGTGCATTATATATAAAAGCAGTTTACGCAAGCGTAATTCGTCATTTTCACCTTCATCGTTCTATACCACTGCCATATCCTTAAGCATTTTCTCCCTTTTTTGTATTAAATAGGGAATTATAATAACATGTCAGAAAGCCAATTGGATAATTCCGTTTTATTGCCTCCTTCATAATATTCCTATTATGCATGATGCAATCAGACTTGAAAGTATTAATCCGTTGATCTCTTTTGAGGTGACCAATGACGACATTTCTGAAAATGTTTTTGGTCAAATTGGACCTCCAATCAATAATGTGATTGATTTCCATATTGAAATTGTTTCTCTTGTCATATAAGACGGTATAAGTACCATATCTACTGTCATAAGTACCATATCTACTGTCATCTGTGTTGCCCGGGCATAAAAGCAGTCTTTTAAAGGGGAAAGAGGGGTCGCCATCCCCCTCTACCATTTTATGCCTTGCATTTACTCATTTCCCCCCTTTTTTCATATGACTCTTATATTATATAATTATATATATATATATATATATATATATATATATATATATATATATATATATATATATATATATATATATATATGTTGTTGTTGTTGTTGCTTGTCCTCTTTAACAGATCTGACATAAGTCAGATCAACTCCAGTAGGTTGTTGACCGCCAGAAAATCAATAACTAAAAGGGGGGCAGATGTCAAGTCCTCCTTGGAAAGTCCGACGCAACTCAATATGTGCTCCGGGGAGGCCGGATGGTCACAGCATTTATTACAAGTGGAATGGATTATATATATATATAGTTACCTTTTTAAGACATTTTTTTTCTTCTTTAGCAAATTAAATTATGCTTTCAAATTCATCTAAATTCCAGTGAATGCCATTTTGTAATCTATATAAATAAAAATGAAAATCTGTCTGTCTGTCTGTCTGTCTGTCTGTCTGTCTGTCTGTCTGTCTGTCTGTCTGTTTGTCACACCATCACGGGAGAACGGCTGAACCGAATTTGATGAAATTTTGTGGGTAGCCCAGAAATAGCCCCACTTAAAATTATATCCGTGTTTTGAGTTTCTACGACCAGTGGTTCTCGAGATATTAGTAAAAAACGAAATTTTCGTTTGTCTCATCATCACAGAAAAACGGCTGAACCGAATTTAATGAAATTTGGTGAATAGCCTTGAAATATTCCCCCATAAATTTTGTCCAAGTTTCGAGTTTCTAAGACCTGGGGTTGTCGAGATATTAATGAAAAACGGAACTTTTTCCTAGGAGTTCTACTCCCTAACTCCGTGGTTTATCCAAACGAAAAGCTTGAAAATCGTTTGAAAGTGAATTAAAATTTAATCTCTGAGTTTTATGGGAGATTTTTTGCGTTAATTAGTCACTTTCTGAAAACATGAATTGTTTGAAACATGATTTAAAGGGGAAATCTATCTCCATGGTTCATGGTTTATTTAAAACACGCTTTTACGGAACAATGAGAAGTATAGAGAAATCAAAATCGTTATTTAATTTCGCAGTTTATGTTATAAGACATGACATATTTAACATGTTATAAGATTCTATCTTATATCATGTTACTCAGAAACGCAATTAAATTAAATCTGTCTGTTAATTTTAATAATTATTTTTTCGATTTGAATAATAAATAAATGGATATAAAAATATATTTTAGAAAAGAACGATTTGATTTTTCTTATAGCATTTTTGACTGGATAATATCAATTACGGTCTTCAGGTTTAGAAATTATTATTATTGATATTTTCGGGGATTATTGATTCAGGGATTATTGATATTTTCAAGTTATTATGCAATTATTTTATTATGACAAAAATTGTTTAAACTCACATACTGTATGTTGAACGAATAATCTTCTACAAACACACTTGTATATCTTTTAATCTACGAGAATATAAGTAGTACAGGTATATTGACATATGTTTTGATATATATTGGCATATATTGGAATCAATTACGACCTTCTGGTATAAAGAGTACGGATATTATTGATGTTTTCAATTTATTACGTCATCTCTTTTATTTTGGCAAATATTTTTGAGACGCATATTGTAATACGGGTAATCTTCTACTAACACATTGGCATATTTTCTGATCTGCGACAATATAATTAGTACGGGGTTGCATATATTCATTAAATTTCTATTTTTTCTTCTGTAAATTTGCTTACAAAAGGGGGGAGGATGTTTTATTCTTCAGATCTGATTGTGAAGATAATTTTGCATAGTGAGAACATATATTCTTAAACTTCTCTTTAGGAGCAATAAATTTAATATTTTAACAGAATTTGCACATGATTGCGAACTTTAAGTTTCTTTAAATTATACACTCCGTACGAATAACGGGTGTGCTGTTAGTGGTTAATAAATTTTAACATTTTAGGAGGATATATCATGTTGCTCGGCATCGCAATTAAATTAAATGTGTTTGTTAATGTTTTTATTATTTTTTTTCGACTTAAATAATAAATAAATGGATAAATGGATATAAAAGTATATCTTATGAATGGACGGTTTGATTTTTCTTTTAATTATATTAATTGCTGACTGCGTACATCAATTGCATTTATTTTGGCAAAGAGTTTTCAAGCTTATATCGTATTTAGCTACTAAACTCATATATTGTGTTTAGCCAATAAATTCATATAGCCGATTGTTGAAACAGAAAAAGAGTAGAGCGGGTATATCTTCTAATACAATTGTAGTGTTTTCATTTAGTATATTGAAACGGGATAAGAATGTTTCATTCAGATCTGCAAATTCAAAGCTACGAATTTGGAGGGATATCGCTAATTTGACAACTTTTCTTAAACTTTGCCAAATTGACGGAAATGTCGCCAAATTGATATAAACGACACACAAACAGCTGCCATAAACCTTCGGGTTGGTCGTGTGGCTTGGGTCTTCTACATATCAATGAAATTTTTTTTTGTTTTGTTAGAAGAGAGTACTGAAATGATGTTTATTTAGCATTTCTCTGTCAGACCAACCATCCTACTTAGTAATACATTTAGCGAATTTTTAAAATGTCACCAAATTGATAAAAATGTTTTCAAATCTATAAAAATATCTTAAAATTGATAATATTAATTGATATTAATTGTTTTTTGTTAGGGGTTAGTATTGTGATGATATTTCGTCAATTTGTCGCAAAGTGGAACTGTCAGTTCTATAGTCCCACTTGGCGATAAATTTGGCGATTTTTTAAAATGTCGCTAATTTGACGAAACTGTCGCCAAATGTTCAATAGAAATATAACTATTTAGACGATATTTTTTCTACCAATTTATTTGAAGCAAATGATATCATGTCGCTTAGCAACGGATTTAAATCCAATGTGTTTATGCGGCAGACGACTTTTATTAAATCCTTTCCGATTTGAATAATGAAGATATGTATATAAAATAAATTTCATTGACATTTCATTTCGGACTGGATAATATCAATTATACTCTTCAGGTTTAAACATTATTATTATTGATATTTTCCGGAATTATTGATTCAGGGATTATTGATATTTTTAAGTTATTACGCCATTGTTTTATTGCGGCAAAAATTGCTGACACACGCATATTGTACGTTGTACGAGTAATCTTCTAGGAATGCACGGGTATATCTTCTAACCTACGAGAATATAAGTAGTACAGGTATATTGGCATATATTTTGACATATATTGGCATATATATTGGAATCAAGTACAGTCTTCTGGTATGAAGATTAAGGGGATTAATTATATATTCAATTTATTACGTTGTATGTTGTATTTTACCAAAAAACATTTGTGACTCATATTGCAAAACGGGTAATCTTCTACTAATAATCGGACATTATAAGTAGTACGTGTATATCTTCCCATATAATTTCAGCACTTTAATTTTGACATATATTGGAATAAATGACTGTCTTCAGATTTAAAGATTACGGGTGTATTGGTATTTTCAATTTATACATGTAACCTACTAATACAGGATATATTTTCTAATATTCGCGTATATAATTAGTACGGGTCCCATACAATTTTAACGCTTTTATTTTGCATATATTGATTCAATTCCATATTTTTTTTTATATTTGCTTACATAAGGGGTCCAAGATGTTTTATTCTTCAGATATGTCCATGAAGATAATTTTATATAGCGAGAACAGAGATTCTTAAACTTCTTTTTAGGAGCATTATATTAAATATTTTAACAGAATATTTTGATTAAACATGTCATTTAGTATACTATAAGAATTTGGGCATGATTATGAATTTCAAGTTTCTTTATATTATATACTCCGTACGAAGAACGGGTATGCTGCTAGTCTATATAAATAAAAATGAAAATATGTCTGTCTGTCTGTCTGTTTGTCCCAGTATCACGGGAGAACGGCTGAACCGAATTCGATGAAATTTTGTGGGTAGCCTAGAAATAGCTCCACTTAAAATTTAGTCCGTGTTTTGAGTTTTTACGACCAGTGGTTCTCGAGATATTAGTAAAAAACGAAATTTTCGTTTGTCTCATCATCACGGAAAAACGGCTGAACCGAATTTGATGAAATTTTGTGGATAGCCTTGAAATAGCCCCCATAAATTTTGTCCAAGTTTCGAGTTTCTAAGACCAGGGGTTGTTGAGATATTAAGGAAAAACGGAACTTTTTCTTAGGAGATCTACTCTCCAACTCCGTGGTTTATCCAAACGGAAAGGATGAAAATCGTTTGTTTAAAACGCCAAAATGAAATAAAACTTTATTTCCGAGTTTGGTGCAGGATTTTTGCATTACTTAGTCACTTTTGGAAAGCATGAATTGTTTGAAACATTAATTTAAATGGAAAAATCTACCTCCATGGTTCATCTTTCACAAATTTTTACTCAACGATGAAAAGTATAAAGAAATCAAAATGGCTATTTAGTTTCACATTTTATGAGGAAGATTCTATCTTATATCATGTTGTTCGGCAATGGAATGAAATTAAATGTGTTGGTAATATTTATTATTATTTTTTCTATTTGTATAATAAATAAATGGATGTAAAAATATATTTTATAAATGAACGGTTTGATTGTTATTTTAATTATATATATTGCGGACTGCGTACATCACTTTCATTTATTTAAGCAAAGAGGTTTCAAGCTCATATATTGTGTTTAGCTAATAAACTCATATATTGTGTTTACCCAATAAATTCATTTAGCCGACTGTTGAAGAAGAAAAAGAGTAGAACGGTGTATATATCTTCTAATACAATTTTAGTGTTTTCATTTAGTATATACAAACGGGATCAGGATATTTTATTCTTCAGATCTGCAAATTCAGAGCTATGAATTTAGCGGAATATCTCTAAATAACTTGGTAACTTTTCTTAAACTTTATCAAATTAGTGGAAATGTCTCCAAATTGATAAAAATGGCCCAAATCAATGAAATTAAATTTGTTTTTTTAGAATAGAGTACTGAAATGATGTTTCTGTAGCATTTGTCGGCCAGTCCATCTATCCTACTTAGTAACACATTTAAGGAATTTTTTTAATATCACCAAATTGGTAAAAATATTTTTAAATCCATAAAAATATCATGAAATTGATAAAATCGCGCTTAATAAATGAAATTAATTGTGTTTTGTTAGGGGATAGTATTGTGATGATGTTTCGTCAATTTGTCGCAAAATGTGGCTATCAGTTAGTTCTACAGTCCCACTTGGCGATAAATTGGCGATTTTTTACGTTATCGCTAAATTGACGAAAATGTCGCCAAGCCTTCCATGGAGATTGCATTATTCAGATGATATGATTTCTATCAATTTATTTGAAGCAAATGATATCATGTCGCTTAGCAACGGACCCAATATGTTATGCGGCATACGATTTTTATTAAATCTTTTCCGATTTGAATACTAAAAATATGTATATAAAATAAATTTCATTGACATTGCATTTTTGACTGGATAATATCAATTACGGTCTTCAGATTTAAACATCATTATTATTGGTATTTTCGGAGACTGTTGATTCAGGGATTAGTGATATTTTCAAATTATTATGGAATTGTTTTATTATGACGAAAATTGTTGAAACTCATATATAGTACATTGTACGAGTAATCTTCTACAAATGCATGGGTATATCTTCTAATCTACGAGAATACAAGTAGTACAGGTATATTGGCATATATTTTGATATATATTGGCATATATTGGAATCAATTACGACCTTCTGGAATTAAGATTACGGGGATTTTTGATACTTTCAATTTATTACGTCATCTTTTTTAATTTGGCAAATATTTTTGAGACTCATATTGCAATACGGGTAAGCTTTTACTAACACACTGACATATTTTCTAATCTGCGACAATATAAGTAGTACGGGGTTGCATATATTGATTCAATTCCTTCTTTTTTTGTAAATTTACTTACAAAAGGGGCCAGGATGTTTTATTCTTCAGATCTGCCCTTGAATATAATTTTGCATAGTGAGAACAGATATTCTTAAACTTCTCTTTATGAGCAATAAATTTAATATTTTAACAGAATTTGCACTTGATTGCGAATTATAAGTTTTTTTATATTATATACTCCGTACGAAGGACGGGTATGCTGCTAGTATAAACTAAAATGTTTGAATGTAGGTTTTAAAAGCGAACCTCCAGTTTCAGCTAATGCTATTACATCACGGTTATATCAAAAATCCAAAAGTATGTTGAAATTTTAGATTTCACTTCTACAAAAAGATACATCGGAGATGAGTTCAGTCTGTAGATTTTTTGTGAGTCTGACGTAAAGTTTTTCTACAATAACTGAAATAATTCATATTTTGCCATAATATGCCACTCTACTGCTTAAGTTACGAGTCCACTTTGACGATACACTTCCATCACAGTAGCTCCATTGGGAGAGAGGCGACTGGTCAGTTGAAGATCCGTGGTTCAAATCCCTGGGACATCAAGGTTCTTTACAATGATTGCCGCTGATTTAAAATCGGTACACACATTAGGTGCCGATTTCAAATCCGAAGTCCATCGATCACGTAGAATACTAAAATAGATACAAAAAAATAGTAGTATCATTAGGAGGCTAACCTGAAGTAAAATTAGCGGCAGATGGTCAGTCGGATTGTCAAGTTTCTCGTCAATCTGACATTAGAGAGTGGAAAATTCAGAGTCTACTGCAACGATATAAGCTTGCAATAAAATTCCAGTGCCTCAATTGAAGAGCCTGGACTGGCCAGCACGTTGTTCATTGGTTCAAGTCTCAGCTAAGGCAGCAAGTTTCTTTATAAAGTATTTGACTGTTGATTCTACAAATATCACTCTCTTTGTGTAATACCTTCATACAATTTAAATCAATATTCATATTCAACTGCAAAAAGGAGTGAACAAACAATGTATGGAATTAAGAGTGGATGTTTTAATAGAAGAAAGGCGTCTCTTGTGAAGTATTATTTTAACTTTTGTCTTGTTTATTACTGCTTAATGCCTCGTTGCTTTGTTTTCGCATTGCGCAAGCATTTGAAACAAACCAACAAGAGATATGGCATTACAGATGGAAAAAAATTCCTACTGAGCGTTAAAAAAAGTTGAGTTACGAAGCCACCTGAGGTTTTGGCTCCTGTTATACATGCCACTGCAACACTCTTGCTATAAATATTATTGGCAACGAACTTGACGGTCGGAGCACTACCTTAAGTATAAAGAGAGAAAAGTCCCGAGTTGTATAGTCCTGAACTTGGTAGTATTTTCTTGCTCTTTTGATTTGGTTCGTTAACTTAGTGCCATGCCAAGTCTCGTTGGTGTCGACGTCATGCAGTCTCTAAATCATAAACCTATCTACGAAGTTACTTTCGAGCGTATAAGAATGTTGGCATGGACAAATTTAGGGCTGTGTAAGTTCTTTAAACTGGTTAAATAGACGTGGATATAAATATTCCTTTCTCCATACCAGCAATTGGGGAATATATTTATTTACATATATTTTTATAAGTAAAGTTTGAAAATAAATTATTGCAAAAAGTTCTAAGAGTAAAATATTTACTATTTTAAAGTCATAGAGATTGATTTGTAAATTTAAATAAACTTAATAGTATAGGCAAATATTGAATGAAAAATGATGAATCAATGAAAATTCCCCGATTTTTGATATATAAAAATATAAAAACGTGTCATCACTCAGGGATTTACTGTTTCTAATTTTATCTACTTGCAATATTATACAGTAGTTTACTCGCTTACAATTTTTTTTAATTTTATGGCATGTGTTAATATAGAATATTTAAATGTACGTATGTCGTAAATTTTATGTACTGAAAGTTTGTAATTGTTTTACTTTGTAAGAATATAATATCAAAAATACTTTGAAAGTATACACCTCAAATATATCGGACAAAGAAATATATTTATATTTCCAGGATATATATATATATATATATATATATATATATATATATATTTGAAATGTAATAATAAGAATTATGTAAAAATAAAAAAATAAAAATACAATTCAAGTAATATTAACATCACCATAGAAGCAAATTCACGGCCATAATGCCGATAAGAGAAAAGAACAGAACCTTCCCAAATTCGATGATTAATCAGAATTAAATTCATCTTCAGGTCTGAGTATTTAATTCTAATTATATATTTCTAGGAATCATTCGTCGTCCACAATAACATTTTCATAAAATGGTAGGAATTATAATTGGTACTTTAGATAAAAAGTTACTTTTTGGACATTGGAAAAACTCAACAGTACACTGTTAAAAAATAAAGTTTAAATTTAGATGCTACGGTACACCACTTCGACACGTTAATGTATCATTGCTCTAAATAAGCAACTGTATGCCTAAAATGACATGAAATGTTATTTGTGCCCTTTTTCGCATTTGAATGGTGTAATATAATGTAGCTTAATCTGAATTCCCCAGCTCAAGTGGGTATATGTCGTTTATCATGCAATTTTTACATGGAAAAAGACCAGCCAGAAACAAAAATGCAACGGTATAATATTATCAATGTATGGCAGAATCATCTGTACCTATTTATTATACGTAAGCTTGAAGTATACTTTGTAATTTTAAATCTTTTGGAATTCCATATTTACTGAGAAGTTTTACATCATTTGAAGTAGAAATTAAAACGTAACATAATTGCTACTTCTAATAGTGCAGGTTCCGGATATGAGTAGGTGTAGAAATTAAGGTGCAGATTATTGCCAAAAGAACTCGGTCTCCACCATGAAGTGTAGCTTTCTGTGTGTGCTAGATATTGATAAAAATTCGAGATGTAATATTGTGGAGATTACTACAGTATAGAGAGAAATATAATGATCTCAATAGCTCAATGGCTATAGCGCTGTCTAACTAACTGAAAATGTTAGTTCAATTGTCTGCTGAGGCGTGTTATATGTTATTGATAAATACACGTCATTTGGCCGCCAGGCCATTAGACAACGAGTTCTCCAGTATTACTCAATGATTGAATTAAAAGGCACTAGTGCAGGGCACTCGTCTAAATGTAGACATAGGCTGTCCTAGATCACATAAAGTAGTATCCGGGGAAGCAGCAAATCCAATTCGATGGAGATGGTCCCTGAGATAGTCAGACACGAGTTATATACAGCGGTATATTTTATGCTTAGTAGCAGAGTTGTAGATAGTGTACCTTTAGGAATACAAATTATACTAGTTAAGGTACCCTTTCGTGCCTCGATTTCAATGTTACTAAGGATGCAAAATTAAAAGTACGACAGTGAAAAACATTCCTCGTTTCTTAGGATTTGAAACAGAAGGAAGAACATCATTAAGTTTAGGATCACATCTTTCATTTTTACCATCTATGTCCTACATCCACTATATATTTCTGATGAGACATTGTTGCGTAAAGTATGTATACTCTTAAAAGAATCGGCATTCAAAATCTTTAATATTATTTGTAATACTTGAAATAGAGAACCTACACACAATGATTTTATAGGCAACTTTAACCATAGATCTAAAATGCGAGTACTGAAAATGACACAATTTCATGAGCTAAAATAGTGTAAATATAAATATTTCATTAGTCGTGTTAAAATGCTGAATTCTGTAATTGTCTTATATTCTATCAAATGCTCATATAATGTTCGTAATAAATCAAAGATCTCTTTAAATGCATAAAGCAGCAAACAGAAATAGAATACATTTGACCATTACATATGCACAAACACTAAACGTTTTATCGCTCGCTAATCATCCATGAAATATCCTATCGCAACGAAAGGTAATATCCGAATAAATATTCGTAATGCTTCTTCTTTATGGCGGACTGTATTTTTGAATTCTAAATGACAAGTAAGAAGCACTCCGGTGTTGCAATCATGAAAAGGATGGGCAACATATTCAGCAATTCGAACAATTTGTCACAGCATATCCTACGGCTTTCACATTGCAAAAATAGGCCTACGCATTCGGTTAAATGTGCAGGTGTGGGTAGGTAACATGAGCTCATTTCAAAACCCGATCTTTTTGTCTTTTCATCCAAAGCAACAAATGAGAAAATCGATTTTTACAGCAACGTATGAAGACCATGAAACGCCTGATACTCTATTTTATCCTACATTTCACTTCTTTGTCTTTAGTTGTCATTGTTGAGTTTTTAGACAGATATTTCAGGTTCCGCCAAGCTCAGTAAGCGTGTAAAAATAAATTCTTATCATGCTCGGGATCTGGAAACACCTGAGAACACGTTAATCATATAATCTTATCTTTTACCATATCTGTAAAATATAACGTTCTTGTATCTAAATGAGTTGTATTGGGACATACGCTGCGAAATACGGACACACATTTTTAAACAACTTTAACCACAGACACTCCCATGTAAAAGGCGATCATGATTTATTGATAACGGGCTTTGTCAAAACCTTTCCGATCTATATCAATTTCATAATCTTGCCGTTTAAAAAGGTTGAAGTTTAAGCAGCTGAAAATTAACAGTTTATCCGCAATTTACGCATGATACTGTTAAAGGAGGGAGGGTTTGACCCGAAGTGTGACAAGAAATGTGTGTTGAAGAATTGTTCAGAACTTCAACAAAGATGCTATTAAATATCATGATAAATGGAAAATGAAAAATTCAACAACTAATGATATTAATCGAATAATAACATTGATAATATTGAATTATATTTAACTTTGACAAATTTAGCGGCTACAATTTTTGGTACTAATATCTGATTCCGGGCTGAGATAGTTTAGGCCGCTACTTATTTATCTTACATTCTATTTTGAAATATTTAATTATCAATACAATATTTAAATTTTAAAACATAAAAAATTTAAAAACATTCTATATAATATGCATTATTTATGTAATTAATGCTTTTAAAGTAATTTCAATAAATATTTTCACATATTTAAATAGTTACCTTACCATCTGTTACCTTACACCTTTCTGGTAGGTCGGACGGTCTGGGTCTCAACAACAACAACATATTTAAATAGCTTAAGAATTATTCAAAATCCTTTTCAATATTATTTCATATAAAGATATATTTAAAAAGTTATTTTGAATTAAAACATGTATACAGAATTATTTAAATTTTGAAAATTGTCAATTTATCAATTTAAATATTTAAAGTATCGGAGTAGTCTAATGCAAATGTGTTAACACGAGAGATTTTCTGAATGTTACCTTGTTGCATTATAGTAATTCGCATACCTGAAAATTTCCATTTTTTTAATTGAAAATAAATTAATCAGTATAATGAGGGACATTTTAATTACCTGTTCAAGAAAAGCATAGTAAATTACATTTTGGTCATCAACTGTTTCACTTCTGTCAAGACCTTTCAGTAATCAAATTATCTTATTTAAACCATTTTAAGATTTTCTAATTGGTTGCAAGTAATGAGTTAAATTTACATATGAAACGATTGTGGATACATCTATAGAATTAGTACCATATATGTATTTTTAATGATATCTTATTATTTCAATCTCCTAAAATATTTGTTTGCTCCAGTTTAGGTCCTATTTCCTATAACTCAAAAAATATATTTTGAAAACTTGTAGCATTATAATTGTCACTTGTTTAAAATCGTAGTCAGAAATATGAAAATGAAAAAAAGTGTTGAATTAGAATTAAAATATTGTAGTACTTATTTTTTAATGAGTCATTTCCTGAGATTTGCCTAATGTGGCCATTTAATAACCATAAATCATAAAATTATTTAAAACGATCGTAAAACGCATTGGTGCCATCGTAAAATTATTGCTGTCCTACAAGGGCATCATGCATAATATTTTTAAACTGAGATACTTTTGATAAATTTTGCAGAAATTACCGAATTTTGCATCCGTGTTACAGACTTAGATAAATTGCCTGAAGTCTCTAAAGCACCTAAACAAAGTTTCTTTACAATATTCCAGAAATCGTTTCTAAAAGTTATTTCGATAACCCAGTATGTATTTTAAAACAAAGAAGCAGTGGTAGTACAATGTGTCCATTTTTATATTGTTAGTTACAAATACATTGCACATTGCTTGAGTTATATAATTAATATCTTGAATATATAATTTGTGCGATGAATTACTGGAAACACCCACACTAAGAATTTGTGAAGCAAATACACAAAATCAGTCAAAAAATATATAATCCGTAAACAGCTTCTAAAACAGGCGTTGGCAACAACATTTTCGTACTTCAGACAGAGAAGACGACAGATATATATATATATATATATATATATATATATATATATATATATATATATATAAAATATAGGCTACAATAGACCAGGGAAGTCGACGCGGAGGAAGAACGGTCAAAGCAAGCTTTTTCTAGCGATCGTTCGGCCGCCGGGTTGTGGGTTCGAGTCCCACCTTCAGGCATGGATGTTGTGTCGTTGGGTGCGGTGTGATCCTATTCCCACTAGTGCGCTGGGGCAATATCATATGACGGCTAAAAGGTTCACGGTTCTGGCCGGTGTATAGGCGAATGATGAAAGAGTCAATTGCCTGACCATTGGAAAAAAAAAAAGAAATAGTCCAGGGAAAAGACATTTTCACATTACCAAAAATCTACTTTATTATATGACTCTCGTAACAGATATAGTTACATAGGCAGGCCGAGCTCTTGATCATCGACCAGTCTACGTTATTTCACACAATGCACAGTCACATCGGAGGGGAGGGATAGGGCGGTATTGGAAAGATACTGCTTTCGCGTTCTTTATGCTTTAAAAATGTGATGGGGAAGCAATTTCATATGAGAAAGTTTTCTCAGGGGTTAAGATTATAGTTACCATACATGGTATGGTCGAGGAAAAGAGGAAGTGCTGGCAGACATTGTTAATATTAGTGGCGGGGCTTAGAATTCAATATAGCTGCAACACGTGCTTGACTTGAAATAGGAATTTGGAATAAGAATTATGAAAGGAAAGGGCGCGTTATTGGGAAAAACTTAAAATTTCTGCATCATATATATAAATATATATATAATATATATATATATATATATATATATATATATATATATATATATATATATATATATATATATATATATATATATATATATTCCTCAAGTACAATCTAAATGAAATATAATATAAAATCCAAGGAATAGTAAGGCGCATTTGCTGCACTATCTAAGCCTCAAAGTACAATATGAAAAAATGAAATTGAAAATGGAATAATACAATTAGAAGTTGTGTGTTTACGGGGTTGTAGAGAGATCAAGGGGGAGTGCGACCCTTTTTCCTGGTTTAAGCATGCTTTTGATACCAGGAAACACTCCCAGAAACCACTACACGCCCGAAACAACAATCAACAGTATGCCAGGGGAAAAACGGAATCCCGAAATGAAGACCTTAAAGTCACAAGAACATATAAAAGCATATAAAATTAAACAAGTATGATTAAAATATATATTCTAATCATGTATAAAGTTTAAAAAGGATGTTCGTAGATGCGCTACGTCATCTTACGGGCATACGGGCAAGGGGCAAAAAGAGGGCCTATGAGGGATTGTGACCTCATTTAAATCCCGGTTATCAGCCAGCTGCATGGTCGCGACAACCACTCCCGGCAGCCTGCACGCATCCGTAGTAAACCCCAATGCAACCACAAGTACCGAACATGAAAGACCCGAAAGATTATCACTTAACACTCAATATATAAGCAAAAACTAAAACTAAAACTATACCGGCAAAATATTCTCTCTCATACTCTAAAATCTCAATTTAAAGATAAAACTTTAAAAAGTTAAAAACAATACCATATAAAAAACATTTAAAAAACCATAAATTACGTATAAATATAAATATAAATATAAATATACTTAACATTAAAATCACTACGTCAATAAACACTACGGCTAAACCATCTCGATAAAATCACTCAAACAATGTCTTTCCATTCCTCTGTAGATGCAAAGTTTAAAGAACCCATATTAGATAGATACTTCGTTATACAGTTCTTCTTTATAATAACATGTTGCCATATGCAAAAAAGTTAATTCCAATACAATTAGATAATATCAAATATCTCGTTTTGTAAATTTGATTCCCAAGGCATTAAGCTGTTAATTTCAAACTTGAATGTAGTACGTTTGTCGTAGATATCAAATGTTATCCTCTTTATTGTACACAATATTTATTAAGTCTAAGAAGTTAATACTACCTTTATATTCATTTGGCGTTTGTATCAATTCCAAATTATCAGGATATCCGCTAAAATTGAAGACGTAATTTGGATCTGTCGTAGCCGCCAACAAATAGTCAACATAACGGAAATAAATAATCTCGTTATTCAAATGTGATACACTTTCAAATTTATACAGATAGAGATCCGCCAATGCTGAAGAGCTCCCCCCCCCCCCATGCGTATTCCTTGCATTTGTTGGTAAAAGTCGATTCCATTGTACAAAATATTTTCGTATAATACCAAGTTGAGCATGGCCTTAAATTCACAATAATCCAGGATTGACTGTATTTCAAATTCCTCATATATTTGCAATAAAAACCGTACAATACTTTCAAATCGACACAATAAAAAAGATCCCTAAAGTCGTATGATTTAAAATATAACTTATCTGGATGTTCTTTTAAAATATTTACCACTTCTTGACTGTTATTTATTATGCAATTACCCATCTTCCTGATCTTCTTAATAATAGGTTGCAGAATCGGCAATAGTATAGTTTTTGCCCTTGTAAGGTAAGTTTTAAAATCCACAGTTACTGGTCGGGATTTAATCGGGTCCTTATGCAACTTAGGAATCATATAACGATATATGGGTATCTAAAAATTTCCATCTTTATACCCAATCGCATATATAAAGTCCTAATTTTATTATCAATTGCCAATTTAGGCAATCTGAGTTTTTTATACATTTCTTTATTCTGATAATGCTCTTCTATAAGCTGAAAATATAAAACACGACAAAGTAAAAGCAAAATTTGTACAAACCCTGTCCAAATATGTAATAACAAAATTCTTCTGCAACGCTTTGAGATTCTGGTAATCCAGATTAAGTCTTTTTACGCTTTTATTGTCTTCATGTTCGGTACTTGTGTTTGCATTGGGGTTTACTACGGATGCGTGCAGGTTTCGGGAGTGGTTGTCGCGACCATGCAGCTTGCTGATAACCGGGATTTAAATTAGGTCACAATCCTTCATATTGGCCCTCTTTTTGCACCTTGTCTGTATGTTTACTCTTTACATCTTGATTCTCTTTTAATTTTAGTCTTTTGAATTTATACATACATATATATATATATATATATATATATATATATATATATATATACAGAGAGAGGGAGAGAGAAACATTTTACTTTAGCATTTTAAAAAGATCTACATAGAAAAGAAAAATTACATAAATTACTGTTTATTTGAATGGAGGGGGCATCAATGAGTATTAGATGAAGACACATAAACACATAAAGCTACAATTTTCCCGGCCGTCCAAATGGTTGCTCGAGTCCTTAGGATGAGTCGGACGGTCTGGGTCTTCAACATAAAGCTACAGATATTGCAATTTTTTTTCTTATACTACTAGAGAATGTTTAATGATTTAAAATTTTAGCAGAAATATGGAAAAGTATTAGATCTGAAACTTATTAGAAAATAAATTCAGATTTGACGACCTAATAGAATGAGGTTCTTAAATTTAGTAAATCGCCAAGTTTCATCAAAATCAAAATTTGAAATTTTAGTCATCATTAACTTTCATTTGCACTTTGACAATAAAAGCTAGAAATTTCATCCCAGTAGCTCAACGGTTGAGCCTCGGCTAGCTAGTACGAAGGTCAGCAGTTCGAGC
This sequence comes from Amaurobius ferox, assembly GCA_951213105.1. NCBI lineage: Eukaryota > Metazoa > Arthropoda > Arachnida > Araneae > Amaurobiidae > Amaurobius > Amaurobius ferox. The sequence goes on along the minus strand of OX578141.1, from coordinate 83,025,874 downwards.
CCCTGTTGGGACAGCAAGGTTCTTTACAATGACGGCCTTATAAATTTGCTCACGAGGTTAGTGAAATGATGGTATGGTCTGAAGTACGATTCGTGCAGATTCAGTTGCCTATGGTGTAGAGCGTCGATTTCAAAATTGACAGGACAACGACCACGCATGATACTAACCGGGATAAAAAATAGTAGTATCAGGAGGCTAATCTGATGCAAAAATAGCAGGATGTGATCAGTCAAATTCTCAAGTTGCAACCCTAGCTAACAGTAACGAGAGAAAAATGCATAGTCGCTATAAAAGCTTGCAATTCCGTGCCAGAGGTTCAACAGTTTGAGCGTTGGCTGTCCAGTGCAAGGATCTGTGATTCGATTCCCGGTTGGAGCAGCAAAGTTCTTTACATATTTCTTTCGAAACTATTCAGTAATCATATTATCTTATATAAACTACTTTGAAATTGCCTAATTGATTTTGAATGATGGGTTCAAATTAAATATAAAACGATAGACAATATATCGCTTATTAGTATTTTAAAGCACAAGAATATGTAAATAATCATAGAATTATAGTGGGCCACATTTGAGGACCGCATGTGGCCGTTTCGGCTGTCGACTCTCGTTCTAAAAATATTTGAAAAAATGTAAAATATTAGAATTTTATTTCTATTACCATCCGCTTCAAACATAAATTCTAATAGTTTTTCGAAGAATGGCTAAAAACAGATATCCCATTTTTTCTCTTTTTCTTCGAAATTCGTTGAGATCTTTATTTGGACCTCTTGACTTTCCCCCGTTTCATTTCCTTGAGAACTTTAGAGCAATAACATAAGAATAAATGAGAAGCCTTGCGCTTGAAAAATCATTATCGGTAAGTGTTCTTTTAAGTGATTTTTGCTTAAGTGCTGGTTTATAAATAGTTGGTACTAAAGAGACCCATGTGATTGTTAATGGGAGGCATCTTTGGGCATATCAAATATATTATTGTTGCAATCAGAAGTAATAGTATACTTCTTTAAACGTTTTCTTTTGTCTTATTAGAAAAGATAGTCTATACAATTGTGAGTTAAATTTGTATCCGTTGCAAAATATTTTATATGTCCAACTCATAACCTTCTCTACAGTTTAACAAATTTCGATATAGGGAACAAGCAGTAACACAAATTATATACTTCTTATTATTAGATCTTGCTGAATTCCAATCGCCTTTTATTTATTTATTTATTTTTAATAGTATTCACTTTACCCTACTATGTAGAATTAATGCCATTCCATAGGACCATATTCATTCATTTCTTACAAAACACATATTCAATAAAGAGCTACATTCAGGCAAAAACATAATTCTACATAAATCATAATATTAATTAAGAGCATTATTCAAGTTATTTAAAATGATTTGTATTTATGAAAATTAATTTTCTCGCAGAGTGCCAACTTTCATACCCTTCCCTAGTATATTTTTTTTCTCTTAGATCAAACACGTAAAATGTGCCTAGAACAGCGCATTATGTAAATTATGTCATTTATTTTTAAATACAAAATAGATAACTAGTTTTGTAATATATTTTTAGAGTAATTAAGTAATTATCTTTTTATAACGTTTTTTAAGAATCAGAAGCAAAATTTGAGAGATCGAAGGCATTTCCTTGGTCTTTTGCTTTCAAAATTTATAAACCTCTGTCGTCTACTGATTAAAATAATCTTACAATTTTCATCCGAATTATTAAATTTATTGGACAGATATTGTAATCATTAAAAATTTTTTATTTTGAATGATTTTGCATCATTGAAAAAAAGATAATGAGAGTTAGTTTTCTAACTCCATCATAACACTCTCTGATTCCATATACCATGCATTGAAAACGTAGGAAAACACATTGATTTATCAATGAAAGTTAAAATGTTTGATTTATATTTCTTTTCTTACGAACATTCAATTCCAATTAAATCAACTTGAATTAATTCAGCACTAACTGGTTGATAACATACAAAAATCAAAGTTCCTGAACGTTAGAGATTTTGCAAACGTTCCTTTGATTTATCATTACAAGCATTGCTCACGAAATTATTGAAAATCGGTTGCAAATCTTCAAAGATAGTATTTAATTTATTAATTTTACTTTTGTATAAAAGTACATTTTTATCTATTTTTAGGATTGGCATTTACATTTTCTGAGAGCATAGTGTTAATTTAAAACGAATGTTACATTCACCTTTACTTTTGTACCGTGCACTGATTTCAGCCGTATTACGCTCAAGGCCCGGCGCGCTTATTTAAGGTGCATTAAAGAAGCTTATTTAAGGCATATTATGCCCTTGCATATGGCCAAAGACGCATTTAAGGCGTAATACGCGGACATATTAGAGCGTATCCGTTTATGTGTCCTTCTCCAACACAGCTGAATCAAAACGTATTATGCGCCGATAAAGCTGGTGAATAAATTTAATTAATTTTTATTTAAAAGACATTCATACAGTTATAAAATAAATATCACAACACCAAGTGGCGATTTTATAAATTACTCTCCAAAAATCTTTCAAAACGACTACACAAACTTGCTATTTTCATTTGTAAATCTGGGTTTGGTTTGCAGTTTTATCTGCATAAAGAAAGGCGTTTCTGTTCATTTAATTTTTTGCAAAGCATTCAAATGCTTTGACAGGCCGTGATGTAAAGTCCATGTCAAAACTTATGAAAGATTTATTACATTGAAAAAATGCATATCTATAGAAAACGGCTTGATTTTTTTTCACTACATATCATCGCCTGTCATTCACAAAGATTGATCGGTGTTTAAGCAAATGCAAGTTACCTGTAACTTCAACGACAGGAAACTTAAAACTGTTATTTTATTTTTGTTGTCTATTTCTTTTTCTGGCATTGTATTATATTTTTCAGGGTAAAAACTCTGCGAGTATCTACAATAAAACTTAAAATATTATTCCTTCCACACCTGCTATAGACTAACATAATTTAAATAAGAACTTTCTAACGTAAGTCCCCCCGCTCACTTAAAAGGCTAAATATTTAAACACTTATAGTATCGACCATGAAACAGAATATAGCAAAGCGAATTTTCGATTACCCCTCCCCCACGAAAGCGAAAAAAATGGGGGAGAGGTCGAAAAGCCTTTGCAGAACTTCCAGACTCCCCCACCCCGCTCAGTGATCCCTTCCCGAAGGACAGAGAAAATGTGATTTTTAAAACTATTTTCAGGCCTTTCACAATACCAGGAACAGTTGGCCCCCCTCCTCCCCCCACACACTCCATAAACATTAGTGAAAACTGCTTATGCCAATCGGTTAGATAATCGTTAGATCGGATTTGATCAGCAAAAACTATCGTTTGATCAAACCCCACTTCAAAGGAAATAACTAATCGGATCTAGAAAAACAAATTAAGTATACTGAGGTATAACTGAGAGAAATATACTATCGTAATTAAATCATTAACCAGAGTGTTGGAATTTTTATTGATGTTTAATAGAAAATGAAATCCAGGTAAAATCCGACGAACAGTTTTGGATAATAAAGACAGAATAAATATCAAATCGATGGCCCGTCTTCCAGCCGTGATTTTCTATAAAATATTTATTAATTTCTTGATGTTAATGTAATTTTGACGCTCTCTCAAGCCATGCTTTAATGCCAATATATGATAACCCACATCGGCAAGAAATTTAATACAGACCCCTATTAATAATTGAAACTTTCAAGGGGATTATTTAAAGAAGAAAAGTTAATTTCATTGATGGGAGAGAAAACACTTTGAAATCATTCTTTCTAAGAAATCCAGCAATTTTTTAAAGATTCCAACAGACTATAGTCTACAGGATTCTTCAGTATTATAACACTGAAGAAGCCCTATCACACCGATGAAACATTCCTTGCTGAAGAAGAAAACCTATAAAATATTTTTAAAAAGTTCGTCTGTAAAAGTTCGTAACACTTTACAACAAAGTTGAAAAGTGTTTATGACTTTGTTCATTCTGTCTGTCTGTCCGTTAGCACGATAAATGCCGTAAAAATGACTTAATCAAAATGAAATTTTAGTATGTTGTTTAAGACGGTCTGTGGGACCTATGGGAATATAAATGAATAATATCACCCAATTAGTTTTGGATTGAATCCGGGTTGAAAAAATGAAATACATTGAACCCTATGGGACCTAATTTTTCAAACATTTTTTATGCGGATTTAAAATTCACAAATTGCTTCAAAAATTTTAGGTAATATTCAAATTATCCCATAAAAAATTTTTTCAGCAAAATATATTCAGTAGTTCTTTAAATAAAAATTAAAATAATAATTACACCTCTTATATGAAGCGATCACGTGACCATTATATGAAAAGATCACGTGACCCACTTCAAAATGATATATGGCATCCATCTTGTCTCAAAATCGGGATTTTTAAAGTTCTTTTCAATTCATATTGAGTGTTGTATCCGTCCTAAAATCGCTTTATTTTTGCTTAAATTCTGTGCATCTACATACTGAAACAACTCAATTACAATATATTTGAGTTTAAATGATCATCCAAATTTGATTATTTCTACAACGAAGTCTATTTTTCCCTTATGTAAAATGTAAACAGCAAAGTATGTAGAATGAGTTGTATAAGAATTGCTGCATTTCTTCAACGCAGAATTATTTAGCTCATGGAGTCTACATAGCTGATATGAATGAAATATTCATTGATTTTACAGAGAGAAGGACGATTTTTTCGATGAAGTTTTAAGCATAGAGTTTAATTACTTGTAACTCCATGATCTTAAGTTTTAACATAAAATGAATTATTATAGTATCGTGATGAATGAAATGAATGGGAAAATGTTAATGAATGAAATGCTGCTTTTATAAAGAGAGCCAGACGTGTTATACTTCGATGGCGTGATTTGAATAAATTTCAGTTGTTTTTGATGAAGTTTTCAAATATAATAAATTATTGTAGTATTATGATAATGTTAAAAACATTACCGAGGAGCCAGGCGATTTATATTTAAATGACGACATTTGAATGAAGTTCATTTTTTTCGATGAACTTTTAAGTTTCCAAATATAATAAATTAATGTAGTTAGTATTGTGATAATTTTTAAAATATTACCGAGGAATGTATCGCATTTTAGAGACGTTTAAATGAAATTGCATTGAGGTTGGAAAGTGTTTCATAATCAATGCTTTATGCATGATTGATCTTTCTTGTTACATTTTACTTGAGCAGCACCTTACTTTGTGATCTGGTTATTTACTATTAGTACGTAAAGTCATGTTCTGTATTTTATATATGTGTATCTTTCACACAAACTGAATTTCAAGTATATTTTGAATTTACACATTTATGGTTTATGCTACCATTCAAACAATGCAGACAGACCCTCATTTATTTAAACGGGAGTCAATTTTATTTATTAAACCAAGATACATAGCGTTGCCCTGTCATCGTTCTATATATGTGAGAAATATGTGTAGAATATTATATATGCGTAAATTTTTTCGTATTAAATTTATTCCTATCTTTAGAATTAAGAATTTGAGTTCTTTTTACACATTCTTATTGCAATTAGACTATAGACTCTGCACATTTAGTTTATATTTACTCTGCCTAATAACTAAATTTCACTAAATATGAAATTAAGATGCATTGTTGCTCCACAGAAAAAATATTTACTTTTAGGACTTTTTAATCACTTTTTATATTTACTTTTTGGACTTTTTAATTACTTTTTATATTTACTTTTAAGACATTTTAATATTACTTTAAAGCATTTTTGCTAGATATCGTAGAATAAATATACTTTTCTTTAGTTTCTTAACATAAAGGCCATGAAGTACACTTTAACAGCAATTAAATTAGCTTATTGAGTTCGAAGGTCACAAAATTATATTACGGAACTAAATTCGACTCTGATTTTAAATCTCAATGGCTTATTTGCATAATGCCAGCTACGAAATCAAAATAGATTGCTTCACATGTCCTTCACATGCGGTTTAAAACAAAGAGCTCTTCATTGCGGTTGAATAGATACAGTAAAAGAAATTGCAATCCCATTTCATTCTTCTTTTGGACCGCCTGCGGAGATTTACAAGGACATGTGCTGCTCATCTGTGAATTTGTTTGCTTTGGTAATCGTGCCAATCTGAAAGGACACTGGAATGTAAATCCAGTTGATGACACCGTTCTTAAGTATCTCATTCGCTTCAGTGTTGAAATTTCTTTAAATAACTTCAAAATTTAAAAGAATGGATATGAATGTTGCAATGACATCAGAAAGAGATTTCCGTGGCAAAAAAAAAAACTTGCTTGGATTAAATTACGAGACATCTATTTAATATGCACTGAATTGAGTGAGGGTGATATATCAAAATTACCGAGCACTTCCACTATATTCTTGATTTTGGTGTCATTCGATCCGACTCCAGTTTCGAGGCCAAGGGATAAACTAAAGTTTAAATTTCGAATTAGGGGTGGCGGGTAAAATTAAAAAAATACTCACAAACACTTTTCTTAATTATGCATCACTTCCACTCTAGCTGAAATCTTGGTTTGTTGTTGTTGTTGAGACCCAGACCGTCCGACCTACCAGAAAGGTGTAAGGTAACTGTTTAGACGGCCGGGAAGTACCACCCAATTTAGACCGGAACCCCGTGGGGGAGGCATTCACAGGGACCGTACCCTCCTTCCCCTACCACCAACCTCTCGGAAGGACTTATGGACCCACATGTTTAACGTGATCGTACTCCGCATGAACACGGCGGCAGTTGTGGCAGCGTGCAAATTCAGCCCGCAAACCACCGGGCTACCGCACCCGAAATGTGCCAACAGCACGCGGTGTTCCCAGGTGATCACCCACCCAAGTACTAACCACGCCCGATGCTGCTTGACTTCGGTGATCTAACGAGAACCGGTGTTTTCAGCACGGTATGGCCGTTGGCCCTGGAATCTTGGTTTGTGTCTCATTCGATCCGTCTCAGTTTCCAAGTTAACGAAAGAATCTAATATTTTGAAAACCTGAATTTGGGATTGTACAGAACCTTGCTGCCCTAACCAGGAATCGAACCACGGATCTCCGTACTGTCCAGCCCACGCTCTACCGTTGAGCAACTGGGACGGAATTGCAAGCTCTTATCGAAATGAAGGCTGCGTTCTCCACCCTGTAATATCAGATTGGCGGACAAGCGACAATCTGACTGACCACCTCCTGATATTTTTACCTCAGGTTAACCTCCTGTTGCTATTTTTAACCGCCAGAGTAGCTTCCTGCGTGGTCGTTGTCCTGCTTATTTGAAATCGACTCTCAATATACCAGTGTCCACTGAATATGTGCTAATCGTACTAGAGTCACTTTCAGACCTTCGACATCTTTGCACTAACCTACAGGGTTGATTTGTTCGAGTGCCATTGTGAAGAGTCTTGCTGCCCCAACCGGGAATCAAACCACGGTTCTTCGTACTGACCAGCCGATGCTCTACTTTTGAGCTACTTGAACGGAATTGCTATCCCTTATCGTCGAAGCGGACTCTGCAGGGTGATAATGCAAAGAAATATTTAAAATATTCAAAATAATTTTTTCAAAATGATCGATCATCTTCCCCTCGATCTAGAACTTTGATTCTGGTCTAATTCGATCCGTTTCAGCTTTCGGGTCAACGAAGAAATCGAATTTTTTTTTTAATTCGAATTAGGGGGTGACAATAAAAAGGGATTTTCAAAACACACCACTTTACCACTCAAAAATGTGCGCCGTTCCATAAAGCTTAAATTTGAAACAGTTTTTAATATTCAGAACGTTTAAGTATGTAAGTGTCACATTTATCGACCACTAGCCACTGAGAATGAGCGAAGTGGATAGTTTGAAGAATTCGAATTAAGTGTGTGTTTCATATGTGACATGCTCTTACACCGCTTGAGTAACTTAACTGAAAGAACTTGTCTGGAGTAGCATCGAATCAGCCGTTAGCAAATCTTTCAATGGCTATGGAACAACGTTTACTGCTTAAAAATTGCTGTATATTAGCTGTGCAAGAGATAAACTAGCAATACATTTTGAGGAAATTGTGTAATTTCGGGTTTTTTTCCTAAAATCCGTATGACTGAGCGAATTAAATATGCAAAAGAGAATAAACATTCTCAATAGTCCCTTCGCAAATGTGGTGTTCACGCCATTTCCCACCATATAATAGCTCCTTCATAAATTTCTTGCTTAAAACTGATTTCAGCATACTTTTTAAAAAACATTGTAAAGCCAATGTTCTCCTTTCATTCCGTTTACTCATACTTAGCAGGCATTTAATGGATAGAGAAAATAATCCATGCTTTAAAAATAGGCATTATTTAATTAACCTTCCTTATGAAAAGCTATTGAATTTTACAGTCTACTTGTCTGTTTGAGAATCTTTGTTATTGAAATAACCCAACGTCCAACGTACTCTTAAAATAAGTCAATAAGGTACCTCTTCGTCTACAGTGAAATATCTACGAATAACTTGAGTCTGTCCAAACTTCTTTTGACGGCCTGAACACTTCTGCATGTCTTTCTACTTGAGTTGAAGAGGATATACTATGAAAGAAAAGGCATCTTTTTACTTGAATAACATTCAGTGGTCATCAATTAGCGGGCTTTAAATAGTTCCTGTCACCATTACCTAAAACCTAAAGTGATGGAATGGTTGGTTCGTGTTACTTGATGCTATATTTTGCTGTGATTAGGTCATTAAATTCGTAGGTCAAATGATAGAATTCAACAATTGTACTCAAGTTCGTCTTCTGCATGTGATTAATTAAGTAGTGAAATTGAGATTACATTTGCTAAAAATAAAGCACCGTGTATTACTTTTTCACCAAATTTGTGTTCTATATTACTTTTGCACCACATATTATTTTTGTTTTTTCCAACATATTAAACAAATACACAACATTTATTTACACGTATTACAATATGTATTATTATGGTTATAATATTAAATCATAGCAATTTTGGTACGCTGTGTTGAGATATGAAATTTCTTTAAAGCAAGTTATTTATTTAATTGAAACAGATATAGAAACTTAAATAAATCATCTAAAATCTAAAATTTCAAAACACGTGATAATCTAAAATTTCAAAACACGTGATAATCTAAAATTAACCATGGTTTAGCAATTAGCTGTCTGAATGAAAATTTCTGATTTATTTGAATTGGTCTATAATTTTATCATAGAACGAACCCCCAGTTTTTGTGAGATCACCGAAAGAAAGCAGCATTGGGCGCGCTAGTATTTGAGTGGGTGACCACATGGGAAACGGTATAGACAAGTGGTTTGAGTACTTGCTTCCAAGGTAGGATGTTTTGGGGTCTAAGAACAGTCCACCCTGGCAAAGTTCATATATATAATTTTGGGCCAATAGATCTCCAGCTAATCAGGATACGTAAAGACAGATTTCTCTGACCCATAAAAATGTTTCTGAATGACATAGCAGACGTTGAGGGGTATAATTTGCGCTCCCAAGCTAATGTATATGGTTCTCTTTAATCTACGAAGTAGCCTTTGGTTCTGATTGACGTACTACACAGAAAACCAATTAAAAGAAATCTTCTAAGCTTACGAATGGTATCTTTTCGAACCCAGATATGATTTCTAGGTTGCAGAAACTGAATTGCAGTCAATCGCAACGCTAAGCATATCAGCCACTTGTGCATCGTTTGCCAAGACGCGAGTTACAAGGACGCCTTACCTGGCTAGAACTTTTAGGCAAAAGTAAATTTTAAAGCCCCTCATAAAACGTTTACAGTAAAAAAAATACATTGAGCGTGAAAGATGGCCCACAGAGATTTTCGGGTCACCAGCATTTGCCTATGTCAAAAACAACCCTGGCGAGTTCCTAGGCATCTTATTTGTTATTGGGGTATTGCTGGAGAGTGTCGTTTTTATGAGCAATTAGAAACCAGGAGTTCATTCTTATATTAGAAATTTTTTAAACCAAGTTACAGTATGCTAAATTAAATCATTCTATATTATACTTCATTTTCATGCTCATATTAGATGCTTCAACTATAGTATTCTCCATATGGCTCATAATCCATTTATAGATAGAAATTTGAACTGCAGTTTTCGCTGTATTTGTTAAAATGACCATATTTTAACTTTTAGATACATTTTATTAATATTCTGTTAAATAGCAATCACTATTTTTGCACTTTAACAGCGATAGAGCATTGTATCCCACCGTAGGTTTCAAAAAACAACAAAGCATTGTAAATAAATTTTAATTTCTACTAATACCTAAGGGCGAAACATTTATAGGCGTTTATCAACTTGTCTAAATATAAAATACTCGTAACAATCAAGCAAATCAAGAGCTTCGTCAAGAGATGTTGCTTGAATATCAACTACACTCCATAAAAAGTTTATTTTTTAAAACCAGATATTATTGATAATATGCAAGTTGAATTTACATTGCACTTAAGCAAGTAATCAGCATTCATTACAGGCTGAATTTTTTTCATTAACTTTATATTACATATAATGCTTTATAATATGATAAGGCATACTATTCCACCTGCGAATATAACTTCACAACAAGGGGGTACTGCGCTCTTTACGATTAAGTCACGGTTTGGTGTATAGAGGGATTCCCTACGGTTATTGACCTGAAGAACGCCTGGAACTCGCTATCATGCCAGTAACATCCACGAAATGCACTCATACAGAGGCGGTGGTTTGATTGTTTGGGCAGGGATTGCTGTCGGCACCCACACTGATGGCCACAGCTTCCCTCGCGGTACTGTGACTGCAAAACGGTATAGAGATGACAGCCTTGCTCGATATGTTCTCACATTTCTTGCGGCCATTGGTCCTGATGCCATTTTTATGGACAATAACGGGCGAGTTCACAGGGCTTGTGCATTGTCGATCAGTCATACCCCATGATCTGTGAAAGTTTCAATGAATTCGAATAAATACATTTTTATCCGCTTTTTTCACTTTGTTGTTTAATTTTTGGACATGAGTGTATATAAGGACTTAGACATGTTTAGTCAAAACGGTTTTGTCTGGTAACGGTTTTGTCTTTGTATTGTCTAGTCAAGAAAAACGTAGAAAATCTATCAATGATTCTGTTGATGCTCGCAAAACTTTGATTCAGCCATGAGAATATTTGTTCCGCTTTATAGTCATTGCTAGCTGTTCGCTACTATCATATTATATGAACACTTGAACTGTTTAACAAGCTGTTTACATCCCAAGAAATAAAAAACTTGTGGCAAAAGTTGTTGGTATTAAAATTGTACATCAAATTTTGATAGATTTTGATTTATTTTTGACATATTTCAATGCTAGTATTAGAGACATGTAAAATTTGACATAATTTGGCATGAAAAAATAAGGTTGTAATGGATTTTTATAAATAAATGTAATTAAAATTACAGCATCATCCGCTTTATCGTGGGTATTATTTATTAGTAATTACACCACTAATAAGCTTATTTTCATTTTATTAAGTGTGAGCAAATTTATCTTAAATGCCAATACCACTCCATTTGACAATACTTTTGGCTTAGTGCTGTCAAATGAAGTGGCATTTGCCAGTAATGTGCCAAATATCATCAAAAATTAAATAAAATCTTATGAAATGTGATCGTAACTTTCAGTTTAAGAGTTACAAATTATATTTCATTATATTAAAATTTATCTATCTGGGATTTATCTAATAAAACCTGTAGTGATTTTTAAAATAAAAATATGGGGAAATAAGTAGAATTATGAAGAAAATAAATCACCCTTAAAGTTTCTAAAAAATATCTTAATAAACAAAATTACGTGTTTTCTACTTATATTATTTAATTACTAATATGATACTTTACAGCAAGAAAAATCAGTGTCTTAAATACAAGCATAGGGATCTAATTTCGTTAACAAGATTTCTGGCATAACAATATCACGTCTTGCATTCTACCACGCATATTTGAGCGATGAAAGAAAGTTCAACGGAACTTAAAGCATACTTTGTTTAATGAGCTTCTATAAAAATACGAAAGCATATTCATTCCAACTATCTGATAAAGTTCAAGACTCTCGGAGTTAAAACGATTTAATGCTTCTGGAATTTACTGGATGAACGCCAAAGATTTCTTTTGCCCCTGACGTCATATTATGAAACGTCATTTATTTCGAGTACGTAAAGCGTTACTAAATGAAAATGAACCTAAGACAATAGGAAGAGATTAAGTTGATGTCTACGACACGTGACAGCACTAACGACTGAAAATTGCGCGTCAAAACATTTACAAAAATATTTCTTGGTGAAGCACTTGATTGATGTAATCAGTACTTTAGTTGTGATTCTTTACCGCAATTATTGTTATGCGAAAATGTTGTGGTGGAGTTCAAAATTCGAGCATTGAAAAAGAACTTGTGCCAAAGATAATAATAAACAAAATTAACTTAAGTAAGCACAAATTAATAAAACAAAGCAGCATACAGCTGTTTCGATGATAAGTTAGATCCCCTTTTTCAGTGCAAAAGAGACCAACAAACCCGAGTCGACCAGACGAAATGTGCACCATTGAAAGAAATAAGCTTAGGATAAATAGCTTAGGTTTTCCAATCTTAAAGAACAATTTTACAATAGTTTGTGGTACTTATACAGGATTTTTTACCAATGTGGTCTCGGAAACTATGACAAAATGCAGAAATTTAATAACTCTTCAGTTGCTCAACATGTTTTAATTTTGACCACCGTTTTCTTTCCTCAAGGATTATGCAAAAATGCACATCTATCTATGATCTTACCTTTTTTTAATCTTCTCATATTCTGAAAAATTCTAGTAATTTGATTAATGACTAGTCCAGTACTCCACTTTTGTCCACAGTCTGGCTGGGTGCCTTTCAATGTTACTATTTATCTCGATATTTTGTTCCATTTTTGTCTGTTTCCTAGATTTGATACTCTTGCGTATCGTTTTGTCTTATTACTTTCCCTGCAATACATGGTAATGTATACGGAAAGTATTTGAATCATGCCGAAAATCGCAACTCGAGTTTTCGACGGATCTACACGTTTCGAGACCTCTAGAATACGAAAAAACTATTTTTAGCGTGACATCTGTGTGTGTGTCTGTGTGTCTGTCTGTCTATCTGTGCAGATTTTGTATCCACTCTAACTAAAAATGTAATTGACCGAATTTTATAAAATTTGGTAGATAAGTTACTTGTGGGCGAATCTGGTGCTGATTAGTTTTGGGTACAATTCGGGATAAAAGAGCCCGCCTTTTTTTTTTGCGAAATGGCCCGCAAAAGCTTGTATCCACTCTAGCTGAAAAACTAATGGATCAAATTCCACAAAATTCGGTAGGTAAGTCATTTATGGTACACCCTGGTGCTTATTAGATTTTGGTATGATTCGGAAAAAAATAATCTGCCCTTTTTTGCAAAATGGCCCGCAAAAATCGCCAAAATCTAAAATAAAAAACTACGAATGCTCAAATATAGCTATTAAATGCTTGTTTAGTACGTAATCTTTAACGAAGAAAAGAATAAGACCAACCCTATTAAACTAGGTCTAGCCGTTCTCGAGATATTTTAGTTTTTCCGTATTTTCTCTACGCCACCTTTGATAAGAAGTCCAGTTATCAAACGAGAACGAAAATTGAATTAAAAGTGAATTATATGTAATTAAAATAAAGAGAACGTGAATATAAGTCTGCAGAGAAAGTCATGTGCTGCCCACATCAGATTTTTTTATCTTGTTGGCTTTCATTTAATCTTGTTTTGTCTTGTCTTGTTAGGACATTTCTGTTGTGTTAGAGGCAGTGTGTGTTATAGTTTTCTATTTCGGATTGGCTAGACTGTTCTTCAATATACTTTCTGATTGGCTATCTCAGATAGATTTTAATCCATAATTTAGGTATATATAACCCTACGTTTTTTCAATTTCTGCCCATTTTGTCTTTTTTAATTTGCAGGATTATCTTTCACTGAAGAAAGGGATCCAAAGTATCCGAGAAACTATTGCATTCTGCTTTGTTTTATTAATTTAATTAGTGCTTAATTACATTGCTTGAATTTTGCCTTAGCGATCATTGATGTTCAATAAATTTTTCCACTGAAGATCCTTGAAGAAATTGACTACCATTCGAACGATGCCTTAATTTGAGCAGATGGTGTCTTCTAAACACACTCGAGAAATTGTAATCAAACTAGCCGAATACCCGTTGAAAATCAACGGTCTCGCAATAAGCAATCCCTGAATATTGTAAATTTTATAATAATTCGCGTTTCACATTTATTCGACAAATCGAATATTTTGGTGTGCAGAACCCCCTAAAAGAGAAAATATTGGAAAACTAAATTTTCGCACTTCTTCCTCTGTTTGTATTGTGTTTTTTATCAGATGATTGGCCCATATACCAAATATCAAGCCTCTATCACATTTAAAAGGAAGCTTGCCTCATTTATTCAGAAAATCGAACATATTAGTGTGCGCACCCCTTAAAGTAGCAAATATTGGAAATCTGAAATTTCACTCTTTCTTCCTTTCAAACTATCTACCCTTACACCAAATTTGATACCTCTATCTCATTTCCAAGCATGGTTTTTTATCAATTCTCTTTTCGAACGTTTTGAACGAATAGATAGAGAGACATCGGCACCCCCTACAATAGCACATGTTGGAAGACTAAAATTGCACACTTTCTTCCTTTCCAACTTTTTACCCGTACACCAAATTTGAAGTCTCTATCTCATCGTGAAGCATGCTTTTCTAGCATTTCATCTTTCGAATGCTTTTGTGTGGAGTACCCACCCCTTTAACTATGCATTTTTTAAAAACTCTATTCTTTTTGTGATTTCTATGAAATGTTTCGCCCATATACCAAATATAAAGCCTCTATCACGTTTTTAAAGGAGCGTTTCTCCTTTATTCCGAAAATCGAACATTTTGGTGTGCGGCACCCCCTAAAGTAGAAAATATTGGTAAACTGAAATTGTACACTTTCGCCCTTTCAAACTATCTATCCTTACACCAAATCTGATATGTCTATCTCATTCCAAAGCATGTTTTTTTTTTATCAATTGACTTTTCGAACGTTTTACTCTGGAGCACCCCTTAAACGAACATTTTTGAAAAACTGTATTCGTCTTGGGCCTTTTCGTCAAATTATTAGCCCATATACCAAATTTTAAGCCTCTATCAAATTTTAAAGGCGTATTTTCTCATTTATTCGGTAAATCGAACGTTTTGGTGTGCGACTCCCCCTTAAATAGAAAATATTGGAAATCTGAAATTGCACTCTTTCTTCCTTTCGAAAGATTTACCCATACACCGAATTTGAAGTCTCTATCTCATCGCAAAGCATGCTTTCCCATCATTTCACTTTTCGAACGTTTTGGTGTGCGACACCCCCTTAAGTAGAAAATATTGGAAATCTGAAATTCCACACTTTCTTTGTTTCAAACGGTTTACCCATACTCCAAACTTGAAGTCTCTATCTCATCGCAAAGCATGCTCTCCTGTCATATCACTTTTCGAACGTTTTGGTGTGCTGCACCCCCCCTTAAGGATAAAATATTGGAAATCTGAAATTGCACACTTTCTTCCTTTCGAGTGATTTACCCATATACCAAATTTGAAGTCTCTATCTCATCGCAAAGCATGTTTTCCCGTCATTTCACTTTTCGAACGTTTTGGTGTGGGGCACCCCCTCTATGGAACGTTTTCGAAAAATTCGATTTTTCCAGGGGGTTTCATCGAACGACCGAGCCGTGTACCAAATTGCAAGTCTCTATCTATTCGGGAAGTGCCTAAAAAAGGCGTGACAGACAGACAGACAGACAGACAGACGGACAGACAGACGGACACTTGGCAATTAGTATATACTAGCCGAATACCCGTTGAAAATCAACGGTCTCGCAATAAGCAACCTTTGAATAAAGGTAAATTTTTTAATAATTCGCGTTTCATATTTATTCGACAAATCGATTCGACTAAATTTGCTGATTTCTTCCTTTCGAATTATCTACCCGTACAACACATTAAAGTCTATCTCATCCCGATGCACTCCTATATTATTATTTCTCCTTTGGAACTTTTTTCTATGAAGTACATCCATAAATGAACATTTTTGAAAAACTCTGTTTGTCTTGTGTTTTTTATCAGATGATTGGCCCAAATACCAAATATCAAGCCTCTATCACATTTAAAAGGAAGCGTGCCTCATTTATTAGGAAAATCGAACATATTAGTGTGCGCACCCCTTAAAGTAGCAAATATTGGAAATATAAAATTTCACACTCTCTTCCTTTTAAACTATCTACTCGAATATCAAATTTGAAGTCGCTATCCTATCGAGAAGCATGTTTTTCTATCACTTCACCTTTCGAACGTTTTTCTGTGTAGCACCCCGTTAAAGAACATTTTTGTCAAACTGTACTCATCTTTGGTTTTTTTTGTCAAATGGTTAGCCCATATACTAAATTTCAAGTCTCTATCACATTGTAAAGGAGGCGATTTTCATTTGTTCGGTAAATCGAACATTTTAGTGAGCGGAACCCCCTACAATAACAAATGTTGGAAAATTGAAATTGCACACTTTCTTCCTTTCCAACTTTTTACCCGTACACTAAATTTGAAGTCTCTATCTCATCGCGAAGCATACTTTTCTAGCATTTCATCTTTCGAATGCTTTTGTGTGGAGTACCCACCCCCTTAATTATACATTTTTGAAAAACTCTATTCTTTATGTGAATTCTGTCAGATTATTTTCCCATATATCAAATATCAAGCCTCTATCACGTTTTAAAACGGGCGTTTCTCCTTTATTCCGAAAATCGAACATTTTGGCGTGTGGCACCCCCTAAAGTAGAAAATATTGGTAAACTGAAATTTTACACTTTCTTCCTTTCAAACTATCTACCCTTATACCAAATTTGATATCTCTATCTCAATCCGAAGCGTGGTTTTTTATCAATTCACTTTTCGAACGTTTTACTCTGAAGCACCCCCTTAAACGAACATTTTTGAAAAACTATATTTGTCTTGGGTGTTTCCATCAAATGATTAGCCCATATACCGAATTTCAAGCCTCTATCAAATTTTAAAGGAGCGTTTTCTCATTTATTCTGCAAATCGAATATTTTGGTGTGCGGCACCCCCTTAGGTAGAAAATATTGGAAATCTGAAATTGCACGCTTTTTTCCTTTTGAACGATTTACCAATACACCAAATTTGAAGTCTCTACCTCATCGCAAAGCATTCTTTCCTATCATTTCACTTTTCGAACGTTTTAGTGTGCGGCACCCCCCTTAAGTAGAAAATATTGGAAATCTGAAATTGCACACTTTCTTCCTTTCGAACGATTTACCCATACACTAAATTTGAGGTCTCTACCTCATCGCAAAGCATTCTTTCCTATCATTTCACTTTTCGAACGTTTTGGTGTGCTGCACCCCCCCCCTTAAGTAGAAAATATTGGAAATCTGAAATTGCACACTTTCTTCCTTTCGAGTGATTTATCCATACACCAAATTTGAAGTCTCTATCTCATCGCAAAGCATGCTTTCCTATCATTTCTCTTTTCGAAAGTTTTAGTGTACGGCACCCCCTTAAGTAGAAAATATTGGAAATCTGAAATTGCACACTTTCTTCCTTTCGAACGATTTACCCATACACCAAATTTGAAGTCTCTACCTCATCGCAAAGCATTCTTTCATATCATTTGACTTTTCGAACGTTTTGGTGTGGGGCACCCCCCCCCTTAAGTAGAAAATATTAGAAATCTGAAATTGCACACTTTCTTCCTTTCGAACGATTTACCCATACACTAAATTTGAAGTCTCTACCTCATCGCAAAGCATTCTTTCATATCATTTCACTTTTCGAACGTTTTGGTGTGGGGCACCCGCCCTTAAGTAGAAAATATTGGAAATCTGAAATTGCACACTTTCTTCCTTTCGAACGATTTACCCATACACCAAATTTGAAGTCTCTACCTCATCGCAAAGCATTCTTTCCTATCATTTCACTTTTCGAACGTTTTAGTGTGCGGCACCCCCCTTAAGTAGAAAATATTGGAAATCTGAAATTGCACACTTTCTTCCTTTCGAACGATTTACCCATACACTAAATTTGAGGTCTCTACCTCATCGCAAAGCATTCTTTCCTATCATTTCACTTTTCGAACGTTTTGGTGTGCTGCACCCCCCCCCCCCCCCTTAAGTAGAAAATATTGGAAATCTGAAATTGCACACTTTCTTCCTTTCGAGTGATTTATCCATACACCAAATTTGAAGTCTCTATCTCATCGCAAAGCATGCTTTCCTATCATTTCTCTTTTCGAAAGTTTTAGTGTACGGCACCCCCTTAAGTAGAAAATATTGGAAATCTGAAATTGCACACTTTCTTCCTTTCGAACGATTTACCCATACACCAAATTTGAAGTCTCTACCTCATCGCAAAGCATTCTTTCATATCATTTGACTTTTCGAACGTTTTGGTGTGGGGCACCCCCCCCTTAAGTAGAAAATATTAGAAATCTGAAATTGCACACTTTCTTCCTTTCGAACGATTTACCCATACACTAAATTTGAAGTCTCTACCTCATCGCAAAGCATTCTTTCATATCATTTCACTTTTCGAACGTTTTGGTGTGGGGCAACCCCCTTAAGTAGAAAATATTGGAAATCTGAAATTGCACACTTTCTTCCTTTCGAACGATTTACCCATACACCAAATTTGAAGTCTCTACCTCATCGCAAAGCATTCTTTCATATCATTTCACTTTTCGAAAGTTTTAGTGTGCGGCACCCCCCTTAAGTAGAAAATATTGGAAATCTGAAATTGCACACGTTCTTCCTTTCGAACGATTTACCCATACACTAAATTTGTGGTCTCAACCTCATCGCAAAGCATTCTTTCCTATCATTTCACTTTTCGAACGTTTTGGTGTGCTGAACCCCCCCCCCCCTTAAGTAGAAAATATTGGAAATCTGAAATTGCACACTTTCTTCCTTTCGAACGATTTACCCATACACCAAATTTGAAGTCTCTACCTCATCGCAAAGCATTCTTTCATATCATTTCACTTTTCGAACGATTTGGTGTGGGGCACCCCCCCTTAAGTAGAAAATATTGGAAATCTGAAATTGCACACTTTCTTCCTTTCGAGTGATTTACCCATACACCAAATTTGAAGTCTCTATCTCATCGCAAAGCATGCTTTCCCGTCATTTCACTTTTCGAACGTTTTGGTGTGGGACACCCCCTCTATAGAACGTTTTCGAAAAATTCGATTTTTCCAGGGGGTTTTATCGAACGACCGAGCCGTGTACCAAATTGCAAGTCTCTATCTATTCGGGAAGTGCCTAAAAAAAGCGTGACAGACAGACAGACAGACGGACAGACAGACAGACGGACAGACAGACGGACACTTGGCAATTAGTATATATAGACTAGCCGAATACCCGTTGAAAATCAACGGTCTCGCAATAAGCAACCTTTGAATAAAGGTAAATTTTTTAATAATTCGCGTTTCATATTTATTCGACAAATCGATTCGACTAAATTTGCTGATTTCTTCCTTTTGAATTATCTACCCGTACAACACATTAAAGTCTATCTCATCCCGATGCACTCCTATATTATTATTTCTCCTTTGGAACTTTTTTCTATGAAGTACATCCATAAATGAACATTTTTGAAAAACTCTGTTTGTCTTGTGTTTTTTATCAGATGATTGGCCCAAATACCAAATATCAAGCCTCTATCACATTTAAAAGGAAGCGTGCCTCATTTATTAGGAAAATCGAACATATTAGTGTGCGCACCCCTTAAAGTAGCAAATATTGGAAATATAAAATTTCACACTCTCTTCCTTTTAAACTATCTACTCGAATATCAAATTTGAAGTCGCTATCCTATCGAGAAGCATGTTTTTCTATCACTTCACCTTTCGAACGTTTTTCTGTGTAGCACCCCGTTAAAGAACATTTTTGTCAAACTGTACTCATCTTTGGTTTTTTTTGTCAAATGGTTAGCCCATATACTAAATTTCAAGTCTCTATCACATTGTAAAGGAGGCGATTTTCATTTGTTCGGTAAATCGAACATTTTAGTGAGCGGAACCCCCTACAATAACAAATGTTGGAAAATTGAAATTGCACACTTTCTTCCTTTCCAACTTTTTACCCGTACACTAAATTTGAAGTCTCTATCTCATCGCGAAGCATACTTTTCTAGCATTTCATCTTTCGAATGCTTTTGTGTGGAGTACCCACCCCCTTAATTATACATTTTTGAAAAACTCTATTCTTTATGTGAATTCTGTCAGATTATTTTCCCATATATCAAATATCAAGCCTCTATCACGTTTTAAAACGGGCGTTTCTCCTTTATTCCGAAAATCGAACATTTTGGCGTGTGGCACCCCCTAAAGTAGAAAATATTGGTAAACTGAAATTTTACACTTTCTTCCTTTCAAACTATCTACCCTTATACCAAATTTGATATCTCTATCTCAATCCGAAGCGTGGTTTTTTATCAATTCACTTTTCGAACGTTTTACTCTGAAGCACCCCCTTAAACGAACATTTTTGAAAAACTATATTTGTCTTGGGTGTTTCCATCAAATGATTAGCCCATATACCGAATTTCAAGCCTCTATCAAATTTTAAAGGAGCGTTTTCTCATTTATTCTGCAAATCGAATATTTTGGTGTGCGGCACCCCCTTAGGTAGAAAATATTGGAAATCTGAAATTGCACGCTTTTTTCCTTTTGAACGATTTACCAATACACCAAATTTGAAGTCTCTACCTCATCGCAAAGCATGCTTTCCTATCATTTCTCTTTTCGAAAGTTTTAGTGTACGGCACCCCCTTAAGTAGAAAATATTGGAAATCTGAAATTGCACACTTTCTTCCTTTCGAACGATTTACCCATACACCAAATTTGAAGTCTCTACCTCATCGCAAAGCATTCTTTCATATCATTTGACTTTTCGAACGTTTTGGTGTGGGGCACCCCCCCTTAAGTAGAAAATATTAGAAATCTGAAATTGCACACTTTCTTCCTTTCGAACGATTTACCCATACACTAAATTTGAAGTCTCTACCTCATCGCAAAGCATTCTTTCATATCATTTCACTTTTCGAACGTTTTAGTGTGCGGCACCCCCCTTAAGTAGAAAATATTGGAAATCTGAAATTGCACACTTTCTTCCTTTCGAACGATTTACCCATACACTAAATTTGAGGTCTCTACCTCATCGCAAAGCATTCTTTCCTATCATTTCACTTTTCGAACGTTTTGGTGTGCTGCACCCCCCCCCTTAAGTAGAAAATATTGGAAATCTGAAATTGCACACTTTCTTCCTTTCGAGTGATTTATCCATACACCAAATTTGAAGTCTCTATCTCATCGCAAAGCATGCTTTCCTATCATTTCTCTTTTCGAAAGTTTTAGTGTACGGCACCCCCTTAAGTAGAAAATATTGGAAATCTGAAATTGCACACTTTCTTCCTTTCGAACGATTTACCCATACACCAAATTTGAAGTCTCTACCTCATCGCAAAGCATTCTTTCATATCATTTGACTTTTCGAACGTTTTGGTGTGGGGCACCCCCCCCCCCTTAAGTAGAAAATATTAGAAATCTGAAATTGCACACTTTCTTCCTTTCGAACGATTTACCCATACACTAAATTTGAAGTCTCTACCTCATCGCAAAGCATTCTTTCATATCATTTCACTTTTCGAACGTTTTGGTGTGGGGCACCCCCCCTTAAGTAGAAAATATTGGAAATCTGAAATTGCACACTTTCTTCCTTTCGAACGATTTACCCATACACCAAATTTGAAGTCTCTACCTCATCGCAAAGCATTCTTTCCTATCATTTCACTTTTCGAACGTTTTAGTGTGCGGCACCCCCCTTAAGTAGAAAATATTGGAAATCTGAAATTGCACACTTTCTTCCTTTCGAACGATTTACCCATACACTAAATTTGAGGTCTCTACCTCATCGCAAAGCATTCTTTCCTATCATTTCACTTTTCGAACGTTTTGGTGTGCTGCACCCCCCCCCCTTAAGTAGAAAATATTGGAAATCTGAAATTGCACACTTTCTTCCTTTCGAGTGATTTATCCATACACCAAATTTGAAGTCTCTATCTCATCGCAAAGCATGCTTTCCTATCATTTCTCTTTTCGAAAGTTTTAGTGTACGGCACCCCCTTAAGTAGAAAATATTGGAAATCTGAAATTGCACACTTTCTTCCTTTCGAACGATTTACCCATACACCAAATTTGAAGTCTCTACCTCATCGCAAAGCATTCTTTCATATCATTTGACTTTTCGAACGTTTTGGTGTGGGGCACCCCCCCCCTTAAGTAGAAAATATTAGAAATCTGAAATTGCACACTTTCTTCCTTTCGAACGATTTACCCATACACTAAATTTGAAGTCTCTACCTCATCGCAAAGCATTCTTTCATATCATTTCACTTTTCGAACGTTTTGGTGTGGGGCACCCCCCCTTAAGTAGAAAATATTGGAAATCTGAAATTGCACACTTTCTTCCTTTCGAACGATTTACCCATACACCAAATTTGAAGTCTCTACCTCATCGCAAAGCATTCTTTCATATCATTTCACTTTTCGAAAGTTTTAGTGTGCGGCACCCCCCTTAAGTAGAAAATATTGGAAATCTGAAATTGCACACTTTCTTCCTTTCGAACGATTTACCCATACACTAAATTTGTGGTCTCAACCTCATCGCAAAGCATTCTTTCCTATCATTTCACTTTTCGAACGTTTTGGTGTGCTGAACCCCCCCCCTTAAGTATAGAAAATATTGGAAATCTGAAATTGCACACTTTCTTCCTTTCGAGTGATTTATCCATACACCAAATTTGAAGTCTCTATCTCATCGCAAAGCATGCTTTCCTATCATTTCACTTTTTGAACGTTTTTGTGTACGGCACCCCCTTAAGTAGAAAATATTGGAAATCTGAAATTGCACACTTTCTTCCTTTCGAACGATTTACCCATACACCAAATTTGAAGTCTCTACCTCATCGCAAAGCATTCTTTCATATCATTTCACTTTTCGAACGTTTTGGTGTGGGGCACCCCCCCTTAAGTAGAAAATATTGGAAATCTGAAATTGCACACTTTCTTCCTTTCGAGTGATTTACCCATATACCAAATTTGAAGTCTCTATCTCATCGCAAAGCATGCTTTCCCGTCATTTCACTTTTCGAACGTTTTGGTGTGGGACACCCCCTCTATAGAACGTTTTCGAAAAATTCGATTTTTCCAGGGGGTTTTATCGAACGACCGAGCCGTGTACCAAATTGCAAGTCTCTATCTATTCGGGAAGTGCCTAAAAAAAGCGTGACAGACAGACAGACAGACGGACAGACAGACAGACGGACAGACAGACGGACACTTGGCAATTAGTATATATAGACTAGCCGAATACCCGTTGAAAATCAACGGTCTCGCAATAAGCAACCTTTGAATAAAGGTAAATTTTTTAATAATTCGCGTTTCATATTTATTCGACAAATCGATTCGACTAAATTTGCTGATTTCTTCCTTTCGAATTATCTACCCGTACAACACATTAAAGTCTATCTCATCCGGATGCACTCCTATATTATTATTTCTCCTTTGGAACTTTTTTCTATGAAGTACATCCATAAATGAACATTTTTGAAAAACTCTGTTTGTCTTGTGTTTTTTATCAGATGATTGGCCCAAATACCAAATATCAAGCCTCTATCACATTTAAAAGGAAGCGTGCCTCATTTATTAGGAAAATCGAACATATTAGTGTGCGCACCCCTTAAAGTAGCAAATATTGGAAATATAAAATTTCACACTCTCTTCCTTTTAAACTATCTACTCGAATATCAAATTTGAAGTCGCTATCCTATCGAGAAGCATGTTTTTCTATCACTTCACCTTTCGAACGTTTTTCTGTGTAGCACCCCGTTAAAGAACATTTTTGTCAAACTGTACTCATCTTTGGTTTTTTTTGTCAAATGGTTAGCCCATATACTAAATTTCAAGTCTCTATCACATTGTAAAGGAGGCGATTTTCATTTGTTCGGTAAATCGAACATTTTAGTGAGCGGAACCCCCTACAATAACAAATGTTGGAAAATTGAAATTGCACACTTTCTTCCTTTCCAACTTTTTACCCGTACACTAAATTTGAAGTCTCTATCTCATCGCGAAGCATACTTTTCTAGCATTTCATCTTTCGAATGCTTTTGTGTGGAGTACCCACCCCCTTAATTATACATTTTTGAAAAACTCTATTCTTTATGTGAATTCTGTCAGATTATTTTCCCATATATCAAATATCAAGCCTCTATCACGTTTTAAAACGGGCGTTTCTCCTTTATTCCGAAAATCGAACATTTTGGCGTGTGGCACCCCCTAAAGTAGAAAATATTGGTAAACTGAAATTTTACACTTTCTTCCTTTCAAACTATCTACCCTTATACCAAATTTGATATCTCTATCTCAATCCGAAGCGTGGTTTTTTATCAATTCACTTTTCGAACGTTTTACTCTGAAGCACCCCCTTAAACGAACATTTTTGAAAAACTATATTTGTCTTGGGTGTTTCCATCAAATGATTAGCCCATATACCGAATTTCAAGCCTCTATCAAATTTTAAAGGAGCGTTTTCTCATTTATTCTGCAAATCGAATATTTTGGTGTGCGGCACCCCCTTAGGTAGAAAATATTGGAAATCTGAAATTGCACGCTTTTTTCCTTTTGAACGATTTACCAATACACCAAATTTGAAGTCTCTACCTCATCGCAAAGCATTCTTTCCTATCATTTCACTTTTCGAACGTTTTAGTGTGCGGCACCCCCCTTAAGTAGAAAATATTGGAAATCTGAAATTGCACACTTTCTTCCTTTCGAACGATTTACCCATACACTAAATTTGAGGTCTCTACCTCATCGCAAAGCATTCTTTCCTATCATTTCACTTTTCGAACGTTTTGGTGTGCTGCACCCCCCCCCCCCTTAAGTAGAAAATATTGGAAATCTGAAATTGCACACTTTCTTCCTTTCGAGTGATTTATCCATACACCAAATTTGAAGTCTCTATCTCATCGCAAAGCATGCTTTCCTATCATTTCTCTTTTCGAAAGTTTTAGTGTACGGCACCCCCTTAAGTAGAAAATATTGGAAATCTGAAATTGCACACTTTCTTCCTTTCGAACGATTTACCCATACACCAAATTTGAAGTCTCTACCTCATCGCAAAGCATTCTTTCATATCATTTGACTTTTCGAACGTTTTGGTGTGGGGCACCCCCCCTTAAGTAGAAAATATTAGAAATCTGAAATTGCACACTTTCTTCCTTTCGAACGATTTACCCATACACTAAATTTGAAGTCTCTACCTCATCGCAAAGCATTCTTTCATATCATTTCACTTTTCGAACGTTTTGGTGTGGGGCACCCCCCCTTAAGTAGAAAATATTGGAAATCTGAAATTGCACACTTTCTTCCTTTCGAACGATTTACCCATACACCAAATTTGAAGTCTCTACCTCATCGCAAAGCATTCTTTCATATCATTTCACTTTTCGAACGTTTTGGTGTGGGACACCCCCTCTATAGAACGTTTTCGAAAAATTCGATTTTTCCAGGGGGTTTTATCGAACGACCGAGCCGTGTACCAAATTGCAAGTCTCTATCTATTCGGGAAGTGCCTAAAAAAAGCGTGACAGACAGACAGACAGACGGACAGACAGACAGACGGACAGACAGACGGACACTTGGCAATTAGTATATATAGACTAGCCGAATACCCGTTGAAAATCAACGGTCTCGCAATAAGCAACCTTTGAATAAAGGTAAATTTTTTAATAATTCGCGTTTCATATTTATTCGACAAATCGATTCGACTAAATTTGCTGATTTCTTCCTTTCGAATTATCTACCCGTACAACACATTAAAGTCTATCTCATCCGGATGCACTCCTATATTATTATTTCTCCTTTGGAACTTTTTTCTATGAAGTACATCCATAAATGAACATTTTTGAAAAACTCTGTTTGTCTTGTGTTTTTTATCAGATGATTGGCCCAAATACCAAATATCAAGCCTCTATCACATTTAAAAGGAAGCGTGCCTCATTTATTAGGAAAATCGAACATATTAGTGTGCGCACCCCTTAAAGTAGCAAATATTGGAAATATAAAATTTCACACTCTCTTCCTTTTAAACTATCTACTCGAATATCAAATTTGAAGTCGCTATCCTATCGAGAAGCATGTTTTTCTATCACTTCACCTTTCGAACGTTTTTCTGTGTAGCACCCCGTTAAAGAACATTTTTGTCAAACTGTACTCATCTTTGGTTTTTTTTGTCAAATGGTTAGCCCATATACTAAATTTCAAGTCTCTATCACATTGTAAAGGAGGCGATTTTCATTTGTTCGGTAAATCGAACATTTTAGTGAGCGGAACCCCCTACAATAACAAATGTTGGAAAATTGAAATTGCACACTTTCTTCCTTTCCAACTTTTTACCCGTACACTAAATTTGAAGTCTCTATCTCATCGCGAAGCATACTTTTCTAGCATTTCATCTTTCGAATGCTTTTGTGTGGAGTACCCACCCCCTTAATTATACATTTTTGAAAAACTCTATTCTTTATGTGAATTCTGTCAGATTATTTTCCCATATATCAAATATCAAGCCTCTATCACGTTTTAAAACGGGCGTTTCTCCTTTATTCCGAAAATCGAACATTTTGGCGTGTGGCACCCCCTAAAGTAGAAAATATTGGTAAACTGAAATTTTACACTTTCTTCCTTTCAAACTATCTACCCTTATACCAAATTTGATATCTCTATCTCAATCCGAAGCGTGGTTTTTTATCAATTCACTTTTCGAACGTTTTACTCTGAAGCACCCCCTTAAACGAACATTTTTGAAAAACTATATTTGTCTTGGGTGTTTCCATCAAATGATTAGCCCATATACCGAATTTCAAGCCTCTATCAAATTTTAAAGGAGCGTTTTCTCATTTATTCTGCAAATCGAATATTTTGGTGTGCGGCACCCCCTTAGGTAGAAAATATTGGAAATCTGAAATTGCACGCTTTTTTCCTTTTGAACGATTTACCAATACACCAAATTTGAAGTCTCTACCTCATCGCAAAGCATTCTTTCCTATCATTTCACTTTTCGAACGTTTTAGTGTGCGGCACCCCCCTTAAGTAGAAAATATTGGAAATCTGAAATTGCACACTTTCTTCCTTTCGAACGATTTACCCATACACTAAATTTGAGGTCTCTACCTCATCGCAAAGCATTCTTTCCTATCATTTCACTTTTCGAACGTTTTGGTGTGCTGCACCCCCCCCCCCCCCCTTAAGTAGAAAATATTGGAAATCTGAAATTGCACACTTTCTTCCTTTCGAGTGATTTATCCATACACCAAATTTGAAGTCTCTATCTCATCGCAAAGCATGCTTTCCTATCATTTCTCTTTTCGAAAGTTTTAGTGTACGGCACCCCCTTAAGTAGAAAATATTGGAAATCTGAAATTGCACACTTTCTTCCTTTCGAACGATTTACCCATACACCAAATTTGAAGTCTCTACCTCATCGCAAAGCATTCTTTCATATCATTTGACTTTTCGAACGTTTTGGTGTGGGGCACCCCCCCTTAAGTAGAAAATATTAGAAATCTGAAATTGCACACTTTCTTCCTTTCGAACGATTTACCCATACACTAAATTTGAAGTCTCTACCTCATCGCAAAGCATTCTTTCATATCATTTCACTTTTCGAACGTTTTGGTGTGGGGCACCCCCCCTTAAGTAGAAAATATTGGAAATCTGAAATTGCACACTTTCTTCCTTTCGAACGATTTACCCATACACCAAATTTGAAGTCTCTACCTCATCGCAAAGCATTCTTTCATATCATTTCACTTTTCGAACGTTTTGGTGTGGGGCACCCCCCCTTAAGTAGAAAATATTGGAAATCTGAAATTGCACACTTTCTTCCTTTCGAACGATTTACCCATACACCAAATTTGAAGTCTCTACCTCATCGCAAAGCATTCTTTCAT
Source organism: Amaurobius ferox (assembly GCA_951213105.1). Taxonomy (NCBI): domain Eukaryota; kingdom Metazoa; phylum Arthropoda; class Arachnida; order Araneae; family Amaurobiidae; genus Amaurobius; species Amaurobius ferox. The sequence continues at coordinate 82,997,791 of OX578141.1, read as the reverse complement.
ATCATTTCACTTTTCGAACGTTTTAGTGTGCGGCACCCCCCTTAAGTAGAAAATATTGGAAATCTGAAATTGCACACTTTCTTCCTTTCGAACGATTTACCCATACACTAAATTTGTGGTCTCAACCTCATCGCAAAGCATTCTTTCCTATCATTTCACTTTTCGAACGTTTTGGTGTGCTGAACCCCCCACCCCTTAAGTAGAAAATATTGGAAATCTGAAATTGCACACTTTCTTCCTTTCGAGTGATTTATCCATACACCAAATTTGAAGTCTCTATCTCATCGCAAAGCATGCTTTCCTATCATTTCACTTTTTGAACGTTTTAGTGTACGGCACCCCCTTAAGTAGAAAATATTGGAAATCTGAAATTGCACACTTTCTTCCTTTCGAACGATTTACCCATACACCAAATTTGAAGTCTCTACCTCATCGCAAAGCATTCTTTCATATCATTTCACTTTTCGAACGTTTTGGTGTGGGGCACCCCCCCTTAAGTAGAAAATATTGGAAATCTGAAATTGCACACTTTCTTCCTTTCGAGTGATTTATCCATACACCAAATTTGAAGTCTCTATCTCATCGCAAAGCATGCTTTCCTATCATTTCACTTTTTGAACGTTTTTGTGTACGGCACCCCCTTAAGTAGAAAATATTGGAAATCTGAAATTGCACACTTTCTTCCTTTCGAACGATTTACCCATACACCAAATTTGAAGTCTCTACCTCATCGCAAAGCATTCTTTCATATCATTTCACTTTTCGAACGTTTTGGTGTGGGGCACCCCCCCTTAAGTAGAAAATATTGGAAATCTGAAATTGCACACTTTCTTCCTTTCGAGTGATTTACCCATATACCAAATTTGAAGTCTCTATCTCATCGCAAAGCATGCTTTCCCGTCATTTCACTTTTCGAACGTTTTGGTGTGGGACACCCCCTCTATAGAACGTTTTCGAAAAATTCGATTTTTCCAGGGGGTTTTATCGAACGACCGAGCCGTGTACCAAATTGCAAGTCTCTATCTATTCGGGAAGTGCCTAAAAAAAGCGTGACAGACAGACAGACAGACGGACAGACAGACAGACGGACAGACAGACGGACACTTGGCAATTAGTATATATAGACTAGCCGAATACCCGTTGAAAATCAACGGTCTCGCAATAAGCAACCTTTGAATAAAGGTAAATTTTTTAATAATTCGCGTTTCATATTTATTCGACAAATCGATTCGACTAAATTTGCTGATTTCTTCCTTTCGAATTATCTACCCGTACAACACATTAAAGTCTATCTCATCCCGATGCACTCCTATATTATTATTTCTCCTTTGGAACTTTTTTCTATGAAGTACATCCATAAATGAACATTTTTGAAAAACTCTGTTTGTCTTGTGTTTTTTATCAGATGATTGGCCCAAATACCAAATATCAAGCCTCTATCACATTTAAAAGGAAGCGTGCCTCATTTATTAGGAAAATCGAACATATTAGTGTGCGCACCCCTTAAAGTAGCAAATATTGGAAATATAAAATTTCACACTCTCTTCCTTTTAAACTATCTACTCGAATATCAAATTTGAAGTCGCTATCCTATCGAGAAGCATGTTTTTCTATCACTTCACCTTTCGAACGTTTTTCTGTGTAGCACCCCGTTAAAGAACATTTTTGTCAAACTGTACTCATCTTTGGTTTTTTTTGTCAAATGGTTAGCCCATATACTAAATTTCAAGTCTCTATCACATTGTAAAGGAGGCGATTTTCATTTGTTCGGTAAATCGAACATTTTAGTGAGCGGAACCCCCTACAATAACAAATGTTGGAAAATTGAAATTGCACACTTTCTTCCTTTCCAACTTTTTACCCGTACACTAAATTTGAAGTCTCTATCTCATCGCGAAGCATACTTTTCTAGCATTTCATCTTTCGAATGCTTTTGTGTGGAGTACCCACCCCCTTAATTATACATTTTTGAAAAACTCTATTCTTTATGTGAATTCTGTCAGATTATTTTCCCATATATCAAATATCAAGCCTCTATCACGTTTTAAAACGGGCGTTTCTCCTTTATTCCGAAAATCGAACATTTTGGCGTGTGGCACCCCCTAAAGTAGAAAATATTGGTAAACTGAAATTTTACACTTTCTTCCTTTCAAACTATCTACCCTTATACCAAATTTGATATCTCTATCTCAATCCGAAGCGTGGTTTTTTATCAATTCACTTTTCGAACGTTTTACTCTGAAGCACCCCCTTAAACGAACATTTTTGAAAAACTATATTTGTCTTGGGTGTTTCCATCAAATGATTAGCCCATATACCGAATTTCAAGCCTCTATCAAATTTTAAAGGAGCGTTTTCTCATTTATTCTGCAAATCGAATATTTTGGTGTGCGGCACCCCCTTAGGTAGAAAATATTGGAAATCTGAAATTGCACGCTTTTTTCCTTTTGAACGATTTACCAATACACCAAATTTGAAGTCTCTACCTCATCGCAAAGCATTCTTTCCTATCATTTCACTTTTCGAACGTTTTAGTGTGCGGCACCCCCCTTAAGTAGAAAATATTGGAAATCTGAAATTGCACACTTTCTTCCTTTCGAACGATTTACCCATACACTAAATTTGAGGTCTCTACCTCATCGCAAAGCATTCTTTCCTATCATTTCACTTTTCGAACGTTTTGGTGTGCTGCACCCCCCCCCCTTAAGTAGAAAATATTGGAAATCTGAAATTGCACACTTTCTTCCTTTCGAGTGATTTATCCATACACCAAATTTGAAGTCTCTATCTCATCGCAAAGCATGCTTTCCTATCATTTCTCTTTTCGAAAGTTTTAGTGTACGGCACCCCCTTAAGTAGAAAATATTGGAAATCTGAAATTGCACACTTTCTTCCTTTCGAACGATTTACCCATACACCAAATTTGAAGTCTCTACCTCATCGCAAAGCATTCTTTCATATCATTTGACTTTTCGAACGTTTTGGTGTGGGGCACCCCCCCTTAAGTAGAAAATATTAGAAATCTGAAATTGCACACTTTCTTCCTTTCGAACGATTTACCCATACACTAAATTTGAAGTCTCTACCTCATCGCAAAGCATTCTTTCATATCATTTCACTTTTCGAACGTTTTGGTGTGGGGCACCCCCCCCTTAAGTAGAAAATATTGGAAATCTGAAATTGCACACTTTCTTCCTTTCGAACGATTTACCCATACACCAAATTTGAAGTCTCTACCTCATCGCAAAGCATTCTTTCATATCATTTCACTTTTCGAACGTTTTAGTGTGCGGCACCCCCCTTAAGTAGAAAATATTGGAAATCTGAAATTGCACACTTTCTTCCTTTCGAACGATTTACCCATACACTAAATTTGTGGTCTCAACCTCATCGCAAAGCATTCTTTCCTATCATTTCACTTTTCGAACGTTTTGGTGTGCTGAACCCCCCCCCCCCCCTTAAGTAGAAAATATTGGAAATCTGAAATTGCACACTTTCTTCCTTTCGAGTGATTTATCCATACACCAAATTTGAAGTCTCTATCTCATCGCAAAGCATGCTTTCCTATCATTTCACTTTTTGAACGTTTTAGTGTACGGCACCCCCTTAAGTAGAAAATATTGGAAATCTGAAATTGCACACTTTCTTCCTTTCGAACGATTTACCCATACACCAAATTTGAAGTCTCTACCTCATCGCAAAGCATTCTTTCATATCATTTCACTTTTCGAACGTTTTGGTGTGGGGCACCCCCCCTTAAGTAGAAAATATTGGAAATCTGAAATTGCACACTTTCTTCCTTTCGAGTGATTTACCCATATACCAAATTTGAAGTCTCTATCTCATCGCAAAGCATGCTTTCCCGTCATTTCACTTTTCGAACGTTTTGGTGTGGGACACCCCCTCTATAGAACGTTTTCGAAAAATTCGATTTTTCCAGGGGGTTTTATCGAACGACCGAGCCGTGTACCAAATTGCAAGTCTCTATCTATTCGGGAAGTGCCTAAAAAAAGCGTGACAGACAGACAGACAGACGGACAGACAGACGGACACTTGGCAATTAGTATATATAGATAGATAGATTATTTAAGTTTATTTGAATCATGTATTACACAATAACTATTAACTATCTACTAAATCGAATTGGGGAAAGAGCCTTTGACGTCGTTAAAGTTTGTCGCTTTAAGAAATTTATGAATTCAAAAGGTACACCATGATCAACAAGATTAAGAACCACTACTGCCACACGAATATTGGAACGTAAATTTTCGAAATAAAATATAACTTTTTATATTTTACCTCAAATATAGCCTTAAACTAAGAAAAACTTCTCACTAACATTCTCAATAAAAAAGCACTTTGGGAATTTATTTTCTTTTAGATAAGATATGTTTGTTTGGATCTGATAATGCATGAAGTTTTTAAGCGCCTCTTTTGGTGTTTCACTTAAACGGATTCTTGTTCTTTCACAAAAATGTCAGCCATACATCGCAGATAAAGTATTCCTCTCTCTTTTTTAGTTATATTCTTTACAAGGGATATTTGTACGATAGTAGTCATCTTCGATGCCGAAACATGATAGCAGGTTGAATGTTGTACATTTTTAATGTAATAATACAATTGGGTGTTTAAAAAATTTCTGCTTGATTATAAAATATTTCTCAATTGATCTAGTACTAAATATTATGAGAAAAGTGTAACATTTAGGATCTATCAATATAAATTGATAGATATCGTACTGAATATGGAATACTCTCTACGAATTCTCATTCCATTTTAAAATGCTTTGGAAAAAAAAAGGTTCTTGAATTTTAAATATTTGTTAAAATATTAATAATTATTTAAAATAAAAAATAACATTTATTATTATATTACTGTATTATAATAAAATATACAACACACACACGCGCACACACACACACACACACATATAATTGCACATATGAATTGTATATATATAATTGCACCGTTTTATAATCCATTGACCTCAGCTTTTATTCCTTAAATGTTGATCTTATACGCACAACTATTTATCTCTCACCTACCTTAAATAAAGCAACAACGCATTCAAGATGGTTGTCGTGAGATCACCGACCAAGAACTTGATCGAGTGCTCAGAAGTGCTATCAGGAGAATGCAGCTCTATTGGCATGGATGGAAAACATTTTGAACAAGCTTTGTAATATTTGTGTAAAGTTATTATTTCTACACAGTGTAGATACTTTTGTACCAATAAATAGCAAAATTATTATTTATTTATGTAATCATTGTTTTCTTTCGTAATTTGTGTATGACCCCTGAAACGCGATCTGCCGACATGATTTTTCCCCTCTGAGAACCCATGTCGAATCATCGAAAAGCGGTTTAAATCAGCATTTTTCTTTTCATATCTGGGACTTTTTATAATAAAATGCTGAAATTTTGTACATCACCTTATTAGTGTATGAGGCACATTTTACTCATTGGAAATGTTTTTGTACGGGGGTCGTATAAAAATTTAAATTTGTATTTCTTAAAATTTAATTCCCTTGAAACTTTTAATCGATTTCATAAAATTCTGTACCTTTTTTACGCAACTTTGTAATTTATTATATATGTCTAAGATCAATATTTGAGGAATAAAAGTCGAAGGCAATGTTTTTGGAACACCCTGTATACTGTGTTATAAAATTCTCACGTAGAATTGAGCTATTGTACAACCTGTCGAACAGACTGTTTTGCTCCATTAACTTTGGAGAGTATGCTTTTAAAAGGCTGCGTGTGGCCAGGGTAACTTACAACTCATTGTAATAATTCATAACTCATCGGAGAAACAGTTCGTATACGAACTAAACGCCAGAAATCATAAAATATAAATTTCGGAATATTTCAGACGTAGATGCCAATGTTACATCAAAGATTTTATGTATAGCGGCTGAGGAGTTTAGACAGACATGGAAACTAAGGATATCGTTTTTTAAAATCCCAAAAATGTGGGACCTATGAAAATAGGTAAATAAAGCATTTTTATTTATCAGCATTTCCTATATCTTGAAAAATAGAATCAGGCAGATTATATTAATTTATCTATTATTACAGGTATGCTCTAACAGATAGAATACATAAATGTGTATGCAATAACACTTACATTATATATACACACTGTTAAACATTACAACATTCATGATTGTATTTATCATGAATTGGAGTGATCTGGAAATATACGTGGATATGCGTGAGTTATGGAATAGATAGACAGGAACAATGTCAGATTGTAGTGAAAATATGTTTTCGACTACAATAAATGCTACGTTTCAGGCTGTAAATCTTCGTCCAACGTCTATCCTACTTATTCACATTCAAGGCCACAGAGGCATATGTGAATGAAATAATAATAAAATTTTTCATATTCCATAACTAAACAGTCATCCTCATAATATTAATAATTTTAAATACGGAAACAATAATTAAACTCAAATGGAATTTTATTCGATATTTGATTGCCACATTAGTGTGCCATTAATTTAGCTAAGAAATGTATGTTATAATAAAGAAAACCATAACATGTTTTCACCCGGGCTATATCAATATCATCTTCTCTACGACTTGAAATTACGATTTGCTGATCCTTTTCTCGACTCCTAATTGTTTAGT